>CM024616.1:1633669-1962003 GCA_014182575.1 Eucalyptus decipiens | reverse complement strand
CATGCTTCTACATATCACATTAGTCGACTGCATAAGTTAAAAGGATAGAGATCCTTTAAATCATCGTATATGCACAATCCAAGAGTCACTTTCTAAAATATGGGCCTATGGGATCAATAACAATAACAAAGTTCAAATATCTACAAGATGGGAAAACTGCCATGTTTCTAATGTGATACTTAGAAGCCTCAATTTTAGGTCCAATCCCCAAGTCCCAAATATTTTTTTAGGCTAAAAAAAAAAAAAAAAAAAAAAAACAGCAGCTTTCACTTTAGTTTCAAATCTATAAACTTATGTCGAAAAATCCTCACTAGTTTCTTCAAAATTATTTACATTAAGGTCAATTAGAGGTACATTATCAGAATCTGCATATTCATTAACACCCTTACTTTCACATGCAACTAGAACGGCCTCTCAATATTGATAATTTTAAAGAAGTCAATAGGTATTTTTGGACTCGCGGATGAATTTCGGATTGAAGTGAATGTTGGAGACTTTCGTTTGCACAAGACAAAAAAGTCAGAGGTAAAATTGGGATTAGACTTAATGTTTGAAAATTTTCGGGAAATTAGTCCCTTTCTTAATAGTGATAGCTGTGTTTTTATCTCAAGCCCTGGATCATATCACGAGTTAAAAAGAAAAAGAAGAAAGAAACATATGTTTTAGCTTTTTCGAAATTTGATAAATCGCACCCCTTTCGTGCCCCTTTTTGACAATGACGCTTTTGAAAACACGTTTTGTGTGTTTCGATTCTTGGGTAAGGCAACAGCTCGAGCGTCCATCCTCATCCGATCATGCCTGGTCTCTTTAGGTTCAACCTTGCACGGTCCATTTTGGAATTGTATCAAAGGATGTCGAGACTAAAGGCACACGGGGTTGTCTTTATTAACGCGAATGAGATGACCAGGCACGATCCGGATGACTCATTAACACCTGGATAATTTTAGAGATATGTACCCAAAAAAAAAAAAAAAAAGCATTTAAGCGTTTCGATTGAAGACACGTGTCGTTATATGTGTGCTCATGCTTGCAAGTTCAGTATGCTCGTATGGTTGGATCAAATTGGCTTCATGTGTTATACAAAGATCTATCAACCTAATGGTTAATGAATTTAGGGAAAAAAAGAAGTCATCAAACATCTCAAATTATGCCCATTGCAACACATGTATCTAAAATATTTTTAGTAATGCAAAAAAATCCCAAACTTATACTTACATTGTACATTTATCTTCCGTCAATATCTCATCAATGAACATCATTAAAAATATACCCATATGACCAATGAATTTTGATTTCCTTGAGTAAAAATTAGCTCGCTCAATTTCTTTTTTGTTGAAGGAGTTATGCTTGCATAAATGAGTAGCTTCATGTAGTAGCTTGTGGGAATAAGACTAATATTATACCCATGCTTGTTGCTAATTCTTTACCTTATGATTTTATTTATTATAATTATCCCTATGAATCCTTAATTTTTTGTTTACTCAAAAAAGTTCATGTATTTATTTATTATGCGCTTAATATTTCGATACAAATTATGATAATTACGTTATTTTTCTCACGTATTAATATAAAATTCGAAGCCGTATAGGATATCGATAAATTGCGAAAAGGTTACTGAAAACGAGGACATTGGAACCTGACCCAAAACATGTGTGGGTATAAGGTCGGGTACATGGTCTAAAAAAAGAGAATCCGAGTTATAACGAAGTGCATTGATTGGTATGATCACCCACCTGACCCGATCACCCCACCGATAGCCAATCTCAATCTAATTTACCCCAGGAATTTATCACTCTTTTTTTTTTTCTTTTTTCTTTTTTATGATTTAACACAAAGAACTTTCTATTAATTGATGATTTTTTTTTTTTTTTTGGTCGGTAACATGTTTTAACTTGGCATGCACTTTTCCACGGTCTAAAATGATGGTGATTGTGTTTTCTTTCACTATTGAGACGTACTGATATCGCGTGAAATAATTGATTTATCGTTTGATTACTACAGTAAGTTATTTATTATAGCAAGTACATTTTTGTTGTTATCTCCATCGAACGGTGTCGGTGAGTCAAATCAGATAATATCAAAAATGAGGTAAAACTCGGGTTCGTTCTTCTCTCTCTGTCGGCAAGCCCCCTCATCTCCCAAAAACTCTTCCTTTTTTAAGCTCTCCTATAGTCTCTCGGCCCGGATTAAGAGCCTACTTAATCTTTAATCTTCTTTTTTCTTTACTTTGATTGTCTTTTATTTTTTCTTCCGATCTATTTTAGGAGTTTATGCATAAAATAAATTTCTACGATTGATTTTGGGTGAACTTGGAGACCAGTTCGATGACTCGCCCAGTCAATAGCCATTAAGGAGGATGTTCGTGACGTGGCTCCACAACTTCTTCGAGATTATATGGCTCTCCTTTCTTAATCAATTTGTCTCACTAATAGACTAGTGAAAATTTGCTCTCTGGCAAAGATAATATTCTCAAGAATATAATTTGAATGATATTTTAGGATACAAAATCTATTCAACATGTCATGCTAAAGGAAATAAAAATTGATCGATGCCTACGATTAGTGAAGGTTTGACATTGAAAGATATCGATTACAGGGGGCTTATGTAGGTTGGAAGAAGTATCTTCTAATCATGTCTTCATTAATGGATTATCAATATGTATATTATCCATGTTTAATTTTGATTAAGTTTGTATAAAAGTGATATTCATAATTTATGACTCACCAATTCGAGGTATGATTGGATCAAGGAGCTTTCTTCAACCAGAATCAAAGGACAATATTGCTTTACAAGTTTTTGTTTCTACGTATCACATTAGTCGACTACATAAATTAAAAGGATAGAGAGAGATCCTTCAAATCATTGTATATGCACAATCCAAAAGAGTCACTTTCTAAAATATGGGCCTAAGCAATCAATAACAATAACAAAGCTCAAATATTTATGAGATGGGGAAATTGTCATGTTTCTAATGTGAGACTTAGAAGCCTCAACTTTAAGTCCAATCCCAAGCCCCAAATATTTTTAGTCTAAAAAAGAAAAAGAACCCCACAACTTTCACTTTAGTTTCAAATTTGTTAATTTACGTTGAAAAATCATCACTAGTTTATTCAAAATTATTTATATTAGGGTCAGTCAGAGGTTCATAATCAAAATTCGCATATTCATCAACACTCTTACTTTCGCATGCAACTAGAATAGCCTCTTGATGTTGATAATTTTAAATAAGTCGATGGGTATTTTTGAACTCATGGATGAATTTAGGATTAAAGTGAACGTTGGGGACTTTTGTTTGCACAAGACAAAAAGTCAGAGGTAAAATTGGGATTAGACTTAATATTTGAAAATTTTCAGGAAATTAGTCCTTTCTTAATAGTGATAGCTGTGTTTTATCTCATGCCCCGGATCAAACCCTATCGCGAGTTAAAAAAAGAAAAAGAAAAAAGAAAGAAAGAAACATATCTTTTAGATTTTCAAAATTTGATAAATTGCAACCCTTTCGTGCCCCTTTTTGACAATGACGCTTTTGAAAAACACGTTTGTGTGTTTCGATTCTTGGGTAAGGCAACAGCTCGAGCGTCCATCCTTATCCGATCATGCCTGGTCTCTTCAGGTTCAACCTTGCACGGTCCATTTTGGAATTGTACCAAAGGATGTCGACTTGAGACTAAAGGCACATGGGGTTGTCTTTATTAACGTGAATGAGATGACCAGGCACGATCCGAATGACTCATTAACATTCTGATAATATTAGAGATATGTACAAAAAAAAAAAAATTTAAGCCTTTCGATTGAGGACACGTGTCGTTATATGTGTGCTCATGCTTGCGAGTTTGGTATGCTCGTATGGTTGGATCAAATTAGCTCCATGTGTTATTTGAAAGATCCATCAACCTAATGGTTAATGAATTTAGGGGAAAAAAGAAGTCATCAAACCTCTCAACTTATGCCATTGCAACACAAATATCTAAAATATTTTTTGTAATGCAAAAATCCCAAACTTATACTTGCATGGTATATTTTATCTTCCACCAAGGTTTCATCAATAAGAATCGTTAAAAACATACCCATATGACCAATGAATGACAAACGGTGTTGACATAGTGCCCATATAGCTTAAGTGAAATAAAAATAACGTATTTTTTGTCTGGAATATCATTTGACGGAATTTTGATGTAAGGTAAAAATATCATAAAAGTACAAATTTAGAGTTTTTGACGGCATAAGAAAAAGTGTAGGGTAATTGTGTGATATTGGCATAATTTTAGATTTTTTATGTCACAAAAAAAAATTCAAATAAAGATATCACAGTAAACATAATTTGAGCTTTTTATGATCGTTTCTCTAAAATTTACATATGAGAGTTTCATTTTCTTGCCTACACATAGAAATCCTTGGTGTGCTCTTTCTTTTGGTTACATAAGCTTTTCCTTTTTCGGGAATGACCTACTTAATTGTTAGCATGCATAGGCCCATCATTTGAGTTTGGCTATATATAGTATATAGATCGTTGACTGGTGTCTGAATTCTGTTCTTCAGACCTTCCAAGAAGTATCTGTTTGTTAGAAAAGAAATATCCTTTAAGCCTAGATACACAAAATCTACTCAAATTGAACGTGTTAGGCAGAACTAATTACGGGATCAAACACCCTTTTGCCCTCTTATTTGCTGTGAAGTAACCCCTCAAAAATCAAAATGCGTCATTGAGTTGAGCAAGATGGACCAAGGTCACGTGAGTATTTCTCGATCAAATTGTAAAGCCAAAAGCAAGCGCCATTAAATTTCGAGAGGTCACGTTGGGAAAATTACTACTGAGGCCCCACGTTCGGTGGAGATTTAGATTTTATACATGACCTCATATGCGCCTAAACCCTCTTTCCAATTAATGACTTCGTTACATTTTTTTTTTTTTGGTCAGTCCTACTTTATTCCTACTCTACACTCACTCGCGTGATTCGCGCCCGCCTCTCGTGCGCGCGCAACCCACTCGAAACTTACGCGCTTTCTACCCCCATCCCCCGAAGGTGGGGATTTGATTCAACCCATCACCTCCCCCTTCCAAGGGTGAAGGCGCCACTGGGGCGAACCCCCAGTGGTTAATGACTTCGTTACATGAATCCACTTTTTTTGCTCAAAGATTTCAAGCTTGTGACTCTACATTTGCGCAAAATTAGCCCGGACCACTAAATTGCGATAATCGGGTGGTGGTTGGAGGAGGAGGAGGAGGGTGGGAGTGAAGTTGAAGGTGCAACTGAAGCACACGAGAAGAAAAGCCATGAATGGATTGGGACCAACATTGGGTGGTCCTGCTTAATCAAAACAAAATTCAGAATAAGTGGGCCAAAAAGGGTGGGAAAATAACAAAAAAAATAACAAGAGAATTGGAAGAGACTATTCTACTATTTTGTTGGTATTTAAAAAGAATACTTCCAAAATAAATTTGCTTCAAGGGAGAGGGATGTGTGTACAAAAAGGACCACATAGAAAGGAATCAAGGATCATGTGGAATTGGAAATGGCTATAGCAAAAAGAGACATACAAGAGAAGAAAACAAAACGTAGACACACACGCCCACCCACATCATATAAGACAAAAGATAAACAAGAAAGGATGTGTGCAATATGGTGATTGGAAAAATTGCCACATCAATTGAAAAGGAATATTATATTCTAAAGTAGTGCAATAAAATTGGAAAATTTACTCAAGGAAATCAAAATTTATGGGGTTGAAATTCTTGTTTTAGGATTTGATTACACTTTTGAAAGTTTCATGACTCCATTATACTTTACAAATAAATTTTATGATTTAATTGCATTTTTTAAAAATTTTAAGATTAAATTACACTTTCTCGACAAGTGTTAAGACTTTTAATGTTTATATCCTTAAGAAAAATTCTACATACTAAACGTTAAAGAGAAATTTAGGGTTACGATTTAAGATTAGGTTAATAGCGATTTACCCTAACTTTGTAATTAAGTTTAATTACTTTTACCTCCCTACATATGGAAGTCTTGTACTCTTCTTCTTATGATGTGCATAATAATATAAATTCTCTTTTTCACTGAAAATTTCAGCTTTGAGAAATTTAAATGTTCGATAGTGTCGTCCCTTGCATAATTTTTGTAAGAAACCTAGCTCGTATTGTAATTGGAAGCGTAGAGAACTATAAAAATTGTCTCTTTGCGTTCAAATTTAACATTTGAATGCAAATAAACTAGTTATACATAAACTAGTTATACAGAAATTATACAGAAACTAGTTAAACAATTTTTGAAGTGCCGTAAAAGGAAAACCCATGTGCAAGATAATGGCAAGAGAGGGGTGGTCAATGAGGGATAAATCCCGATGGCTCCCGGAATTATTTTTAGTTTTTTATTACAGTCAAAAAGGCTGCCACGTTTATCATCTTATGCAACACTCCAAAAAGAAATTACGAGACATCTACATAAATTTGGGTTTCTTTCTTTTTCTTACAGAGTAGAATGGCTTCTATAAAGGTCAACTTTTGATGTTACCCTCGAAAGCAGCAGAGTAGAAACGTCAACAAATGGATAAACATAAAAGTGACTCAGACAACGATGTTAGATATCACCCTCGAAAATGAATTATTTAAAGAAAATTTCCTAAATATAATTGTTTCTTTCAATTGAAATTATTAGTTGATGTAAAACATTTTTATTATGGATAAAAATTTATATCTAAATATTTTCTTGGGCGATAAAAATATTTTTCGTTTATTTATTTTTGTAATTGCTCCAAGTCATCATTTTTTAAAATATATTTTTTGAATCATTCATTTTTTCATGAAATAAATATATTCTATGTTCATTCTCCTGTATTTAACTCTTATTCCAAAGCAATTTTTGCACAAATTAGTATTTAGTGGAGCTAGCTGGAGATAAGTTCAGTTAAAGATAAGTTTAACGTGTGAAAGACAAATACAAATTCAACTAAAACACTAATACAAAAAGACAATGACAGGTGTCTCGAATGTAGTCACTTGATGATTTTTGTGGCGGCTGGGCAAGTTGGCAAGGATAGAAACAAAAAAGAACATAATAATGTTACGGTTGACCCAAGTAAAAGATTTTAATTTAATTTTTAATTTACGACCACTTACGATTCCTAAAATTATATAATTAATGTGCAATATTCACTAGATGATTCGATCCAAGCTAGAGGACGGCAATGTGAATGTGTCTTTGGAGATGGGATAATTCCCAGGCATCATTTTCCGGAGATGCCGGATCTAAACGTAACTTTTAGCACCGAATTGGCTGCCAAAATGATATAAAATTGTCACGAAATATTTTTATCATATGGTGGGTGGTGGCTGAAATTAACAAATATTAAATCGTGGGTCCATGAAGGCACTTTTTCTCCATGCTAGCATGTAGAAGGGTCTGCGTTTGGCAGCCTTAAGCTGTTGGACCAGGGCTTACTTAATTCATCCTTTATCAATAAAATATGGGTCACGAGGTTTGCCATTTGTGTGCAATAGATTGAGAAAAGTGTTGCCTAAGGTCATAATTTAAGGAAAATTGATAAAAATATACTTCAAACAAATTGATAAAAAAGAAAGCGAGCATTACCAAAAAAAAAAAAAGAAATGGAAGAGAAGCTTAGTGATCCTGTAAATTCACCCCCAAAAATTCAACAATTTCGGGAGAATTTTAACACTGGCATTATATGGTACACCTTTTCATTCTAGCAAGGAAGTATCCTTCCCTTTTTGAGCTGGTTGTGAATGAGGAGGGATTCGGACTAAATATATAGTGGCTTGTAAGCTTTGTAGTATAATCATTTGAGCGACGGTTCCATCTTGTAATAATTTTTTTTCTTTTTTTGGATTATTTTGTTAAGAAGCTTTTTAATAAGGTTTATTTTGTATGGCACTAGTGGTGGCAAAATGGATGGATGATATTGATCGGACTTATTTCTTACCAAAAAAAAAAAAAAAAAGAGAATAATAATGTGCGTGTCAATAGATATGGTGAAAGATATTCCAAATCAAGAAATGGAATATCCGAATCAGACAAACCAAGCCAAGCCGACAACAATGGCTGGACAGCTCATCCAGCTCGGATCGAGGAGATCCTCTGGTGAGCCAGCCGAGAGCTCTACAGGACACTTTCTTTTCGGCTATCAAGTGGTTCTTTACTTTTTCCTTCTTTCCCCCTAATATTTAGCATGAACATAGTACAAATATTTGTTATGAGAAATACCAGCTCAAGTGGAAAATCTTTCTTTTAAGATAAAAACCCAATCTTGCAACAATTTACCCTTTCAAATGACCATCACATAATCTTTCGGAGGTCTATTGAACATATGCATGATAAAGAAAAAGTCATCTCTGAGCTGATTTAATATCATTTCACGACGTCTACTTGATATGACAATTACTGACTTTTATAAATGCGTGGAATTATCTAGATACAATGGAATTAGTTGAATGCTCGAATAAATTCGAACAACATCAATGGCGGATGTATTTTTAACCATCACGATAGAAAGACGTGTTTTTTTTTTTTTTTCCATTCGATTTTGCCCGAATTTCAAATTTTGGTGTTGATAAACAATACCTATGTACATTAAAAGACGAACTAACTCAGCTAATTGAAAATCAAATGGGAAAGAAGGTTCATGGTATGATTATTACGCACCAAGATTGTGGAAGTTCGTTTGTAAGAAGTTCATGTGAAAGGTTTAAAGTACTCTCTCTCTCTCTCTCTCTCTCTCTTTGATTTTGCTTATGTTTTATTGTTATATTGTTGCTTATTCTTCTCTAAGAATTTAGATCCGAGAGTCCTATTTTCTAGTTTAATTTTAGATTTGAGAGTTTTTTTTTTGATTGAAAGATACAAGAGTTTGAACTCTATAATTCTAGTTATAGATTTGGGAGCTATCATCTCTCCATCTAGATCCAGGAGTCTAATAAATATGCCTTCAGATTTGATACCTTTATACTTAATTCGTGTATGAGTCATCAATCTCTAGCTTCAATGGTTTGGCTATCTTCTTATGACGATAGTATAGAAGAAATTGAACCTAGTTGCAATATCGTTTCTATTGGAAGAAGAATTTTCGGTTTATGCTCATCACTGACGACGATACGAGATCCAGTGATTGATTACTGAATAAATTTATTTTGCAGTATTTCAGGCTTTGCTCTATTTTGATTTGCTTTGCCACACGTATCATTTTGAATAATCAATACAACCTTTTTTTTTTATTTTATTTATGACGACCGAAAACAATTATATACCGCATGCATCCACATAATCACGGGGCGTATAGAATGTATCCAACCATGCATCATGCATGCATGCATATGTTCACCATCACCATCAGCATCACCATCACATCATCATCGTAATGATCATTCGCGAGGTGGGGCCAGGGGGGACTGACGTGATGCAGGAAGAGCCACGTAGGGCCACGGGATTGGCCCCCTTCTTCCGCGGTCTCTCCTGCAATCGGAGACAATTACTGCCCAACCACCCACGTGGCCCGTCGCCATCGCCTTAATAATTGCCTCCCGCTAAAAAACACGAGTCGTCCCCCCCCCTTCCGTCTTCGGTCACCCACCACCACCCCGCTCACGACGAAAATGGGGTCCACCCGGTCGCCCACCGGGCCCCATCCTCTGCATCGCCTTCCCACCCTATCACCGTACATTCGCATGTCCACAGGAGTCGCCATGCACCCGCTTAGGTATACGAATTTCTTTGTCGTATTTTATACCCATATAAAAAGAAAGAAAAAGAAGGTCTAAGATCTTTAGTTCGAAATCACGAAACCTATGTACACCTCTCCAGATTAATAGTTTAATGGATCGGTATACACGGCTCCTTTTAGTTTAAAAAATCATTTTTTCTATGCATTTATATAGGTGATGATATTATATACGGATGATGTGCTAATCGCAAGTGATCAAAATACATATCTAATGTTTATAATGGAAGGTCGATCAAGCTACATTTTTATAATTTGATTGAATTTCTTAAAATGAATTTTCATTCTCTATAATAATTGTCACCATTTTACTTGAAACAAAAAACAATCAAATAATTCTTCTATTAGAGGAGACATTTCGGTCAGATCTACACCGTATTATTTTGCCACACACACGCATATTTTAAGAGTAAAGCGCGAGATTATATGCCAGATGGAACGAACTGTGCAGTTGCATCACGAGCAAAATCATGGTGATGTCGATGGCTATCGTCTAATGCGTCCATCACTTGTTGTGTTGCTTGCCGTAGGAGATTGCTGCTCATCCGGAAGACCATCTAGAGTCTTCTTGTAATAATTGGCACGCCAATGATTGAGCTGTTTTCACTTTGTTAGTTGGAAAAAAAAAACAGTTTTGACAATTTTCAATCACCCCTAATTAAATTCACAGATTTTACTGAACAGTAATTGTTTAGATTTCTTCTAAAATAACAACACTTTTTTGGTGAAACTTCGAGAATACTTGAGAATCTCTTATGTTGACCTACCCACTTTACTAATTTCCTACATCATTACAATATAGATTTTAGGATAATTTTATTGCTCATTCAAAAATTGTTCAAAATTAAAGATAAAAAGTTCAAAAACTCGATATATTATAAAATGCAGAAATATTCATATTGGTCTCAATTATGATTTCCCATCTCAAATTAAGCTTTTTCCATAAGTATTTCAAACATGGTTATGAAATCTTTGTTAGTAATTCGCAAGACAAATTTCAAAAATGTGTAAAACTTTTACTCTAAGGTAATTTTCACAATGCCTTTTCAAACATATCTAAGAAAAATGTGTCTACTTATATGAGGAGATAATTTAATTTTCAAAGTTATTTAAGTTTTTTCTTTTTTTTTAAACTCTTGAAAATTTCTGGCAAAATCGTTTCAAGATAAAATATTATGCCTTTTTTAAAAAAATTATTATCTTTGGACATGATTTTCATATAAAACAGTAAGCTCTAAATTATTTTAAAAATGGGATTTTCACACAGGTTAGCGCCCGCCTCCGTTTTCAGGACCGTTAACGGAACAACAGACACTTCGAAATGCACCACCTACGATGACGAGCTACTGCCATGGTCGGTCGAGCACTCCTCGCACGACAATGTCGCAGGATCTCCAAAGCCACGAGACCCTCCTCCTTCTCCTTCTCCACCTTGCCGCCGGAGAACCCGCCTCGCCGGGTTCCCGGTTCGTGGGCCAAGCGGCGGGAATTCGCCGAGCTCTTGCAGTCGCCGCCCGCCTCCGCCTCCGACGCCGACGACCCCGTTCGTTACTGCAAGAAGCTCCACGGCCGAATCGTCGTCTGGGGGTTTCAGCACTACCTGTTCCTCGCCAACGTTCTGCTGCATTCATACTCGAGGTCCGGGGCTTTACGGGATGCAAGAAGGGTGTTCGATAATATCCCCGAGAGGAACCTGATCACTTGGTCTACGGCGATCTCGATGTACGCCCGGCATGGGTGTTGCGATGAAGCGCTCTTGAGCTTTGTGTAGTTTCAGAGAAGCTCCATTGAGAGGCCGAATGAGTATATTTTGGCCAGTCTGATCCGCGGTTGTGCGCAGTCGGGTGGCCTTGATGAAGGAGCTCAGGTACATGGTTTCGTTGTTAAGGCTGGTCTCGGTCAGGATGTCTATGTTGGCACTTCTCTGGTTTTTTTGTATGCGAATAACGGTGGGATAGATGGGGCGAGATCAGTTTTCGATAGTTTATCGGATAAGACTGATGTTACTTGGACTGCGATCATAAGCGGGCATGTGAAATGTGGGAGAAGTGAAGTGTCTCTGCAGTTGTTTAGCCAGATGATAGATGCTGGCCTTCTTCCTGACAAATACGTGATTTCCAGCATTTTAAGTGCTTGCTCAGCACTTGAGTTTGTTGAAGGTGGCAAGCAAATTCATGCTCATATACTGAGGCGAGAAGCAGAGATGGACATTTCGGTGGTTAATGTGCTGATCGATTGTTATACAAAATCTGGCATGGCACGAACAGCTGGGAGGCTATTCGACCATATGGAAGTTCAAAATATGATTTCTTGGACCACGATGATTTCTGGGTACATGCAGAACTTGTATGATAAGGAAGCATTGAAGCTTTTCGCAGAGATGACTGGATTGGGTTGGAATCCTGATGCATTTGCTTGCACCAGTGTTCTCACATCATGTGGCTCGCTTGAGGCCTTAATGCAGGGAAAGCAAGTTCATGCTTACACGATTAAGGCCAATTTAGAGTTTGATGATTTCGTCAAAATAGGCTTGACGAAATGCGAAATGCAATGCCCTAGAGGATGCTAGGAAACTTTTTGATGTTATGGATGGAAAAAATGTTGTCTCCTACAATGCAATGATTGAAGGCTACTCAAGATTAGAGAAACTGGAGGAAGCATTGGATCTCTTCCATAGTATGAGGCTTGCATCGTTCTCCCCAAGTCCATTGACATTCGTCAGCATCCTTGGATTATCAACTGCTTTATTCGCCTTGGAATTGAGCAAGCAAGTTCATGGCCTCTTAAGCAAATCTCATATTTCTATGGACTTATTTGCAGGGAGTTCACTGATCGATGTTTATTCCAACTCTTCTTTAGTTCGAGATGCGAGGCTTGTATTTGAAGAGATTAACAATAGAGATGTCGTAGTTTGGAATGCAATGTTCTTTGGATATAGTCAGCAAATGGAAAATGAGGACACCTTCAAATTGTTCTTAGAGCTACAGTTATCGGAACAACGACCCAACGAATTCACGTTCGCTTCCCTTATCACAGCATTGAGCAATTTAGCAAGTCTCCAACATGGTCAACAGTTCCATAGCCAGATTATAAAGGGCGGTTTGGATTTTGACCCATTTGTCACGAATGCTCTTGTGGATATGTATGCTAAATGCGGAAGTATTCAGGAGGCTAGGAAAGCATTTGACCTCACTATTTGTGAAGATGTGGCATGCTGGAACTCCATGATCACAACATATGCACAACATGGAGAAGCACAGGCTGCTCTCCAGATATTTGAGGAAATGATAATCGCAGGAGTGAAACCAAATTACATCACATATGTGGGCATCCTCTCTGCATGCAGCCATGCGGGGCTTGTGGAAGATGGATTGCATCATTATAACTCGATGCATGGGCTTGGAATTGAACCGGGGACCGAACATTATGCTTGCATGGTCTCCCTTTTTGGCCAAGCTGGTAGACTAAAGGATGCTGTGGATTTCATCGAGACAATGCCAATTGAACCGATGGCACTGGTGTGGAGGAGCTTGCTCAGTGCATGCAGGAATGCTGGTGACAGTGAATTAGGAAAGTATGCTGCCAAGATGGCAATCACTTTGGACCCGACGGATAGTGGATCTCATACGCTACTCTCGAACATATTTGCATCAAAAGGAATGTGGTTTGATGTAAAGAAGGTGAGGCAGAGGATGGACGAGACTGGAGTCCTAAAAGAACCGGGAAAAAGTTGGATAGAAGTTAATAATGAGGCTCATGTGTTTGTTGCTAGAGTTGATTTATTCAGTTTTGGACTATTTAATTCTTCAGATAAAGGAGATCGGTTATGTGCCAAACAAATCTGCCGTTATCATAGATGATTGACTGACAATTAGTAATGGGACAATATTGTACTGCAAATGCTCTCATTCTGTGTAACCTTCCAGCTGTATGATGCTGGGACATGATCAATCTTCTTGAAGTATGCACATCATCTGTCTGACTTGGGTTTTCCATCCGATATGTTGAGGCTCTCTCCGTGGTGTGAGGAGGATATTTCTCTGGAGAAGCAGCTGCTGGGATATAATTTCGAATTGTCATTATTGAGTGGTGAATATTGATGATTTTAGATTCCACTGGATGCAAATTAATCCTCAGCATTGAAGTTGCAAAGACGTCTCCAATCATCTATTAAGAGACTTGAGTCATGAGGAATTGACGCGATTCTAAGACTTCCAATGGCATGGTTGACTCGTGAAGATTGGATGAACTAATGAGCTACGCTCTGTTTGTAGTTTAGAAGGGGGCAATATAGTTGAAGAAGAGGGCAAATGACCTGTTCTTGAGATACAGAGGGATTAACCCACTGCCTCTAGCCACGAGATGACCAACTAGAAATGCTCCTTGGTGGAGACTCACTCCGTTAATGCAGGACGTCAACATGATGAGTTTCAGGTTGACCAACCACGGAAGAATGAAAAACTTGAGAGTCAGTTTCTTGTGGAATTTATGATACCTTGATCAAATTCACCTTTACTATTTGATGTCTGAATGCAATAAAATTAGTTGAAGAGCAACAGCTTTTCCATCTAGACAACAGTTTTCATCTAGTGACAAATAAGGAAGAAACCGGAATTTGCAAGTAATTTTTCATATCTGATAATGCCAGCTCCTCTATCAGCAACTTCAACAGTTCAGTGCTTACACTGGCCACACACAGAGAACAACATCTGCATTTAGGTCTTAATACTTTTCTGTACAGAAGTCTAAGTTGCCTCATCTGGTCACTGCATTTAGCTTTACTCTTCCCTCCTTTTTTCAATGTAAAGATGAAGACTTTCATGCTTCTCAAACATGCTAGACAAGCAATACAATGGAGACGATGGATCAATGTGCTTCAACTGATCCAAAGACAATTTACAATCTTGCTAGGTTTTTTTAATGAGAATCTTCTTCGAGAGTTGATTCTCTAACCTCTTGAATTTTTACTTTTGACATCTTCATCTTTGGCAACTTCGAGACATTGCAAGAACTTGATTTGATTTCCCTTCATCATATCTTCTGTATTCCGTAACATTGACATGAACATAGCCGGACAATTGGCTGCCATGGAACTTGCTCTCAAGCCTCAAGTTAGCTTGTTTCGCTTTCTTCACATATTGCTAGAATTTATCATTCATAAGTCATGTTCACTCCTTGCTAGTCAGCAAGTTGAGCTTGCTTTGTTCTTTTTATTTTTTTAGCTGGTCAAATGCTCGGTTTGTTCATTCATGATTTAACATATGTAAATTGATTATATTAGGAACTGTGTGTTTTTTTTTTTAGCTCTCTCCTCTCTCTCATCTAAGCTTTACTACAACGGATCGTGTGACCATAATCACTCTCCTTAAAGACTTGGAAAGTTTTATCTTTATTTGCTGATGCTTCAAGTCTGATAATAGTCTAGGACCGAAATAAAATGAATAAAAAATATTATCAAAACCACATGATTGTGGACCATTTTAGAATACTATTGGTCGTGTAAGTGCAATTTTGGACAATCAGGTGCTTATAAGCTGAGGCTTACCAAGGTTAGGTACCTCCATGGCTGTTTTTAACCCATTACATTACATGCTATCTTCATGTGGATGATATGATATCCACAAAAAGAAAGAATTAAGAATCGAAAATGTACGTGGACTTTGAAAGGCCCCTTTCTTGATTAGACAGCTCAAGTATTTTCTTACCTTTCGTTTACTCAATGTAGAAAATCCAAAGATGGAAGACTTTCAAGTCTCCTTCCTTGTGTAGACTTCTCTAGTTTCGTCTTACCTTTGATTTACTCAATGTAGAACGTTCAAAGGTGAAGACTTTCGTGCAACCCACCACATTACACGCTCTCTTCATGTGGATGATATGATGCCCACAAAACGACTGAATAAAAATCATGTGGACTTTAAAACTAACAAGGCCCCTTCCTTGATTAGACAGCTCAAGTATTTTCTTACCCTTCATTTACTCAATGTAGAAAATCCAAAGATGGAAGACTTTCAAGTCTCCTTCCTTGAGTAGACTTATCTAGTTTCATCTTACTTGCATTTACTCAATGTAGAACGTTCAGAGGTGAAGGCTTTCATGCAATGATTGCCAACTACCCTGTTTGCAACTTTGAACTTCTATATTGGCAATGGCCACATAGAGAGAGCAATATCTACACTTAGGTCTTATCACTTTTCTGTACGAAAGTCTAACTTACCTCAACTAGTCACTAAATTTCTCCCCCTTCTTTTTTCAATGTAAAGGTGAAGGCTTTTCATGGTACTAAAACATGCTAGACCAAGCAAGACAATGAAGCTGATGGATCAATGTGCTTCAACTGATCGAAGACAATTCCCAATCTTTATGGTTTTTCCTACTTAGAATCTTCTTAGAGAGTTGTTTTTTTAACCTCTTGCGTTTTTCTTGTTGATATCTTTTGTCTTCGGCAGCTTTGAGACCTTGCAAGAACTTGATCTGATTTCCCTTCATGATATGTGATATATTTTGTAACGTTGACATGAATATAACCAAACAATTGGCTACCATGTAACCTTGCTCTCAAGCCTCAAGTCAGCTTTTTTAACTCTCTTCACATATTGCTAGAAGTTATCATTCATTTGCAAGTCCTACTTACTTCTTGCTAGTCAACAAGTTGAGCTCACTTTGTTCATTCATAATCTTTCTAACATATGCAGATTGATTATATCAGGAACTGTTTCTCTCTCTCTCTCTCTCTGATCCAGGCTTTGCCATGATGGATCCTGCGACCATAATCACTTACCATCCAAACTTAGGAAGTTTTATCCTTATTTATAGAAGTTTTGAGTCTGATAAAAGTTGAGGACTGGCATAAAATGAATAAAAAATTGAACCAAAACCACATGACTGACGACATAAATGGGGAACATTTTAGACTACTATTTGTAGTGTGAGTGCGATTTTGGATAATCACATGCTTGTGAGCCAAGGCTTACCGAGGTTAGGTGCTTATACGGTTGTTTTCAACCCACCACTTTACACGCTCTCTTCATGTGGATGATACGATACATACAAAGAGACTGAATAAGAATGGAAAAAGGTTTGTGGACCCGGAAACTAACGACTCTCCTTCCTTATTTAGACTTCTTGAGTTTTTTCTTACCCTTCATTTACTCAATGTATGAAAATCCAAAGCTGGAAGACATTCATGTCTTCTTCCTCGGATTAGACTTTTCAAGTTTTTTTCTATCCCTTCATTTACTCAATGTAGATCATGCAAATGATTAATTGAGTTTTTTCTAAGCCAGAGATTATATATACCCACGCACCCATTCATCCACTTACCTACACACTCAGAGATGACAGCAAAAATGCACTTCCCTTCATCGACATCATCATCATCTTCCCTTGTCACCATTTTCTTCTTGCTCTTGGTTATAATCTCCCTGTTCCTTCCTGGTGACTCAGCTGTCATGCCTCCGAAATGTAAGTGATTTTCTTTTCGGTGATTTGAGCTTTCAATAATGGAGGGGGACATGGATTGAGGATTCCATGAAACTGAAGTTCACATGGCATGATACGAGAACATAGAGAAAGTTTTATACATCCTATTGTTTTTTATATCATCGCTCGGACAATTTTGCTATATTGAACATTGAATCAAAGTTCAAGGACTGCATTGAATAAATTAAAAGTTCATGAATGATATTACACATGGGACTAAAGTTTAGGAATCATTTGTGTCATTTTCCCTTTATTAGTTATTGATCGCCATTTTCTGCTTGCTCTTGCTTATAATCTCTCTGTTCCATCTAGGGGCCTTGGCTAGAGTCCCTCCTCCTAGACCCCCCCCAAGGTTGGGGTAAGTGATTTTTCTTGTTGGTGCTTTGAGCTTTTAGTAATGGAGGGGGACATCGAGTTCAAATGGCATGACACGAGAACATACAAGAAGTTCTATACATCGTGGTGTTTTTCTTAAAGTTGCTCGGATATTTTGCTGCATGAATTGTTCAATAATTTTGGGAAGTATCTGATCTTTCATAACAAATTCCATTGAATTTCTTCTTGCCTATAAATTTGGATCTCCTAGGGAAAATTGTCCAAAAGTCCTAAATATTTTTGTTTTTTTGCTCAATTCAGTCATAAAATTTTTATATTTTTTTCATAAACGTTTTTTTTGTCAATTAAATTTTAAACCTTCCAATTTTGGCCTGAATCCGCTGAAAATCTAGCCATTCTACATGGCATGGTTGTGACGGACATTTTTTTTCATAATATTTTTCGATTATTTATTTATTATTTATTTTATTTTTCTCTTTTTTTTTTTATTTATTTTTTTTTTTTAACCGGGCTAGCGAGGGTTGAGAGGACCTTTTGGGTGAGGGTCGCAACTAGCCTTGCCTAAATCCGGGCACGTGGCTTTTCGACTTTGGCTTCCTTTTCGTGACATGAACGATCCTCTACTCAACGGGAGGATAGTGACACGCGAAGGAATCGCCGCTCTGACGCCCTCACTTGTGGCTCTCCTCACTAGAAGGTGGCCGCTCTAGTTGATCTGGTGAGCCTCGCTTCCTCGCATGAACTGTTTCGCTAGCTCTTTCTCTTCATCGTTTGCTTTCTTCGGTTCGATCGATTTTTTTTTTTTTTTTTCAAAAAAGGATGAGCATGATCATGGGCAGATATGATTCCCCCAAGTCATTGCTTTCCTTTTGGAAAATTTTGCCCATCTCCCATGAGCTTCAGCCCTCGTTTGAAACTTCCCCTGTGGAAGACTCCGAAAATCTATTTTATTCTGCCAACCGCATTAATCGCGGTTTTCCCCTCGAATCTCCATTGAATTAATTTCTTCAGCGCGTTGAACCACTTGATTCTCTACTTTCTCCGTTGTTCCTTGGCCGAGAATATCCAGAATATGTGTCCCTTATTCACTTCCCAATTTCGCAAAAAAAAAAAAAAATTAGCGCCTCATATCTCACCTTTCCTTTGCTCGAAAATTACACTTGCCTTGATCGGAATTGATTGAACTTTATTGCCCTATTTCGTTTACCTCCCAAATTCGGAACGGCTGAATAGAGGATTGTTCATGTCTCGATGAGGAAGCCAAAGCCGAAAAACCACGCGCCCAAATCTGGGCGAGGCTGGCCACGACCCTCACCCTGAAGGCCATCGCAGCTGGGGGCAAGGGCAGTGCTCCTCG
Source organism: Eucalyptus decipiens (assembly GCA_014182575.1). NCBI lineage: Eukaryota > Viridiplantae > Streptophyta > Magnoliopsida > Myrtales > Myrtaceae > Eucalyptus > Eucalyptus decipiens. Next base: position 1,943,096 of record CM024616.1, on the reverse strand, counting down.
CCGGCCACAAAAAAAAAAAAAAAAAAAAAAAAAAAAAAAAAAAAGAAAAAAGAAAAAAAAAAAACAGAAAAAAAGAATATGAAATAAAAATAACAACAGACAGGGTTCATGTGAAGTGAGTTCTCACCAAAATTAGTTAGATGGACTTAATTGGCAAAATGTGAAAATGATTAAGATTAATTGACAAAATCGAAAGGTTTAAGATTAAATTGGCAAAAATATAATATGTTTAGAACTTTGTGGACAATTTCTCCACGTTTGTGAGTCTTCTTTTACTCCATATCTTGACCCTTTTCATCACATAGTATTTGATCTTTTATATTGATTTTCATTGAATATTGTCTTGCATATGCAGCAACAGGAAGCTGTTCTCCTCAGGCACATGGGGGTGAGTCCTTTTTTAACTCCATATCTCGAATATTACCATCACGTTGTCTGCCTCTAGAATAGTTTATACATTTGCGAATCACTCATCATACATCTTATTACGCTTGCTTAAAAGTACTACAACCTTAATTCATTGGATATTCTCTAGTCATGTCCGATTTCACTTATGCATCAAACGATCAATGATATTTCATGAAATTTCATCTTCACAAACATAGTATGTGCATATGCATCATTTCTTATTTATAGCAAGAATTAATAACAAAATCTCGGTGCTTTGTGCTGACATTGTTTGTGTACTTGTTTGCGTGGCATGGTCGCAAAAACTTGGTCAATAAGGTTTTTGACAGTTAAATATGTGGCAAAAAAATCATGGTAATTTCATCATTATGTCAATAATTTCTTCCTACTATTCAAATTAATTACAAAATAAACCAATGTGTATCCCATGATTAATATTTGTTTGTATCCCATTACTAACAGAGTCTCAAACTGAGGAGGGGGTGTGATAATGAGCTTTTAAAAAATAGTGTCGCATTCTCTTTAGAAAAAGAAAAAGAAAAAGAAAAAGTAAAAAATGGATAGTCTCGCATCATCTACTTAACCATTCCTTCATTTCCCTCTATTTTAGACAAGGTTGCAGCATCTGCACCGCCACCGCGTTGATCAGACAGCATGTTGGTTGTTCTAGATGCCACCAAGCAAAGAATTTCGCGTCTCTCGTGATCGTGATATATATGTAATATGTCATAATACTTTTGGTATGTATTTGGTGTAGCAAAATTATTTCAGTTCCCTGTATTCACATCATCTTCAAGACATTCTCATGTGCAGACTTGTCTTTTGATGATAGTGAAATATAAAGAGATAAATTCATAGTTTACTCTTAGATAATGTTCACTTGAGTAGAGACACCTCATCACCGCCTTGCGCCTCAGGAAGTGGGGCAATTTCATTGGTTCACTCGAGGAGCCTCCTATCTCGGAAGGTATTTGGTGGCATAATTATTTAAAAAGTCATAAATATATTAAACAACTGTCAATTCAGTTTTGAATTTTTTTATTTTGTCAATTAAATTCTAAACTTTATGAGAATTTGTCAATGTAAACTTTTGGCCAATTTTGGCCGTAAATTGCTGACGTTGCGGTCAAGTCAGTGTTGTTGTTCTTTGTAGCACGATCAACGTTGACATGGACAATTTTTGAAAAAAATTTATATCTTTTCCTTTTTATATTATTTCTCTCTCTCTCTTTTTTCCTTCATTGGATTACCGGAAGGAAAAACAATACATTTTCTCCAAACATTGTCTATCCTAGTGCTGGTTGTGCCATGTAGAATGGCGACGTTGATTGAACTGCCACATCAATGATTTCCAACTAAAATTGACTAGAAGGGTTATCTTGGTTTATGATTAAATTGGTAAAATTTAGAAGTTTAAGATTGTGTTGATCGCATATAATAGCTTTATGATTTGTTGGACAATTTTCCATTGTTTAGTTGCGACAAGTGGGTTACTTAGCGCAATAAGAATGATATAACTCTTTAAGAGACCCAAATACTCAACATTGGCCACACAAACAAAAGGGTGAACGAACAAGGCCTTCTAGCTAAAAGAAGACTGCTAATAGTGCAACTTTGATATTAGCTAGTTGTTGGGGGCAAAGCACGAATTTTAGATCGAAAAAGGTCTATAGACAAGTCATACGCGGCCCATATTCCTGAATGAGGGCTATTCTAGAAATTGAGCACTGCCCCAGTCTCTAAGAATCGGGTTCACTTTACTCGACTTTTTGTTTGCAGAGCTTCGGTAAACACCTACCTATTTTATTCTTTACAAGCAAATGTACATGATATTCAAGTTCTTGATGGCTCCTGAATTTTATTAGCATTTTCGACACGGTTGTTAGCGGATTTTCGTTGTCCGCACACACGGCCACAAAATGGCGCACCGAAGCCGCTGGCATGGCACTGATACATAATTATAAATGCTTTAATTGAGAGAGAGAGAGAGAGAGAGAGAGAAGAGAATATATTTTGGAGAGACAGTGATGAAAGAAAAGTCCTCAGCAAAAGGAGAAGAAATAGTAAAAAAGAAATAGATAACATCCTTTAATTTTTAGATGCATTCGTTTCACGAAATATCGCTAATTTGAAATATTTTTAAAAATAACTCACTTCCATCACTTGCAAAAATGAATTAATGAAAGGAACATATATCATTAATAAAACGTTTAGGCAGAGATTATTATTGATGACAAAAATATATTTCATTAACTAGTTATTCTAACCAACACAAATAATTACTTTTAGAAAAAAATGTTTGCGAATCATTGATTTTTTATAGAAAAAATCAATTACTGCCCCCAAACGAACCCCCTGGGGGGCGCCGCGGTCACTAGGGGTGATCGGGTCCAGGGTGGGTAGGGTCTAGACCTGGACCCCGTTCCCGATCCCGTTATAACCGGTTCTCTTTTTTTGACCCCCGTTCCCTACCCCCGTTTGCATTGGACCCGTTCTGGCCCACCCCGTTTTTCGGTCCGGGAACGGGGTTAACCCCGTTTATATTGAAACCTGTTTTGCAAAATTTTTTTATCATCTCCAACTTTTTTTCCCCGGAGAAGAACTCCAACACGTAACTCACGCCAAGAACACCACTAACTGCTTCCATAACCGCCCTCTGCACACAGACAAAAGAATTTAAAGAACAGAGAATTGACAGGAAATTTGTAGAGAAATCCCCAGACAAGGAGCCAAATCCAAGCCATCAAGAGAAAAGTTAGTCTGTGGTTCAAAAGACTAAGAAGAAGTAAAATGACAAACCACTCATCCTACACACCTTTCTTCATACTGTGAACAAAATAAGGGAAATGCATAGAGAGAGTCAGAGTGGAGACCCTAAACACACTCGCAGAATAGCCCCGCAATCAGCCTATGCAAGATGGCCAAGCAATATATTGTGGTATAATCTGAAGAAAATGATGGCCAATATACCTTCAATGAGCCAATAGTAGCTGTTTCGGAATTTCAATAAATAGCTCGGCACGGTGAAAGACTCAATCCGAAGCTTCACCGAATATAAAAGAAGAGCGTTGATAAGCAAAATGAATTACCCTACAAAACCACAAGTAGTACACGACGTCTTTCCAAAAGCTCCATTACCATGGGAATCAGAGATTGGTACGACAAATGTTGACCTCGATCTTTGGAGGGGATGGCCGTTTGGCTGCAAGAGGACCAAATTTGCAGAAAAAAGACTTAGACAGATTCTATGTCAAAAGGCAAAAGAAAAACAAACTAGAAAGGAACTATTGCATTTTTTCTGAAACTAACCAGAAACATCTCCATCAGTATGCTTCTCAGGTGGATAGACAGTGGCGTTGCTACTAATTTCCTTGTCAGAATACGACTCAAAGTCAATATCAAAAAACTCAGATCGGCAATATTACTCTCCCCAACAAAAACTCAGAACAATGTCACTGCTTAGGGTAGTTGTCAAGAAGTGAAAAGACAAATTAATAAACCCGTTCCAGCCATTATGATCTAATTCCCACAATTAATGCACAATTTAACAAAATTTAAAAACATTTATCCGTGACAAGAGTTCAAAGTCCAGAAGTTCGCAGATCCAGCCAAGCTTGACACTCAGAAAAAAATACATTAATTTGGGAAAACTCTAAGGGATATGCAAACTGCAGAAAAGAGAGGAAAAGATTGGATTTTGACGACTCGCGTAAGGTAACATCAAAGAAAAATACCGATGGATGGTCAGAAAATGTCAAGACTTGAAATTCAAGAACAGAAAAGCGGAATTACAAGTAATTCCTAGTTTGGAGAAAGGTACGAGGAGAGGGGAAAAGAAAACCGCTTAAACCATCACAAAACCCTCATGCAGAGCAAGGAATCGCCAACATTGGTTCTCCGGCGGATCCGAAAGCCGCTCGAATCTTTGAACAAGGTGGAAACGGGGAGATCCGAACACTCATCGAACGCCGTCACGTTTGTGTCCGAGGCCGACGGCGTCGGGGTGGTGAGGATGGCCGGGACCAGGTGGGCGAGCGGAGGCAGCGCAGCGCTCGGATGGATCGGCAGAGGTGAGAGGCTGAGAGCGACGAGCGGCATGAGAGTAAAGACTGAAAATAGAAAGAAACGACTAGGGTTTTAGTCTTTTGGAATTTTGGGGCCCAAAAACCGGTTCTCAAACCGGTTCCCGAACCGGTCCGGTCGATCCGGTTCCGGGTGGGTATTCCCTCGGAACCGGTTCCCGGACCGGTTCAAACATGGTCTCGAACTTTGGGAACCGGTTCCGGACCGGTTTCAACCGGAACCGGTTCCGACCACGTTTTCCGGTGGGCCGAACCGGGAACCGGGTTGACCCGGTCCGGTTGCACACCCCTAGCGGTCACGATGAAAATGGGGTCACCTGGTCCCTCGCGTTCCACCCGGCCCGATCCTCTATATCATCTTCCCACCGTATTAGCGTGCACTCTCATGTTAACACAATCTCTATGCACTCACCTCTTAATTTTTTATAATTAGATTATGAATTATTCCTTTTTCATATTTCATACTATATAAAAAGAAGTAAAAGAAGGTTTAAGATCTTTAGTTCGAAATTACGGAGCCAGCGGAACTAATTATTTAATTCTTTGATTTTTTTAATGTATACCTCTCTAGATCTATATTTTAATGGATCAGTATATACGGCTCATTTTAATTTAAAAAAATCCTTTTTTCTACGCATTTAGATAGATGATGATATTATATATAGAGAATGTGCCGATCATGAGTGATCAAAACACATATCTAATGTTTATAATGAAAGGACGATCGAGACACATCCTTATAATTTGAATATTTTTTTTTAAAATAAATTTTCATTCTCTATAATAAATGTCACCACTTTACTTGAAACAAAAAAATATATTGTTTTTGTTAGACGAGATGTTCCATTCAGATCTACATCGTGTATATATATATAAGAGTAAAGCATGAGGTTGTAATCCAGATGGATCGAACCGTCCATTTGATTTTAAACCAAATTTATGGTGATGTTGACGGATGCCGCCTAATGCCTCCATCACTTGCTGTGTTGCTTGCCGTAGGGGATCGCTGCTCATCTGCAAGACCATCTGGAGACTTCTTCTAATAATTGAGCTTGTTTTTACTTCATCGTTTGGGAAAATAAAATAAAATTGGTTTTGACAATTTTCAATCACCCCCATTAAGTTCACAGATTTTACTCAAATAATAATTATCTAGATTTTTCTTAAGATGGCGATGCCTTTTCATCAAAACTTCAAGAATATCTAACAATCTCTTGTGTTGATCTACTAACTCTATTAATTCTTACACCATATTGTCCCGTTACTAATTAGAAAATGAGGAGACCTTCAAATTGTTCTTAAGAGTTACAGTTATCAGAACAACGACCCAACGAATTCACGTTCGCTTCCCTTATCACAGCGGCAAGAAATTTAGCAAGTCTCCAACATGGTCAACAGTTCAATAGCTAGATTATAAAGCGCGGCTTGGATTTTGACCCATTTGTCACGAATGCTCTTGTGGATATGTATGCTAAATGTGGAAGTAATCAGAGTCCAGGAAAGCATTTGACCTCGCTATCTGTGAAGATGTTGTATGTTGGAACTCCATGATCACAACATATGCACAACATGGTGAAGCACAGGCTGCTCTGTGGATATTTGAGGAAATGATAATCGCAGGATTGAAACCGAATTACATCACCTATGTGGGCATCCTCTCTGCATGCATCCATGCGGGGCTTTGTGGAAGATGGATTGTGTCATTATAACTCGATGCGTGCACTTGGAATTGAACGGGGACCGAGCATTGTGTTTGCATGGTCTCCCTTTTTGGCCGATTCAACCGATGGTGCTGGTATGGAGGAGCTCGCTCAGTGCATGCACGAATGCTGGCGATGGTGAATTAGGAAAGCGTGCTGCCGAGATGGCAATATCTCTGGACCCGACAGATGGTGGATCTTATACGCGACTCTCAAATATGCATCAAAAGGAATGTGGTTCGATGTGAAGAAGGTGAGCCAGAGAATGGACGAGAATGGAGTCCTAAAAGAACCAGGGAATAATGAGGCCCATGTGTTCGTTGCTAAAGAACGGACTCATTATGAGGCTGATTTGATTTATTCAGTTTTGGACAATTTAATTCTTCAGATAAAATAGATCGGTTTTGTGCCAAACAATGCTGCGGTTATCATGGACGATTGACTGACAATTAGTAACGGGACAATATTATACTGCAAATGCTCTCATTCTATGTACCCTTCCAGCTGTATGTTGCTGGGACACGATCAATCTTCTTGAAGTATGTACATCATCTCTGACTTGGGCTTTCCATCGGACATGTTGAGACATGAGATCCTCTTCGTGGTGTGAGGACGATATTTCTTTGGAGAAGCAGCTGCTAGGACATATTTCGAATTGTCATGATTGAGTGGTGAATATTGATGATTTCAGAGTTACACTGAATGCAAATTGATCCTCGGCATTGAAGTTGCAATGATGTGTCCAAACATCTATAAAGAGACTTGAGTCATGAGGAATTGACATGATTCTAATACTTCCATTGACATGGTTGACTCGTGAAGATTGGATGAACTAATGAGCTATGCTCCGTTTGTAGTTTAGAAGCGGTAAATTTAATTGAAGAAGAGGGCAAATGACCCGTTCCTGAGATGCAGAGAGATTAACCCACTGCCTATAGCCACAAGATGACCAACCAGAAATGCCCCTTAGTGGAGACTCACTCTGTTAATGTAGGACGTCAACATGATGAGTTTCAGGTTGACAAACCACCGTGAATGAAAAAACTTGAGAGTTAGTTTCTTGTGGGATTTATGATATTTTGATCAAACCCAGCTTTACTATTTGGTGTATGTTTACAATAAAATTAGTTGAAGAGCAACACATGGTTTTTCATTGAGTCACAAATAAGGAAGAAACCAGGATTCGCAAAGTAATATTTCGGATCCGAGATTGCCAGTTCCTCTGTCAGCAACTTGGACGGTTCAATACTCACAATGGCCATACAGAGAGAACGACATCTACTCTTAGGTCTTATTACTTTTCTGTACAAAAGTCTAAAAGTCACCTCAACTAGTCATTACATTTAGCTTTTCTCTCCCTTCTTTTTTCAATGTAAAGATGAAGACTTTCATGCTACTAAAACATGCTAGACAAGCAAGACAATGGAGAGGATGGATCAATGTGCTTCAACTAATCCGAAGATAATTTACAATCTTGCTAGTTTATTCTAAAGAGAATTTTCTTCGAGAGTTGTTTCTTTAACCTTCTGCATTTTTCTTTTTGATGTTTTTGTCTTCAGCAATTTTGAGACCTTGCAAGAATTGATCTGATTTCCCATCATGATATCTGCTATATTTCGTAATGTTGACATGAACATAACCAAACAATTGGCTTCCATGTAACCTCGCTCTTAAGCCTCAAGTCTGCTTGTTTTACTCTATTCACATATTGCTAAAAGTTATCATTCATTCACATGTCATGCTTACTCTTTGCGAGTCAGCAAGTTAAGCTCGCTTTGTTCACTCTCGATCTTTCTAATATATGCAGATTGATTATGTTAGGAACTGTTTTCTTTTTCATACACACTTTCTCTTTGGGACCATGATTAGACTTTTATGTGCATTTTGAAATCAAGAAGTCCCCTTCCTTGATTAGCGTTCTTCTCTCCCTTCATTTGCTCAACATAGAAAATTCAAAAACGAATACTTTCGGGTCTCCTTCCGTAATTAGACTTCTCAAGTTGTTTCTCTCCATTCATTTCCTCGTGGAAAGTTCAGAGATGAAGACTTTCAAGTCTCCTTTCTTGGATTAGACTTCTCTCAAGTTTTTTTCTTGACCATCATTTATTGAATGTAGAAAAATCAAAGACGAGGACTTTCATGCAACTGATTAATTGAGTTTCATCTGCACGTTTGAGATTATATATACCCACCCACACACACAGAGATGACAGCAAAAATGCACTTCCCTTCATCAACATCACCATCTTCTCCTCTTATCATCATTTTCTGGTTGCTCTTGGTTCTTTTCTCCCTGTTCCTTCCAGGGGCCTATGGCCGTAAGTGATTTTTCTTCTTGGTGCTCTGAGCTTCTAATAATGGAGGACATGGATTGAGGATCGTGATTCGACAAAACTGGAGTTGAAATAGCATGACACGAGAACATACTTTTATACATCATGCCGTTTTTCTTTTCATCACTCGTTCAATTTTGCTACATGAATCATGTGATAATTTGGGCAGTGTCTGATATTTCATAACATTTTCATTGAATATCGTCTTGCAGGTCCAAGTATACTTGTGCAGGGAAGCGCTCCCGTTCCAGATAGACATTGGAGTGAGTCCACCTTTCCCTTCATATCATGAAGCTTTCCATCACATTATCTACCTACAGAACGGTTTATCCATGGTGTATATAACCATACATTGAACTACACTGACTCGAAAGCACTCCAACTTTAATTCATTGGATATTCTCTAGCCATGTATTCATGTGACATGTTGGGTTTTACTTGTGGGTCAAACGATTAATGAAACTCCATGAACTTTCATCTTTCAAACATAGTATATGCATATGTCTAATTTCTTATTCATAGCAAGAATTAGTAATAAAATCTCAGTGCTATGCACTGACAATATTTGTGTATTTATTTGCGTTGCATGGTCACTATAAAAATATGTGGGGAAAAATCACGGAAATTTCATCACTATTTGCAAGTGAGACTTACTATTTCTTTTCCCCTCTATTTTAAACTATGGTTGCAGAATCTGTAGCGGCAAAGCCTTGACCAGACAACATGTTGGTTGTCCTAGATGCCATCGAGCAAAGAACTTTGAGCCATTAGTTATAAATATATATATATATGTAATATGTCATGATACTTGGTATGTTCTTATTTCAGTTCCTTGTATTCCACACATCATCTTCCGGACATTCTCGTATGCAAACTTGTCTTGATTAGAGTGAAATAAAGAAAAGATGTGTTTCACATTTTACTCATGAAAAATGTTTATTCGAGTAGAGACATCTCATCACCATTTTGCTCCTCAGGAAGTGGATTCTTGCTTGGGATTCTTAGGAAAGTCAACCCTACGTGGAATAATTGTCCAAAAAATCTTATATTTATTGTACAGTAGCCAATTCAGCCCTACTATTTTCATTTTTGTTAATTTAGTTCTGAACATTTTAACAACTTGCCATTTTAATCCAGACATTTATGTGAAATTTCAATACAGTTCTTCAAGTTAATTTTGGCAGAAATCGTTGATATGAGGGGTTTATTTAGTAGTGACAATCCTATATGTCACGATTGGCATTGACATAGATGTTTTTTGTAATTTTTTTAAAATTCTTTTTCTTTTTTTTTTCTTTATATTCTTATGTTCTTCTCCCTCCCTCCCTCCCTCTCTCTCTCTCGCCTTCGTCAAATTAACGGCCAACAACACAGGTGAGGGAGTTGCGACTCTCGCCTAGACTAGGTGCTGTTTGGAAGGACAATATTTAGAAATTAAATAGATAAAATTAAAAAGTTTCAAACTATGTTGGTCGTTGTACAATTGATTTAAGATTTTCTTTTCTTTTTTGATAATTTCTCTGTTATTCAATTGCAATCAGCGGGCTACTTAGCATAATAAGAATGGTCTGAGACTCTTAAGAGACCCAAATATTCAAAATTAGCCACACAAAAAAAAGGTGCATGAAGAAGGCCGTCTAGCTAAAACAATGCTGCGGATAGTGCAACTGTGATATTGGCTAGTTGTGGGGTGCAAACCATTAATTTTAGCTCGAACAAAGATCTATAGACAAGTCATACTTGTCCATAGTCCATGAATGAGGGCTATTCTAGAAATTAAGCACTGCCCAAGTCCATTCTAAGAATTCAGGCTTTAATCAACTTTTTGTTTGTTGAATTTTGGTAAACACCTACCTATTTTATCCTTTATAAGCAGATGTATATATGAGATGAAAGAAATTTCTATAAGCAAAGGTACATAATATATAAATGCATTTAGTCTAGGTGTTATATCATTTGGATGTACAATGCAAAGAAGATGATACCTGTCAAGCAAATACGGGTGTTGACAAAGAAAGGATTTTTCACTCTGGACTTTTCCACCAATCGACTCATCCTCTTGCCTTCATCATTAGCAAGTATTTCTATTGAGTTAGAGGGAGGGATGACCTAAATCTGTGCTCTCCACTTGACTTATCAACCGGACAACATGATTTAAACAGAGATAGAGTTAAGAAACTCGTAGTTGGCATTTTAGGGCAATGCAAAATCCGGAGAACGCATTTATTTCTTTAAGTTGGAAACTGTCCTCAGCCAATGGACCCCTTAACCTGAACTAACACTCCAAGCATAGGGGCAGATCCGCTGGATGCTCACTCTATTGCTGTACCCATCATATCTAAATGATTAAAATAAGGGCTCGTGCCACTCAGGCTTTATCTTCAAGAAGGTCTTCTGTACTCTCTTTGCCTTTGCTACTTGCCCAAGTTCTCTCTTTCCATATCTTCTCCACCTCCTCAAAAGTCAACCCCTTCGTCTCTAGCACAAAGATGACCACAAACACGATGGCCGAGGTAGGTGTTTACCAAAATTCGAGACGCGAGGCTAGTTTTTGAAGAGATGAACGATAGAGATATCGTAGTTTGGATGCAATGTTCATTGGATATAGTCAGCAAATGGAAAATGAGGAGACCTTCAAATTGTTCTTAGAGCTACAGTTATCCGAACAACGACCCAACGAATTCACGTTCGCTTCCCTTATCACAGCATCGAGCAATTTAGCAAGTCTCCAACATGGTCAGCACTCAGCAGTTCCATAGCCAGATTATAAAGCACGGTTTGGATTTTGACCCATTTGTCACGAATGCTCTTGTGGATATGTATGCTAAATGCGGAAGTATTCAGGAGGCTAGAAAGCATTTGACCTCGCTATTTGTGAAGATGTGCCATGCTGGAACTCCATGATCACAACATATGCACAACATGGAGAAGCACAGGCTGCTCTCCAGATATTTGAGGAAATGATAATCGCAGGAGTGAAACCAAATTACATCACATATGTGGGCATCCTCTCTGCATGCAGCCATGCGGGGCTTGTGGAAGATGGATTGCATCATTATAACTCGATGCGTGGGCTTGGAATTGAACTGGGGACCGAACATTATGCTTGCATGGTCTCCCTTTTTGGCTGAGCTGGTAGACTAAAGGATGCTGTGGATTTCATTGAGACAATGCCAATTGAACCGATGGCGCTGGTGTGGAGGAGCTTGCTCAGTGCATGCAGGAATGCTGGTGACAGTGAATTAGGAAAGTATGCTGCCAAGATGGCAATCTCTTTGGACCCGACGGATAGTGGATCTCATATGCTACTCTCGAATATATTTGCATCAAAAGGAATGTGGTTTGATGTAAAGAAGGTGAGGCAGAGAATGGACGAGACTGGAGTCCTAAAAGAACCAGGAAAAAGTTGGATAGAAGTTAATAATGAGGCTCATGTGTTTGTTGCTAGAGACCGGACTCATTATGAGGCTGATTTGATTCATTCAGTTTTGGACTATTTAATTCTTCAGATAAAGGAGATCGGTTATGTGCCAAAACAATGCTGCCGTTATCATAGACGATTGACTGACAATTAGTAATGGGACAATACTATACTGCAAATGCTCTCATTCTGTGTAACCTTCCAACTGTATGATGCTGGGACATGATCAATCTTCTTGAAGTATGCACATCATCTGTCTGACTTGGGTTTTCCATTGGATATGTTGAGACATGAGATCCCTCTTCGTGGTGTGAGGAGGATAGTTCTCTGGAGAAGCAGCTGCCGGGATATAATTTCAAATTGTCATTATTGAGTGGCGAATGTTGATGATTTTAGATTTCACTGGATTCGAATTAATCCTCAGCATTGAAGTTGCAAAGATGTCTCCAATCATCTATAAAGAGACTTGAGTCATGAGGAATTGACGCGACTCTATGAGTTCCATTGGCATTGTTGACTCGTGAAGATTGGATGAACTAATGAGCTACACTCTGTTTGTAGTTTAGAAGGGGGCAATATAGTTGAAGAAGAGGGCAAATGACCTGTTCTTGAGATACAGAGGGATTAACCCACTGCCTGTAGCCACGAGATGACCAACCAGAAATGCTCCTTGGTGGGGACTCACTCTGTTAATGCAGGACGTCAACATGATGAGTTTCAGGTTGACCAACCACGGAGAATGAAAAACTTGAGTCAGTTTCTTGTGGAATTTATGATACCTTGATCAAATTCACCTTTACTATTTGATGTCTGAATGCAATAAAATTAGTTGAAGAGCAACACAGTTTTTCATCGAGTGACAACAGTTTTTCATCTAGTGACAAATAAGGAAGAAACCGGAATTTGCAAGTAATTTTTCATATCTGATATTGCCAGCTCCTCCGTCAGCAACTTCAACGGTTCAGTGCTTACACTGGCCACACAGAGAGAACAACATCTGCATTTAGATCTTGATACTTTTTTGTACGGAAGTCTAAGTCACCTTAACTGGTCACTGCATTTAGCTCTACTCTTCCCTCCTTTTTTCAATGTAAAGATGAAGAATCTTCTTCGAGAGTTGATTCTCTAACCTCTTGAATTTTTACTTTTGACATCTTCATCTTTGGCAACTTCGAGACATTGCAAGAACTTGATTTGATTTCCCTTCATGATATCTGCTGTATTCTGTAACGTTGACATGAACATAGCCGAAAAATTGGTTGCCATGAAACTTTGCTCTCAAGCCTCAAGTCAGCTTGTTTCACTTTCTTCACTTATTGCTAGAATTTATCATTCATAAGTCATGTTCACTCCTCGCTAGTCAGCAAATTGAGCTTGCTTTGTTCTTTTTATTTTTTTATCTGGTCGAATGCTCGCTTTGTTCATTCATGATCTAACATATGCAAATTGATTATATTTGGAACTGTGTGTTTTTTGTTTTAGCTCTCTCTCTCTCTCTCTCTCTCTCTCTCTCTCTCATCTAAGCTTTACCACAACGGATCCTGTGACCATAATCACTCTCCTTAAAGACTTGGAAAGTTTTTATCTTTATTTGCTGATGTTTCAAGTCCGATAATAGTCTAGGACCGAAATAAAATGAATAAAAAATATTATCAAAACCACATGATTGTGGACCGTTTTAAAATACTATTGGTCGTGTAAGTGCAGTTTTGGACAATCAGGTGCTTATAAGTTAAGGCTTACTGAGGTTAGGTACCTCCATGGCCGTTTTTAACCCACCACATTACACTCTATCTTCATGTAGATGATATGATATCCACAAAAAGAAAGAATTAAGAATCGAAAGTGTATGTGGACTTTAAAACTAACAAGGCCCCTTTCTTGTTTAGACAGCTCAAGTATTTTCTTACCCTTCGTTGGGATAAGTATACTAATGGTGCCATAAGTTGTGTACGGTGCTTACTTTGGTGCCAAAAGTTTCCGTCGGATCATTTAAGTGCCAAATCGGAGGAAAACGCTCACTTTGGTGCCACCGGCGAAAGATTCCGGCTAAAATGATTTTTTTTTTTTTAAATCGATAAGCCTTTAAATGACGTCGTTTTCGGTCCTCCTTAAGAAAACAACGTCGTTTTGCCGTCCTACATGGATCGCTTCATGGAAATGACGCCGTTTAGCTCACATAGGGAAGAAATTAGGGTTTCAACGGGGTCGAAGCCGTGGCCGTCGTTGGGGTTGGGGTCGGAGTCGGGGTCGAAGCTGCGGCCGCCGAGTGGCCATCATTGAGGTCGGGGTCGAGGTTGGGGTCGAAGCTACGGCCGTGGAGTGGCCATCGTCGGGGTCGAGGTCGGGGTTTGAGCCGCGGCCGTCGAGTGGCCATCGTTGCAGTCGGGGTCGAGGTCGGGGTCGGAGCTACGGCCGCCGAGTGGCCATCGTCGAGGTCGGGGTCGGGGTCGAGGTCGGAGCCATTGCCGTTGAGTGGCCATCGTCGGGGTTGGGGTCGAGGTCGGGGTCGAAGCCGTGGCCGCCGAGCGCAAGGACTGTCGAGGACAGTGACGGCCGGAGATTAGGGTTTTGAATTGGGGGAGACACCAAACGGCGTCGTTTTGGTGTTTGGATCCGACTCAACTCTCCGATGAGCTACGTCGGCGTCAAAAATTAATAAAAAAGGCCATGTCGGATTTCCGGCCAATTTCGTCGGGGTTGGCATCAAAGTGAGCGTTTTTCAAATTTTTTGGCACTTAAGTGATCCGACGGAAACTTTTGGCACCAAAGTGAGCGCCGTACACAACTTATGGCACCATTAGTGTACTTATCCCCCCTTCGTTTACTCAATGTAGAAAATCCAAAGATGGAAGACTTTCAATTCTCCTTTTTTGTGTAGACCTTCCTTGTGTAGACTTCTCCACTTTCATCTTGCCTTTGATTTACTCAATGTAGAAGATTCAAAGGTGAAGACTCTTGTGCAACCCACTGCATTACACGCTCTCTTCATGTGGATGATATGATATCCACAAAAAGACGGAATAAGAATCGAAAATGTATGTGGACTTTAAACTAACAAGGCCCCTTCCTTGATTAGACAGCTCAAGTATTTTCTTACCCTTCGTTTACTCAATGTAGAAAATCCAAAGATGGAAGACTTTCAAGTCTCCTTCCTTGTGTAGACTTCTCTAGTTTTGTCTTACCTTTGATTTTTTTTTTTTTTTGACGAGTATCAATGTAGAACGTTCAAAGGTGAAGACTTTTGTGCAACTCACCACATTACACGCTCTCTTCATGTGGATGATATGATGCCCACAAAATTGACTGAATAAGAATCATGTGGACTTGGAAACTAACAAGGCCCCTTTCTTGATTAGACAGCTCAAGTATTTTCTTACCCTTCATTTACTCAATGTAGAAAATCCAAAGATGGAAGACTTTCAAGTCTCCTTCCTTGAGTAGACTTCTCTAGTTTCATCTTACTTGCATTTACTCAATGTAGAATGTTCAAAGGTGAAGGCTTTCATGTAATGATTGCCAACTCCTCTGTCTGCAACTTTCAACTTCTATATTGGCAATGGCCACACAGAGAGAGCAATATCTACACTTAGGTCTTATCACTTTTCTGTGTGAAAGTCTAACTTACCTGAACTAGTCACTAAATTTCTCCCCCTTATTTTTTCAATGTAAAGGTGAAGGCTTTTCATGGTACTAAAACATGCTAGACCAAGCAAGACAATGAAGCTGATGGATCAATGTGCTTCAACTGATCCGAAGACAATTCCCAATCTTTATGGTTTTTCCTACTAATAATCTTCTTAGAGAGTTGCTTTTTTAACCTCTTGCGTTTTTCTTGTTGATATCTTTTGTCTTTCGCAACTTTGAGACCTTGCAAGAACTTGATCTGATTTCCCTTTGTGTAATTTGATATATTTTGTAATGTTGACATGAATAACCAAAAAATTGGCTACCATGTAACCTTGCTCTCAAGCCCCAAGTTAGCTTGTTTTACTCTCTTCACATTTTGCTATAAGTTATCATTCATTCACAAGTCCTGCTTACTCTTTGCTAGTCAGCAAGTTGAGCTCGCTTTGTTCATTCATGATCTTTCTAACATATGTAGATTGATTATATTAATAACTCCCTCTCTCTCTCTCTCTCTCTCTCTCTCTCTCTCTCGTGATCCAGGCTTTGCCACGATGGATCCTGTGACCATAATCACTCACCATCCAAACTTAGGAAGTTTTATAATTATTTGTAGAAGTTTTGAGTCCGATAAAAGTCAAGGACCGGAATAAAATATATCAAAAATAGAATCAAAACCACATGACTGGTGACTTAAATGAGGACCATTTTAGACTACTATTCTTAGTTTGAGTGCGATTTTGGACAATTGTGCCCTTCTGAGCTAAGGCTTACAGAGGTCAGGTACCTTCATGGCTATTTTCAAGCCACCACTTTGCACATTCTCTTCATGCGGATGATATGATATATATATATATATATATATATATTATTCTTACCCTTCATATACTCCATGTAGAAAATTCAAAGGTGAAGACTTTAATGCCACTGATTAATTGATTTTCCTCCACATGTCGAGATTATAAACACCCACCCTCCCGCCCATCCACTTACCCACACGCACCGAGAAGACAGCAAAAATGCACTTCCCTTCATCGACATCATCATCATCTTCTCTTATCACTATTTTCTGCTTGCTCTTGGCTCTATTCGCCTTGTGCCTTCCATAGGCCTCGGATGACAGTAAATGATTTTTCTTGTTGGTGCTCTGAGGTTCTAATAATGGAGGAGGATATATAAATTAAGGATGATCATCCCATGAAACTGAAGTCGACAAGGCATGACACGAGAACGTAGAGAAAATTTTATACATCTTGTTGTTTTTCTTATCATTGCTCGGACAATTTTGCTACATTGAACATTGAACCAAAGTTCAAAAACTGCATTGAATAAATTAAAAGTTCATGAATGATATTGCATATTAGACTAAAGTTCAGAGACCATTCGTGTTATTTTCCCTTTATTAGTTATTGGACCATTTTCTGCTTGCTCTTACTTATAATCTCCCTGTTCCTTCTTGAGGCCTTGGCCAGCTTCCCTGAACATGAATTGCTCGACCATGCTCGAGGCAAGTGAATTTTCTTTGTTGGTGCTTTGAGCTTTCAATAATGGAGGGGGACATGGAGTTCACATGGCATGACGTGAGAATTAGGGTTATGTTTGGTCGTTCGGATTTCTAATCAGGATAGGACTGTATATGATATGATATGAAATCTAATGAATTTTGATATATCCTATCAATTGTTTGGTGATTACAGTAATAAAGTCGGATATTTTCACATCATATCATGTACATTGTTTAATATAAATGACATATTAGTAAAATGAACCAAAAATTTTACAAATGAAGATGGTAAAATTCTCTTGCGACATTCTTGCTTACTTTATTTTATTTTCCTCTTTCTTATTAATTAATTTCTTTTTTATTTTCCCCCTCCCATCATTCTCTAGTAATTTTTTTAAATAGTAGACTGTACTAATATAACCAATATACTAAAATACCTAAAATATAGAATAAATATATAGTTATATTTATATATTGAAATTATTTTATAAAATATAATTAAATTCAAATATATAAATAATAATAAGATTGAATTAAAATAGCTAATTTTTTTGTTATTTTGAATTTCTTGTATTAGAATTCAAATATTATTTATATTGAAATATATTTCTAATTTTGTTAATTTAAAAAGTCCATCATTCGAGAAAAATAACTTTTCTATTATGAATACTAGAAATCGCAGACACCAAACACAATATATGATAAATTTTATCCTATCCCAAAATACCGACTGCCAAGCGCAGTCTAGGGGTATAAATGGTTTGGTTCAGTTTGGTCTTCCAAAAAAAATCGAGTCAAACTGAACCGATGAAGAAATTTAATGAACCAAATCAAAATCTGATCCTAACTGAAATAGAATCGAACTGAAATCCGGTTTGATTTGGTTTTCGGTTTTTACTTTTGTTTTTGTCACGAATGGTCTTGTGGATATGTATGCTAAATGTGGAAGGGTTCAGGAGGCCAGGAAAGCATTTGATGTCGCTAGTTGTGAAGATGTTGCATGCTGGAACTCCATGATCATAACATATGCACAACATGGCGACGTACAGGCTGCTCTCCAGATATTTGAGGAAATGATGATCGCAGGAGTGAAACCAAATTACATCACATATGTGGGCATCCTCTCTGCATCAGCCATGCGGGGCTTGTGGAAGATGGATTGCGTCATTATGACTCGATGCAGGCTTGGAATTGAACCGGGGACCGAACATTATGCTTGCATGGTCTCCCTTTTTGGCCGAGCTGGTAGACTAAAGGATGCTGTGGATTTCATTGAGACAATGCCAATTCAACCGATGGCGCAGGCGTGGAGGAACTTGCTCCGTGCATGCAGGAATGCTGGTGACAGTGAATTAGGAAAGTATGCTGCCGAGATGGCAATTTCTTTGGACCCGACGGATAGTGGATCTCATACACTTCTCTCGAATATATTTGCATAAAAAGGAATGTGGTTTGGTGTAAAGAAGGTGAGGCAGAGAATGGACGAGACTGGAGTCCTAAAAGAACCAGGAAAAAGTTGGATAGAAGTTAATAATGAGGTTCATGCGTTTGTTGCTAGAGACCGGACTCATTATGAGGCTGATTTGATTTTTTCAGTATTGGACTATTTAATTCTTCAGATAAAAGAGATTGGTCATGTGCCAAATAATGCTGCGGTCATCATAGACGATTGACTGACAATTAGTAACGGGACGATGTTTTGCTGCAAATGCTCTCATTCTGCGTAAACTTCCAGCTGTACGATGCTGGGACATGATCAATCTTGAATCTTCTCCGTCGGATTTGTTGAGACATGAGATCCCTCATCGTGGTGCAAGGACGACATTTCTGTGGTAAAGCAGCTGCGAGGATACAAGTTTAAGTTGTTGTCACTATATGGTGAATATTGATGATTTATGTGGGTCTGTACTAATATTTTGGTTCAATTGATGCAAATTAATCCTTGGCATTGAAGTTGCTAGATGCGTCAAAACATCTTTAAGGAGACTTGAGTCATGAGGAATTGACGTGATTCTGAGACTTCTAATGGCACAGTTGATTCGTTTAGATTGGATGAACTAATGAACTATGCTCTGTTTGTAGTTTAGATGGGCCAATTTAGTTGAAGAAGATGGCAAATGATCTGTTCCTAAGGGATAGGGAGATTAACCCACTGCCTGTAGCCACCGGATGATCGACCGGTGATGTACTTTGGTGGAGACTCACTTGGTTAATGGAGTAGCATGGTGAGTTTCAGGTTGACCAACCATGAAGAATGAAAAACTTGAGAGGCAATTTGTTGTGGATTTTATGACAGCTTGATCAAACCTACCTTTACTATTTTATGTATGCATACGATAAAACCAGTTGAAAAGCCACACACGGTTTTGCAACTAGTGACAAATAAGGAAGAAATGAGAATTCGCAAGTAATTTTTCATATATGATATTGCCAGCTCCTCTGTCAACAACTTCGACAGTTCGGTACTCACAATGGCCACACAGAGAGAAAAGCATCTACACCTAGGTCTTATTACTTTTCTGTACAAAAATCTTAAGTCACCTCAACCAGTCCCTATGTTCAGCTTTTCTCACCCTTCTTCTTTTCAATGCAAAGATGACGGCTTTTCATGCTGCCAAAGCATGCTGGACAAGCAAGACAATGGAGATGATGGATCAACGTGCTTCCACTGATCCAAAGACAATTCCCAATCTTGCTAGTTTCTTGTAATGAGAATCTTCTTTGAGAATTGTTTCTTTAACCTCTTGCATTTTTCTTTTTGATATCTTCATCTTTGGCAACTTTGAGACCTTGCAAGAACTTGATCTAATTTCCCTTCATGATATCTGCTATATTTCGTAACATTGACATGAACATAACCAATCAATTGGTTGCCATGTAACCTTGCTCTCAAGTCTCAAGTCAGCATGTCTAACTCTCTTCACATATTGCTAGAATTTATCATTCATTTACATGTCATGCTTACTCTTTGCTAGTTAGTGTTGAGCTTGCTTTGTTCATTCACGATCTTTCTAACGTAAGCATATTGATTATGTTGGGAACTGTTTTTTTATTTTTTTTATTGTCTCACTCTCTCTCTAATCCTGGCTTTGCCACGACAAATCCTGCGACCTTAATCACTTGCCTTAAAAACATAGAAGCTTTTGTCCTTTTTTTGTAGAAGTTTCAAGTCCAATAAAAAGTCGAGGACCAGAATAAAATGAATCACAATTATTATCAAAATCACATGATTGACGACTTAACTGAGGACTATTTGAGACTACTATTCATAGTGGGAGTGTGATTTTCGACAATCGCACGTTTAGACGTTTATGAGCTAAGGCTTATCAAGGACAGATACCTCCATAGCTATTTTCAACCCATCACTCTGCACGCTCTCTTCAAGTGGATGATATGATGTGCACAAAAAGACTGAATAAGAATCAAAATTGTACGTGGACTTTGAAACTAACAAGGCCCCTTCCTTGATTTGATTGCTCAAGTGTTTTCTTACCATTCGTTTACTAAATGTATAAAATCCAAACATGGAAGACTTTTAAGGCTCCTTCCTTGAGTAGACTTCTCCAGTTTTTTCTTACCCTTCATTTACTCAACGCGGAACATTCAAAGGTCGACACAATTCATGACCTTGCCAGTTTCTTCTAATAAGAATCTTCTTCGAGAGTTGTTTCTTTAACCTCTTGGATTTTTCTTTTTGATATCTTCATCTTCGGCAATTTTGAGATCTTGCAAGAACTTGATTTGATTTCCCTTCATGCCTAAATGGGTCTCTAAAATCTAAAGTGTGAACACTTCTTTGATTAGACTTTTTTAGTTTTTCCTGGCCCTTCGTTTACTCTATATAGAAAATCAAAAGATGAAGACTTCCGAGTTTTTTCTCATGGCGTCATTTACTCAAGGTAGGAAATTCAAAGATGGAGTCCTTCATGCGAGTAATTAATTGAGTTTTATTTGCACGTCGGAGATTATATATACACACCCACCCACCCGCCCACAGGTAGATAGACAGCAAAAATGCATTTCCCTTCGAGAATATCATCATCGTCTTCTCTGTTCACCATTTTTTGCTTGCTCTTGCTTATAATCTCCTTGTGTCTTCCGGGGGCCTTGGCCCGAATAAATGCGATAGTAGGCAAGTGATTTTTCTTTTGGGTGTTTTGAGTTTTCAGTAAGGGTGAGGGACATGATTTGAAGATCGTGATTCCATCAAACTGTAGTCGACATGACATGGCACGGGAACATAGAGAAAGTTTTATACATCATGCTGTTATCATTGAATACTTTTGGGCAGTGTCTAATCTTTCAAAGGGATTTTCATTGACTATCTTCTTTGCATATGCAGCAATAAATGTGCATGGAAGCGATGCTAAACCAGCTAGACATGCTGTGAGTCCTCTTATGACTCCATATCCTGAACCTTTCCATCATATTGTTTGCCTCTAGAAGAGTTTATACATCTATGAATCATTCATCATACATCATATTACGCTCACTCGAAAGCATTACAACCGTAATTCAATGGATATTCTCTAATCATATAATCAAGTAACATGTCAAATTTCGCTTGCGTGTCAAACGATTAATGATACCCCATGAAATTTCATTTTCACAAACACCGTATGTGCATATAATTAGTAACAAAATCTTGGTGCTCTATGCCAACACTGTTCATGTACTTATTTGCGCAGCATGGTTACAATAACTTGGTCAATAAGGTTTTTTTATAGTTAAATATGTGGGAAAAAATCATGGTAATTTCATCATTTTGTCAATAATTTCTCTGTACTATTCAAATTAGTTACAAAATAAACAAATGTGTATCCCATGATTAATATTTGTCTGGATCCCATTACTAATAGAGTCTCAAATTGAGGATGGGGTGTGGTTATGAGCGATAAAAAAATTAGTCTCGCATTCTCAATAGAAAAAGAAAAAGTAGAAAAAGGACAATCTCGCATCATCTACTTAACCGAGAATGAATTTCGTTTCTTCTAGCGAGACTCATTCCTTCATTTATCTCTATTTTAAACATGGTTACAGGTGCACAATTAAGCTTGATCAGCCATGATCAGACAACATCTTGGTTGTTCTAGATGTCATCAAGGAAAGAACTTTGTGTCACTCGTGATCGTGATATATATGTAATATGTCATAATACTTTCGGTATGTTCTTGGTGTAGCAGAATTATTTCAATTCCCCGTATTCCGTACATCATCTTCCAGACATTTTCACGTGTAGACTTGTCTTGATGATGGTGAAATATAAAGATATAAGTTTCACAATTTACTCTTAGATAATATTCATTCGAGCAGAGACATCTCATCATCATCTTGCGCTTTAGGAATTGAGGCAATTTCATTGGTCCACTCAAGGAGCCTCCTATCTCGATAGCTAGCTACTTGATGGCATAATTATTTAAAAATTCTTAAATATATTATATGTCAATCAATTCATTGTAATTTTTTTTATTTTGCTAATTGAGTCCTAAATTAGACTTTTGGCCAATTTTGGCAGTAAATTATTGATGTGGTGGTCAAGTCAGCATTGATGTTCTTCGTAGCGTGACAGCTGATGTGGATAAAATTTGAAAAAAATTATATTTTTTCCTTTTTCTATTCTTTCTCTTTTTTTTTTCCCTTCATCGGATTACTGGCATGAGAAACAATACATTTTCCTCAAAATTCATTCACGCCAGTTTCGGTCATGCCATGTAGGGCAACGGCATTGACTAAACTACTATTGCAATGATTTCCAGCCAAAATTGATAAGAAGAGCTATTTTAGTTTATGATAAAATTGGTAAAATTAAAAAATTTAACATTATATTGATCGCTATACAATAGGTTTATGACTTATTGGGCAATTTTCTATTATTCAGTTGCGACAAGTGGGCTACATAGCACAATAAGAATAGCCTAGCGCTCTAAGAGACCACAAATACTCAAAATCAGCCAAAAATATGGGGTGCATGAACAAGGCCGGCAAGCTAAAACAATCTAATAGGTGCAACTGTGATATGGGTTACAATGTAGTTGTTGGGGACAAACCATGAATTTTAGCACTACCCGAGTCCATTCTAAAAAATCAGGGCCAATTTACTCGACTTTTGTTTGCTGAGCCTCGGTAAACACCAACCTATTTTATCTTTAAAAGCAAATGTATATAATATATATGAGGAGAAAGAGATCTCTATGAGAAAATGTACACCATAATACATAAATGCATTAGTCTAGATGTTATATCATTTGGATGTACAATGCAAAGAAGAAGATTCGTGTCGAGCAACACAGGTGTTAACAAAGAAAGGATATTTCACTCTGGACATTTCCACCTGGAAAAGTACCAAAAAAGTCATAAACCTATTATATTGGTACCAATTCAGTCATAAGCTTTTCAATTAAACCAATTTAGTCCTAAATCTTTTACTATTGGTACCAATTCAATCCATCCGGCTAATTTTGGCCGGCCGGTGGCCAGATGCCGACGTGGCAATTTTAAATATTTTTTTGAATTTTTTTTTGAATTTTTTTTTCTTTTTCCTTTTTTTTTCCTGTCTTCTTCCTTGCGTTGGCTGGCGAGCCTTCGGTGAGGCTCGCCGGCCACTGGGTGTCGCGACCAATTTTTTTCAGGGTGTGAACCACCTAAGGTTTTGGCTAATGGATTGTTAAGCCTAGACTTAACTTGGGCTCTCCCAAGCCCATACCAATTCGCGACTTTCGGTTCGAGTTCTTAACATGCAATTTTTTAATTAGGAGTCGCCACCAATCTATTTTTGGTGGGTCGATTAGATACCCAAGTAAAATAACGGGAGAATTATTTTACTCCTACGAACCAGAGACTATGGGTACGGGGACTTGGTTACGCTAGAATTCTCTAACGCCCTTTTGGTACCTTTCTTTTTATTTTGAAAAATGTTTGACAAGCAGTTTGGATTGATTTTAAATTAATTCCCTAACATGTGAGGTGTTCATGCAGGTGCGCAAACCACCAATTTAACACTCAAGTAAAGCAGAAAATAAATTGACGGACTTACCTCAAAGCAACGAAAGCATCTGCAGCGTTAAATTAAAATCCACATCAACAACCCTAGATATGGTTTCTAATTAACACGCAATTTTTGTTTTGTTTTCACTTAATTAATGGAAATCATGCAATATGCAATGCAATATTAACTAAATGACCTAATTCCAATGACATGTAATTTCTAATTAAATGGGCCTAGCAAAAATACTAAATGACATGCATACCAATGAATCGAACCCTAATGACGTGCATATGACAATTTTTCCTTTCCCTAAAAGAATGCATTTTTTATCCTAAATAATAAAACCAAATCAACCTATGGCATTTTTGTATTTTTCATGAAATTTGAAATTAGGTGAAGTGTGAAAATTACCTAATTAGATTAAGATCCTATTTAATTTATATTAGGAATTAGGTTGAGCCAAATCCTAATTTAAACTAAAATATTATCTTAACCTAGATAATCTTAAAATGCAATCTATTTAATAAAATACCTAAACCTATAGTAAATTAGGAAATTATCTAAATTAACTTAAGTGCAATTTCTATCCTAATATGCAATGACGTGCAAGATGTATTCTAATTCTACATGAATTATGCATGGTGACCCTTTTTCTTTTTGTTTTATTAATTTCTAAATTAAGAATTATCAAATTATTAAACATGCAACCTAAGTAAAAAAAACACTAGCAACCTAAATTGATTGATTTGATTTTTGATTTTTTGAAATTCGAAATAAAATCTCTATTCTAAATATGCAAGATAACAAGAAATATTCTAAAACAAACCTAATCCTAATTCAATTTTTTTTTCTTTTTTATGAAAACGAAATTGATTCAAACGACACGATAGCAAATTAGGCAAGATAAGATCGATATCCACAAATTGACGAATCATATCCCGCGCATGGGATCGGATTGGTCAATTTTAAATAAAACCGCGAATCGAATCTCGAGCGTGAGATCGGATTGGCGATTTTTCCGTGCGATTGCGAGTCGTATTTCGAGCGTGAAATCGGACCGTCAATCGTATGCACGTTGTGAAATTAGGAAGATTTCCCAATTCATGAGGGATTAAGAGATCTTTTGGATATGGCAATAACAAACAAATATTCAAAATAAATCGTGACCCCATGGATCGGACAATAAAATATAAGAAAATCGAATCAATCAAAAATCTTACCTAGCTCTCGATATCGCACCGATAACTTTTCCAAATTGGGATGTCGACTTGAAACCGTGGACCAGCGGCAAGGGGCTCACGAATGGCGGAGGCTAATTCGAATATTGGCTTCCGAATTCCGATCCTCAAACGGCTACTCACGACCTGCGACCAAGGTTGGCCAGCGGTGTACTTGCGGTCAAGAGACCCGAAGTCTGTTCTCTATTCTTCCGCTAAAGAATATCTCCACACGTCTAAATTCCTCATGAGCTCCTGGCCTAAAATTAATCTTCTTCTTGCATGAAGTGAAACCATAAAACCCACAAGTTGTAAATACGAGACAAAACTCAACAGAAGACAAATTAACCGCTTGCACTTATTTGACCAAATTGTGATCCCTTTCCACCTGCGGGAACTTTATCCTCTTTTCGGAACACGTGAGACGCCACGGTTTTGTTGCTGGACGTAGACAAGGGCACCGGTGAACCTGCAAAAAACAGAGAGTAGTAATCTTCGGAGCTTGGCTCAACAATTCGTGGTGCTGCTAGGATCGATAACAAATTTGCTGTGACGCCGCTTGGAGTCCGTTGGTTTGACTTCGTCGGATCAGCACTGGAACTTGCTGCGTTCTGGGCTCCGTTTGACCTATAGTCAACGAACGTCTCCCCCTCAATTGCATGGATGTATCAATTGTGCGGCCCTCATCTTTGCTGACTATTGACCTCTGAATATGAGGACTTTCTCTCGTGTAATGGCTCCTTCTGTCTTCTTTACACGTGCTGATCTTGTCGAAGAAGAAAAGGCATGATGAAGATGGGATTTCGTTGATTCCTGAGGACAAGTGGTGCGGCACAGGTGATGCGGGCAGTGAGATCAGCAACTTAGCATTATCGTGGAATGAACAATAGCTTCGGCGTCAACGCGGCTAAACTAGAGCAGCAGCATCGTCAAGGTTGAAGACAGCGAGCTCAGCACGGCAAGGCTTGTGGCTCGTCGACAAGTTGTCACGGATGACGAGAGCGTGGGGGCAGTGACGACGTGGATCTCGGCCAAAACTCGGCCAAGAGAACTCGCGCAGTGACGACGTGGGTCTCGGCCAAAACTTGGCCAAGAGAACTCACGTTCTTACCTCTCTCTTTTCTCACGTATATCTCTACATGTGGCCGTGTGTTCTTAATTGTGTGGCCTCCCCCTCAATGTGGCCATATGCGGTCCCTTTTATAAGCCAAAAATTGGATCTCCGTGGTATATTTTACTTTCTAATTTTGCTTCATGGAAAATACCATTTGAATATATCGTTATATTCCCACGCAATATTACATTTTGTATTTATCAAATATCCCATCCAAAATTTTCCTTTTTGCTTGAAAATACATCCTTTGGTGTAAATTGCCTAAATGTGTGAAGAATCTTAACGGAATATGTGAAAAATTTTGCACTCGCCGTCGGTCCAATAAAATAAACAAAAATGTTCCTAAACTATATGCCATGTGATTTTATTTTTTCAGGGATAAAATTAACCCCTAATTTTTTAAATGTCTAAATGGGTTACCAAAATTTAGGTGTCAACACTGGGCGAGGGCCGCGACCCTCGCTAGCTCGCCCGGCTTCTCCCGGGGTTGCGGGCGAGGTTGGCCTCGCCCAGATCAGCAGCCGGCGAGGCGGCTTCGCCTGCGTGGCCCTGGGCGAGGCGGCTTAGCCTAGATCTGGGCGAGCCAGCCTCGCCTGCGCCCTGGGTGAGGCCGACTCGCTGGTGGCTGGTGAGGGCCGCTTGGCCTTGCCCAGGGCCACGGCCGAGGCTGGCCTTGCCCAAATCTGGGTGAAGCCTCCTCACCGGCGGCCCTGGGAGAGGCTGGGTGAGGGCCGCGACCCTCATCGGCCACCGCTAGGAAGAAGACAGAAAAAAAAAGAAAAGAAAAAAGAAAAAAATTAATAAAAAATTTAAAAATCGAAAAATTAATTAAAAAATTATAAAAATTCCACATTAGCGTCGGCTGGCCAAAATTGGCCGGATGAATTGAATTGGTACGAATAGTAAAAGGTTTATGACTGAATTGATTCAATTGAAAAGTTTAGGACTGAATTGGTACCACTGCAATAGGTTTATGACTTTTTTGGTACTTTTCCCCTTTTCCACCTATCCGCTTATCCTCTTGCCCTCATCCCTGGCATGTGTTTCTATTGAGCCACAGGGAGGGATGACCTAAATCTGTGGTCTCCACTTGACTTACCGACCAGACAACATGATTTAAACAGATAGATTCAGTGAAGAAACTCGCAGTTGGCATTTTAGGACAATGCAAAATCCGGAATACACATTTATTTCCTTAAGTTGGAAACTGTCCGCAGCGAATGGACCCGTCAACCTGAACTAACACTCCAAGCATAGGGGCAGATCCTCTGGATGCTCATTCTATTGCTGTACCTACCATATCTAATGCATAAACAAGGGTTCGGACCACTCAGGCTTCATCTTCAAGGAGGCCGTCTGTACTCTCTTTTCCTTTGCTACTTGCACAAGCTCTCTCTTTCCATATCTTCTCCACCTCTTCAAAAGTCAACCCCTTCGTCTCTGGCACAAAGATGACCACAAACACGATGGCCAACACGGCTACGCACGCAAGAGTCAAGAACGTCGCACCTGTCCCCACGGCGTCAGCGATGCTAAGAAATGTCTGTGCCTCAATCAAGTTTGAAATCCAATTGACGGTGGCCGACATGCCACCACATATTCCACGATATGCCTCGGGGTATATCTCCGAGTTCACTGTCTATGATACGGATCCCATCCCGGGTGAGAAGCAAGCAATGTAGAGGGCCAAATGGATGGCTGCGAGCTACCTGTATACCCCGTTTGTGGAATCGGAGGATTCTGCAAAGAGTACACCGGAGAGAATTGCCAAGGATGCCAACACACCAGATAAACTCGTGAGGGCCAGTTTTTTCCGACCAGCATGGTCAACTAAATAAATTCCAACAATGGTCCCCGCAGCATTCATGGCAGCAACGATCAGGGATAAGAGAAGTGCCAGTTGGTTGGAATAGAAGCCAGCCATCTGGACTATAGTTGGGCTGTAGTACGTCACTGTATTGATACCAACATCGTCCTTCAAAAATGACTCACACTTGTCATCAAGTCCTTCAAATAATCCGAAGACTTTATTAACATCCAACAAAAATTTACTAATAGAATGTAATTGATCGCAAGTAAATTTAAGATCACAAAGATAAACAGATAAAGGCTTATTTTCTTTCTTATGTGTTTAAGTTGTCGCAAAGATCCTCAACATCGTCACCCACCGCATCACCGTGCACTCGCATGTCCACAAAAATCTCCATGCACTCACCTAGATATACAAATTTCTTTTTTGTATTTTATACTGTGTAAAAAGAAATAAAAGAAGGCCTAAGATCTTTAGTTCAAAATCAAGAGCCAGCAGTATTAGTTAATTAATTCTTGGACTTTTATTTTTTATTTTTATATACCTTTCTCTAGATCATTATATATAGCTTTTCGATCAAAAAATGCATCTAGATAGATTCGGGTATTGTATACGAATGATGTGTCGTCCGTGAGTTAAAAAAATAGATTGTATTTTTATAGAGGAAGATCAGTCAAGAAACATCGTCATAATTTGAATAATTCTTTAAAGGAAAATTTTTCATTATCTATCATAACCGTTACTGCTTTACTTGAAAAAAAAATCAAATAATTTTGAAGTTACTCAAGATATCTAGTTCAAATCTACATCATCATAATGCTCAATTGGGATGTGGGACCGAGGGGGGACTGACGTGATACAGCACGAGCCACGTAGGGCCACGGGATTGGCCCCTTCTTCCCTGGTCTTTCCTGCAATCAAGAAAATATCCAGTGTGCCACGTCATTAGCTGACGTGGCACTCAAGAATTTACTAATACCCAATTTAAAATTGACACGTGTCATTAAAAAAATTAAATTAAAAACCCCTTAATCCACTTAGATTTCCCATTTCCTCCTCTTCCATCTGCACACAAGAACCCAACCTCCGCCCCTCCTTCCGCCATCGCCACCGGCGGAGTTGGAGTTGCTGGTGCCGCATCAAACCAGTTTGGCCGTTTCCTCTGCCAATGCCTCAGTTCCAAATCCAGCAAGACGACGGAGAGAGTGGATGCGGAGATTATCTCCAGATCTGGTTTGCTGCTCCAGATCTTGGCTCGTCAATGGCTGTCGGTGAAGAGCTCAACAACTTTGTCGCAGACCGAGAAGCCATCCATGGCCGACCGCTCCTCTACATCTCTAGATCTGGTTTGCAGCAAACCAGATCTGGTTTGCTGCTCAAAAGCTTCGAGCTCCGGTCTTGGCTCGTCTATGGTTGTCGGCAACGAGCTCAACAACTTTGCTGCAGACTGAGAAGTCGTCTATGGCCGACTGCTCCTCTGCATCTCCATATCTGTTTTACCGCAACACTCCTCTACAACTCTAGATCTGGTTTGCTGCTCAACAGCTTTGAGCTTGAGTCTTGGCTCGTCCATGGCTGCCGGCGATGAGCTCAACAGCTTTGCCGCAGACCGTGGCGGCCACGATGGGGCTGTGGTTTAGGGGCGGTAGTGGCGGCAGCGACTTGGGCGGTGGAGATGGCGGAGCCCGGGTGGAGCGGAGGTCGAAGATGGAGGGGAAAAGATAAAAAAAAATTAACTTTTTAGATTTTCATGTCAATATCTACATGTCAAAGTCTAATTGGGTATCAATAAATTCGTGACACTTACGAACCACTGAATATTTTCTCCCTGCAATAAGAGACAATTACTGCCCAACCACCCACGTGGCCCGTCGCCATCGCCTTAATAATTGCCTCCCGCTTCCCTGCAATAAGAGACAATTATTACCCAACCACCCACGTGGCCCGTCGCCATCGCCTTAATAATTGCCTCCCGCAAAAAACACGTGTCCTTCCCCCTCCCCTCACGACGAAATTGGGGTCACGATCCTCTGCATCGTCTTCCCACCGTATCACCGTACATTCGCATGTCCACAAGAGTCTCTATGCACTCGCTTAGATATACGAATTTCTTTGTCGTATTCTATACCATATAAAAAGAAAGAAAAAGAAGGTCTAAGATCTTTAGTTCGAAATCACGGAGCCTATGCATACGACTAGTTTAATGGATTGGTATATACCTCTCCAGATTAATAGTTTATTGGATTGGTATATACGACTCCTTTTAGTTTTAAAAAAATCATTTTTTCTATACATTTAGATAGGTGAGGATACTCTATACAGATGACGTGTCAATCATGAGTGATCAAAACGCATATCTAATGTTTATAATGGAAAGTCAATCGAGCTACATGCTTATGATTTGATTGAATTTTTTTAAATGAATTTTCATTCTCTATAATAATTTTCACCATTTTACTTGAAACAAAAAATAATCAAATAATTCTTCTATTAGATGAGACATTTCGATCAGATCTACATCGTATTATTTTGTCTCACACACGCATATATTGTAAGAGTAAAGCATGAGTTTATATTTCAGATGGAATGAACCGTGCATTTACGTTATAAGCAAAATCATGTTGATGTCGATGGCCGGTGCCTAATGCGTCCATCACTTGTTGTGTTGCTTCCTGTAGGAGATTGCTGCTCATCTGGAAGACCACCTAGAGTCTTCTTCTTGTAATAATAAATTTTTTTTTTTTGGTTGGAAGATGCTGAAATTTCATTACTAGCCCATAAAAAGGGCACCATCACCTTGTGAGTCTAGACATAATATGGACAATAAAGGTTGAGGAGGGAAAGAGACCCAATTGCTAGAAAGTAAATTTTTTCGGTGAGATTTGGCCACCCAATCCGCCGCGGTATTGCATTCCCTTGGTTCATAAAGGATGGGCACACCACCTAGCTAGGCTTTGAGCTATGCACAGTCAACAATAAGGGAATGGGCCTGCCAAGGAGCTGCTTCTCGGCCCGATATGCTGTCCACAAGAGATAAGTTATTAGAGTAAACGTGCACCTGCAGATCTGTTTGGTTGAATCGTTCGGGAGTTCAGTTCGAGCTTCACTGTTTCTCCGCCCACTTTTTACCTACAAGAGGGCTTCGTGTATTGCTAGGGCTTTTGCGATCCAGGCGGACGGAGCTGAGATCTGCTTTGTGAAACCGGCGACGAGGAGGCCAACTTCATTCCGACAAAGTCCTGCAACCGATCCCTTCAAGCTCGAGCTGCACCATGAGGCATCAACGTTCACCTTCAACGTGTGCGGGTTAGGTGGTTTCCAATGTTCCCTGCTTCTTTGAGTCACTTGTTGTCTATATCGGCTAGGCGTCCCTCTAACAGTCCATTTCATGGTCAGATCTGCTGTTATTCTTGCTTCTTCGTGGGTGCTGGTCGGGTCCGGCGTTTTCCTTTGGAAAACCGCAGAGTTGCGAGTCTTCCATATTTGCCACATGAGAGCAGCAAAGAGGGCTTTTGATCTTGTTTCGGTTTTTGAGGTGAGATTATCGAGAATCCATCTCTCAATTCGAGTTATGTTCTCTGGATTTGTATTGGCTGCCAATACTTGTTTTGTCCAGTTACAAAGGATGAATATATGCTCCATTGTCTCTAGTGCATGGCCACAAATCTGGCACATTGGGTCAATGTCATCCCCTTCCAACCAAAATACTTTGCCATCTCCATGAGGGCCAATGTCCTTTGTTTGCTGCCCATAGATCACTTCGTGGAAAATAGATACTCTTCACCATTTGGCACCATAGCGCATTTGGTTGTTTAACAAGTCTCCAAGCCTGTTTTCCCGGCATAGCTTTATTAAACTCTACTAAATCTTTGAAACCTAGCCCACCACAATCCTTTTTGATTTTCATATCTTCCCATTTCTTCCAATGAACTCCTCTTCTGTCTACATTCTATTTCCACCAGAAGGAAGCAACTCGCTTTTCAATAGTTTGACAAATGGAAGTTGGAATTTTCGCATATTGAGGAATGGCTTGAATAACTGACTTGATAAGGATTTCTTTACCCGCCTTCGAGATCAACCTCTCTTTCCACCCTTCCATTTTCTATTCCACCTTCGCAAGGATCCAAGAAAACATTTGCTTTTTTGTTTTTTCCCATTCCGATGGAATTCCAAGGTACTTTCCTAAATTTTCAGAGATGGGAACTCTTAATTCTGAGGCTAGATTCTAGGGGTGAGTGCGGTTCCCAAGTAGAACCGGGAATCGGAGAACCGAACCGGAGGTTCCGGTTCGATTCCCGGATCTTAAAGGACCGGTTCCAGTTCCAATCGTAACCGGAACCGGAACTTGTGCATAACTGGTTAGGGCTCTAAAAGGAGCCCCCCTCCCCCGCTCGCCCCCCTATTCAAATTTCTGATTTCAGACCTAGAACTCATGCCGCCGGACGCCGCTCTGAGTCTCGCCGCCGGATGCCGTTCGCCCTCAAGGCCACCACCGCGGGACGCCGGATCCGCCTTGGATGCGTCGCCGACATTGCTCGCACGAACCCTCGCCACTCGACGCCGGTCGCTGCCGTGCTTTGCCTCTACCAGTTGTTGGCGCCGCTTTGAGTCTCGCCACCAAACGTTGCTCACCCTCAAGGCCACCGACTGCTGGACGCCGCTGGACGCCAGTCGCTGAGGCCGCTCGCGCGAACCCTCGCTGCTCGACGCCAATCTCTCTCGTGCTCTACCCGTCTCTGTGGCCGCTCTGCCTATTGCCAACGCCGGTCGCCATCGAGGCTGCCATTGGATGCCGCAAGCCACGCTGCC
Source organism: Eucalyptus decipiens (assembly GCA_014182575.1). Lineage (NCBI taxonomy): Eukaryota > Viridiplantae > Streptophyta > Magnoliopsida > Myrtales > Myrtaceae > Eucalyptus > Eucalyptus decipiens. The sequence continues at coordinate 1,910,086 of CM024616.1, read as the reverse complement.
GCCGCTTGACGCCAGTCGCTAGACTCGTTTATCGCGAAGCCTGAGGGTGCTTGTTCTGGAAACATTGCGATTTGCCTTCTCTTGAATTCAGCATTTGCCAGGATCAATTAAGGTACGGTCCTCATCTAATCTTGCTTTCCGTCGATTGCTTTGTGCGTCTAATGATGATTGCGAATCACTTGGAACGTCTCATTGCCTATAGTGTGATGATGTTGTTCTTAGAGCGCGTCTCATTGCCTGTAGTGGGACGATGTTGTTCTTAACGCGACGTATTTAGCGCGCGTCGATGTTGTTGTTCTTGTTGATGATAATGGAGACGTGCTAAGGATGAATGTTCTGTTCTTGTTGATGATAATGGAGGCATGCTGGGGATGAATGTTCTGTTCTTGGTGAATGTTGTTCTTCTTGTTGATGATAATGGAGGCGTGCTGAGGATGAATGTTCTGTTCTTGGTGAATGTGATCTAGGTGCTTTGGAGTGAATATTCACCATGTTCAAAGTTGCTGGCAAGTGTAGATTTGATGTTGAAGAAATCTGAAGGACCAAATTGATGTTTTGCTGAAGTAAATTAGAACATTCTGGTGTTGTGTTTCGAATCTTTTATTCAAACATGTTTCAACTTTACTCCAGTTATTTGATCTGCTGTCGAATGTCGTTCCTACATAACATGGTAAATGTCTATATTATTATATGCACACTCTTTTTATGATCTACATCCTTCGCAACCATTAAACTCCCGTTGATCTTGTAGAGACAGAACACATTTTCACTGCTAGAGAGAGCGATTGGGGATTCACATCCTTTATTCTTACCTGTTGCTCGATTATTTACCATGACTTTGACCATTGGTTCAGCTTTGCATGTTAATTATCTTGGTTGAAGTTTATGGTAAGGATTCTTTCCTGACTGAAGTTTTTTCACATTTCAGGAAACTATCTGTGTTAAGAGAGAACTTTAGCACCTATAAGATGAAGTTCTTGAAATTTGACATCCCACCAATGGCTTTGACTACTACTACTACTAATTGTGTTCGAGAAGATGTTATTCAGCGCCTTTGCATGTCAAAGGAGACAAAGATTGTGCTTACATCATTCTACCGCTCCAATCTACATTTTTTTGAGTTTGTTGTTTTCTTTTGTTCTAAGGATTGGATTAGGTTTTTTTGTATTCATAGGGATATTTAAGTGCTTGAAAACAGAAATATGCACCAGCATGATTTTTGGTAGATTTGCTCCTAATATGAACCTGCTGTTAACGGGTTAAGTGTTAACAGGTTAAGCATAGCAGAGAACTTCTTCATGGAATTACAAAAAGGATTTCCATGTTTTGAGAAGAAAGATTGGTGATAGCTAGCATATCCGATAATATGCTCGTACGTTATAATTCAAATCTAAAAATGAAGAAAAAAAAAAGAACCTGTTGGAACTTGGAATCGACCCTGGAACCTGTGACTGGGTAGGTTCCAGGTTCTTGGTTCTGACAAGTAGGTTCCAGGTTCCAAATTTTTTGGAACCTGTACCCGAGGGTAGGTTCCAGGTTCCAGACGGAACTGAACCGGAACCTGGAACCGCTCACCTCGAGTAGATTCTGTTTAAGGTTGTAAGGACAATCTTTCCCAACATAAATGCCTGATTTGTTGAGGTTGATAGCTTGACCTATCGCATAATAATACTGATTTAGCACATTTGAGACACTTTGTGCTTCTCGGATTGTGCCATCTAGAAAGAAAATGGTATCGTCTGCAAAGAGGAGATGTGAGAGGGTTGGGCAAGTAGCATTAAGGCGAATACCCTTTATACTCCTTTCTTGGACAGCTTTCCTCATGAGAGTCGATAAGATGTTTGCCATGATGATAAAAAGGAAGGGGGAAAGGGAATCCCCTTGCCTTATTCCTCTAGTAGGTCTGAAATCCTCTGTAGGCTCTCCATTAATGAGTATGTTGAAAGATACCGTTGAGATACATTTTTTTATCCACTCGACCCATCTCTCATGAAATCCCACTTTCAGCATATAATCACAAAGAAAATCCCACTCGACTCTATCATACGCTTTTTTCATATCTAGTTTGAGGATGGCTTGAAATTTTCGTCTCCTTCTTCTCACCCTTAGTTGATGGATCACCTCTTGAACAATAAATATGTTATCCTAAATCTGCCTGTCACTTATAAAGGCTGTTTGCTCTTCAGAAACTAACATTGGCAGCCATGGTTTCAGCCTATTTGCTAGCACTTTAGCAATAATTTTATAATTGAAATTGCAAAGGCTTATAGGTCTGAACTGGGTGATATTCTCTGGGTTAGTTGTTTTAAGGACGAGAGTAATATGTGTTCTATTTATCTCTGGTTCAAACGTACCATGTCAGAATAAAGATTGCACCATACTGAAAATGTCTTCATTGATAAGTGACCACTGATTTTGGTAGAATAAACCATTTAGTCCATCCGGTCCTGGTGCCTTAGTCGCCCCTAGCTGAAAAACTGCAGCTTTAACTTTATCTTTTGTAATTGGTTTGATAAGGTCCGCATTCATTTCTTCACTCACCACTTCTTGACATTGTTTTAAAACAGGTTAGTAGTTCTGATTACCAGCTGAAGTGAATAAAGATTGGTGAAATTGGCGAATATGATATTTAAGAGTCTCGGGGATCTCTACTCCAGGTTTGATCCTCTAGCCAAAGCATAGAGATTTTATTTCGCTGTCTCCTTTGAACTGTTGTTGCATGAAAGTATTTGGTATTTTGATCTCCCCATTTTAACCACTCTGTTCTTGACTTCATATACCAGTACATCTCTTCTTGCCTTCATAACTCTTCAACTTTCCGAATAAGATTACTAATTTCCTCTCTGCCTTGCTCTCCATCTGTGCTGTTCGTTAACTCCATAAGTTTGAATTTGAGGGGGTAGATATGCTTTTGGGCATTTTTGAACTTTCTCGTGCTCCATTTGTCTAATTCTGATGTAGTCAACTTTAATTTGTGAGTAAGATTGAGTGCAATAGAGCTGTTTGCATGCCAAACCCGTTTAATCACCTCCTCACATTCCGGATCTTCTAGCCAAAATGGTTGAAACTTGAAAATTTTATGTCTTCTCCTTTCTGTCAGTTGTAAGGATAGAATAATCGGGCTGTGATCTGAGCCTATTGCTGGTAGACCAAAGGCCCGAGCATTTGGGTATAGCACTCTCCATTCCAGATTATAAAGTACCCTGTCTAGTCTCTTTTTAACCAATGCATTACCTTCTCTCTTGTTGGACCAGGTGTGACATTCCGATTTTCCAATTCTATTTTCAATAAATTGAGACGGGCATTTCGTTGGCACGTATATAGTTCCTTTCCTTGAGTCGGTCGCTCATGTGGAAACTAGTCTATCGGGTGAAGCTGTTAAGAGTTTCTAATGCATCAGACTCGAGAATTTGGCCAGAAAGTGACCTTTCGACCGAGCTAATCTGCAAGGGTCATTACAGCACAAATAAAAATCGATTAGAGATCGGAGATAGGTCGACTTGACAGAAGCATGTGATCGAGTGTGGGTGATTCCACCAGATCGAACAATCCTTGTCGATCGACACCGAACCGACTTTTCTATCGATTGGGTACCTGTGTTCGTATTTGAAACCTTGAGATTACCCCGACAATCGAAAGTCGCCAATGTTTCAAAGATGTACATTGTGGCTTGAGATGATCAACCACAGGCCAAATGCAGGAAAATTTCTAAAGGCTACCCGGTAGGTTGGCCGCGCTAGTATCGTGCCAAAGTGAAATTAACCGTGGAATTGAGATCGAATTCAGAAATTGGAAGTCTGGGTGTGTCACAAATCATTTTAGGATCATCGACTTATCTTCGGAAGATTTTTCATGTAAGCCGAGTTTTTCAGCAAAATAATCAGAAAATGGCTAATTTGGCTTGAGAAATTAGTAGGCCCGCTTTTAGTCGTATTTTTGGGACTCAAGTTGATTTTATAGACAAGTGAAGATGTGAATTGACGTGTGGTGACATTGAATTTATTTTATGGACTTCAATTTGATTCAATTGGAAGAGAATTGATGAGAATTAAAGAAATGGGACGTACAAGACTTGGATCCCGGCGGAAAAATAAAATGGACCCATTGGAATAAGGTTGTGGGAGTTTTGAGTGAGTGGAGTATGACACCATGTGATGTCATGGTGGTGGGCCATTTTTGTGGGTTAAAGAAAAGGAAAAGAAAGGAAAAAAATGGTCCCATCTCTCTCTCTCTTTCTTTCTCTCCTCCCTCTCTCCTTCCTTTCTCTCGACCGCTCCTCCATCTGCATCTTCTTCTTCTTCTTCTTCGGACGCCACCAGCAATCGCCCGACCGCCCCCTTCGTCCGCCGCTCGACCGCCCGTCCGTCGTCGCCGCCGCCGCCCTGCGCCGCCCGCGCATCTCCGCCCGCTCACCGTCGCAGCCCCACGAGCGCTTCGCCCAGCCGCCTCCGCCTGCCCCTGTTCGCGTGTTCCACGAGCTGCCGAAGCTCGTCCCCGCCACCGTGAGTCTCGCCGGAGCCGCCGCCTCGCCCGCCAAGCTGCAGCCGCCGCTCCTCTGCCATTCCTCCGCCCGATCAAGCCCCGGATCCGCCCCTTCCTCGACCTCGAACCGCCATGGATAGCAACCAAGAAAATGGGTATGGAAGCCCCTTCGTGGCCCATTTTGGCCACCTTCCCGAGCCCGGATGCTCGGCCCGCTTTGAGGAAAGTCGATCCTCGCGTCGTCCTCGTCGTTTTGGTCCGCTCGGCTCGCTAATCCGGTGAGTTTAACTCACTAAATCTTGATTAGAGGGTTAATGATGCCCTAAGTGTGCTTAGTCTAAGTTAAGTAAGTTTAGGTGGTTAGATTAGTTTATTTGATTGATGATTAGATTAGGGTGTTTAATTAAGTTAAAGTGTGTTTAGTTTAAGGTTAAGCATGTTTATTTTTAATATAAAGCCTTGATGTGACATAATGGTGTTTTATTTTTGAATTATTTAATAATTTCGAATTCTGGAATTTATAATATAATATTATATTCCGAGATTATTAAAATATTATTATTTAATAAAAAAAAAAACGGAAAAATTATTTTTAACCCCGATTGCTCAGAATTTTGTGCCGGTCGCTTCTGTGTATTCGGATTTTGCAATTGACGATTGGATATTATAAATTGAGTGTGGATTGCGAAAAATATGGATTTTATTATTTAATTATTTTCGGAATAAATTTAATTATTTATTAAATTCCGAAAATTTTTGTCAAAATCCTAAACTTTCAGAATTTCGTGCCAATCGCTACTGTGTATTTAGAATTTGAATTTGATGAATGTATGTGACAAATTGAGTGTTGATTGTGGTAAATAGAGATTTTATTAATAAAAATCCAAGTGTCGAGTTTTGATGCAAAAATTGGATTTTAATGATTATATTAAATAGTGGGGTTTGAAAAAGTGATATTGGCTTTTTGATCGAAATTAACGTGCCCCCACACACGTGGTTAATTTCTGGATTATTTTTAATACGAAGGGAAAGTGGCCGAGATCACTATTTTAAGTGGAAGCATTGAGTGAAATGCAAAGTGTCCTGGCCGAATATGAATTGTTGTGTGATAATTAAGAGGAGATTGTCCTGGGCTATTGAGCCGGACTTGCCCCTATATGGGATGCCCACGCAGTGGTTGCGGGTCGCAGTTGATTCTGGGCCCATTCTCTTTCGGGAACGCCGTCGATGTACTAACGAAGCCGCGCTCCAAGGTGGGGAGGCGATGCCTGGCTATATGCCAGTAGATAGCCGAACGGTGAGTAGGCTATGCCCTTGTGTGGCAGTGAACAACAATTGGAATGCACGTTGAGTGTTGTTGATGTGTCGGATTATGGGACAGAATTGTGTGGCATGGAATGGGACGTGTCATAACGATTTAGTCTTATAATCAGGACCCCCGTGGTTGTTGGTTATATGAAAGTGAATGCGTTCTGGTTGTTTAAGTTCCTATTACTATCTGTGATTAAGTGATTTGAATTGTGTTAACCTGCAGGAAGGAATTAAAGCGAGGTAAGTTCTCTGTGTGATGTGGCTAGGCCACTCGGGGCGTATTTTCTTTCTAATAGGGGTTTAGGGGGTTGAACTTGCTGAGACATTGTCTCATCCCGGTTTGGGGATTAAAATTTCAGGTCTCTAGATGGCGGTCGTGGAGGACCCGAAGCCCTAAGTCTGGAAAGGTGGAGACTGAAGTATCGGTGAACGTGTCCTGCTAGTTGGTTTTATGATAGTCCCCCTTTTGTCGAGCTGGTCTATTTTGTAGACAGTCCAGAGTTGTATTTAAACCTATGTGTTTGTATATGGGTGTTTGGTATTGTGATTGATTGCCTGCTTTTCTATCCCAAGTTAAATGTTGTCAGGGGATTTGTTTCGCTTCCGCATGCGTAATAAAATGAATGGGTCGGCGACATATCCTGGGATGTCGCATATTTGATCGACCGCAGTGGGATGTGCGTGCGCTCGGGGTTTGGGGCGTGACACCAGGTGTAAGCATAGCCTTTACTCTCAAGATCTATCAAAGAGCAATCATCCAAGAAACCCCGAAAAGCTATTGTTCGGTATCGATCCACCTCCCTGCAACCAACATTTTCCTAGTGGTAAAGTATTTCATTGAAATCCCCAACACATAACCATGGGAGAGGGTTGGGATAGTTGCGATTTTTTACTTGACGCCATAATCTCAATCTCTCTTGAAAGATAGTTGGTGCATGCAAAAAAGAAATCCACATGATATCCCCCCTGCTAAGATTCTTACATTTAATATTTATGAGCTCCCGAGAACCGCCTTCCACTTCCACTTGGACCTCCTCATCCCACATTGCTATGAGCCCTCTAGCTATACCCATTGGCTCAACGATATAAGAATTTTTAAACAGAGTCCTCTTCCTTACTCTCTCAACAACATTATTATGATTTTTTGTAATAATTGGCAGGCCAATGATTGAGCTGTTTTCACTTCGTTAGTTGGGAAAAAAATAGTTTTGACAATTTTTAATCACCCCCAATTAAATTCACATATTTTATTGAATAGCAGTTGTTTAGATTTCTTTTAAAATTACGATACTTTTTCGACGAAATTTCGAGAATACGTAAGAATCTCTTGTGTTGACCTACCCACTATACTAATTTCCTACATCATTATAGTATAGATTTTAGAGATAATTTTACTGCTCATTCAGTAACTATTCAAGATTAAAGATAAAAGTTCCAACGAATTTGATGTATTATAAGATGCAAAAACATTCATATTGGTCTCATTTGCAATTTCTCATCTCAAATTAAGCTTTTTACACAGGTATTTCAAACATGGTTAGAAAATCTTTATTAATAATTTGCAAGACAAATATAAAAAAATGTGTAAACCTTTTACCCTAAAGGCAATTTTCACACTGACTTTTCAAAAATATCAAAGAAAAATGCGTCTACTTATATAAGGAAAATTTACTTTTCAAAGTTATTTAAGTTATTTCTTTTTTTTAAAAAAACTCTTGAAAATTTCTGGCAAAATCGTTCCAAGATAAAATATTATGACATTTTTTTTTTTTAAAATTATTATCTTTGGTCATAATTTTCATATAAAAATTGTAAGCTCTAAATTATTTTAAAAATGAGATTTTCACACAGGTTAGGGCCCTCCTCCATTTCAGGACCGTTAACGGAACACCAGACATTTCGAAATGCACCACCTACGATGACGAGCTACTGCCATGGTCGATCGAGCACTCCTCGCACGACAATGTCGCAGGATCTCCAAAGCCACGAGACCCTCCTCCTTCGCCTTCTCCACCTTGCCGCTGCCATAGAACCCGCCTCGCCGGGTTCCCAGTTCGTGGGCCAAGCGGCGCGAATTCGCCGAGCTCTTGCAGTCGCCGCCCGCCTCCGCCTCCGACGCCGACGACCCCGTTCGTTACTGCAAGAAGCTCCACGGCCGAATCGTCGTCTGGGGGTTTCAGCACTACGTGTTCCTCGCCAACGTTCTGCTGCATTCATACTCGAGGTCCGGGGCTTTACGGGATGCAAGAAGCGTGTTCGATGATATCCCCGAGAGGAACCTGATCACTTGGTCTGTGGTGATCTTGATGTGCGCCCGGCATGGGTGTTGCGATGAAGCGCTCTTGAGCTTTGTGGAGTTTCAGAGAAGCTCCGTTGAGAGGCCGAATGAGTATATTTTGGCCAGTCTGGTCCGTGGTTGTGCGCAGTCGGGTGGCCTTGATGAAGGAGCTCAGGTGCATGGTTTCGTTGTTAAGGCCGGTCTCGGTCAGGATGTCTATGTTGGCACTTCTCTGGTTTTTTTGTATGCGAATAACGGTGTGATAGATGGGGCGAGATCGGTTTTTGATGGTTTATTGGATAAGACTGATGTTACTTGGACTGCGATCATAAGTGGGCATATGAAACGTGGGAGAAGTGAAGTGTCTCTGCAGTTCTTTAGCCAGATGATAGATGCTGGCCTTCTTCCTGACAAATACGTGATTTCCAGCGTTTTAAGTGCTTGCTCAGCACTTGAGTTTGTTGAAGGTGGCAAGCAAATTCATGCTCATATACTGAGGCGAGAAGCAGAGATGGACATTTCAGTGGTTAATGTGCTGATCGATTTTTATACAAAATCTGGCATGGCACGAACAGCTCAGAGACTATTGGACCATATGGAAGTTCAAAATATGGTTTTTTGGACCACGATGATTTCTGGGTACATGCAGAACTTGTATGATAAGGAAGCATTGAAGCTTTTCGCAGAGATGACCGGATTGGGTTGGAATCCTGATGCATTTGCTCGCACCAGTGTTGTCACATCATGTGGCTCACTCGAGGCCTTAATTCAGGGAAAGCAAGTTCATGCTTACACGATCAAGGCCAATTTAGAGTTTGATGATTTCGTAAAAAATGGCTTGATAGATATGTATGCAAAATGCAATGCCCTAGAGGATGCTAGGAAACTTTTTGATGTTATGGATGGGAAAAATGTTGTCTCCTATAATGCAATGATCGAAGGCTACTCAAGATTAGAGAAACTGGAGGAAGCATTGGATCTCTTCCATAGTATGAGGCTTGCATCGTTCTCCCCAAGTCCATTGACATTCGTCAGCATCCTTGGATTATCAACTGCTTTATTCTCCCTGGAATTGAGCAAGCAAGTTCATGACCTCTTAAGTAAATCTGGAATTTCTATGGACTTATTTGCAGGGAGTTCACTGATTGATGTTTATTCCAAGTCTTCTTTAGTCCAAGATGTGAGGTTAGTATTTGAAGAGATGAACGATAGAGATATTGTAGTTTGGAATGCAATGTTCTTCGGATATAGTCAGCAAATGGAAAATGAGGAGACCTTCAAATTGTTCTTAGAGTTAAAGTTATCGGAACAACGACCCAATGGATTCACGTTCACTTCCCTTATCACGGCATCGAGCAATTTAGCAAGCCTCCAACATGGTCAACAGTTCCATAGCCAGATTATAAAGCGCGGTTTGGATTTTGACCCATTTGTCATGAATGCTCTTGTGGATATGCATGCCAAATGCGGAAGTATTCAGGAGGCCAGGAAAGCATTTGACCTCGCTATTTGTGAAGATGTTGCATGCTGGAACTCCATGATCACAACATATGCACAACATGGAGAAGCACAGGCTGCTCTCCAGATATTTGAGGAAATGATAATCGCAGGAGTGAAACTGAATTACATCACATATGTGGGCATCCTCTCCACATGCAGCCATGCGGGGCTTGTGGAAGATGGATTACATCATTATAACTTGATGCATGGGCTTGGAATTGAACCGGGGACCGAACATTATGCTTGCGTGGTCTCCGTTTTTGGCCGAGCTGGTAGACTAAAGGATGCGGTGGATTTCATTGAGACAATGCCAATTCAACTGATGGCGCTGGTATGGAGGAGCTTGCTCAGTGCATGCAGGAATGCTGGCAACAGCGAATTAGGAAAGTATGCTGCCGAGATGGCAATCTCTTTGGACCCGACAGATAGTGGATCTTATACCCTTCTCTCCAATATATTTGCATCAAAATGAATGTGGTTTGATGTAAAGAAGGTGAGGCAGAGAATGGACGAGACTGGAGTCCTAAAAGAACCAGGAAGAAGTTGGATAGAAGTTAATAATGAGGCTCATGTGTTTGTTGCTAGAGACCGGACTCATTATGAGGCTGATTTGATTTATTCAGTTTTGGACTGTTTAATTCTTCAGATAAAAGAGATTGGTTATGTGCCAAACAATGCTGCGGTTATCATAGACGATTGACTGACAATTAGTAACGGGACAATATTATACTGCAAATGCTCTCATCCTATGTAACCTTCCAGCTGTTTGATGCTGGGACATGATCAATCTTCTTGAAGTATGCACATCATATGTCTGACTTGGGTTTTCCATCGGATATGTTGAGACATGAGATCCCTCTTCGTGGTGTGAGGAGGATATTTCTCTGGAGAAGCAGCTGCTGGGATATAATTTCGAATTGTCATTATTGACTGGTGAATATTGATGATTTTAGATTTCACTGGATGCAAATTAATCCTCAGCATTGAAGTTGCAAAGATGTCTCCAAACATCTATAAAGAAACTTGAGTCATGAGGAATTGACGTGATTCTAAGACTTCCAATGGCATGGTTGACTCGTGAAGATTGGATGAACAAATGAGCTACGCTCTGTTTGTAGTTTAGAAGGGGGCAATTTAGTTGAAGAAGAGGGCAAATGACCTGTTCCTAAGATAGGGAGAGATTAGCCCACTGTCTGTGGCCACAAGATGACCAACCAGAAATGCCCCTTGGTGGAGACTCACTCTGTTAATGCAAGACGTCAACATGATGAGTTTCAGGTTGACCAACCATGAAGAATGAAAAACTTGAGAGTTAGTTTCTTGTGGAATTTATGATATCTTGATCAAACCCACCTTTACTATTTGATGTATGAATACAATAAAATTAGTCGAAGAGCGACACGGTTTTTCATCTAGTGACAAACAAGGAAGAAACTGGAATTCACAAGTAATTTTTGGTATATGATATTGCCAGTTCCTTTGTTAGATACTTCAACAGTTCAGCACTCACACCGGCCACACAGAGAACAACATCTGCATTTAGGTTTTTGTATAGAAGTCTAAGTCACCTCAACCAGTCACTACATTTAGCTTTTCTCTTCCCTCCTTTTTTCAATGTAAAAAGATGGAGATCTTCATGCTTCTAAAACATGCTAGACAAGCAAGACAATGGAGACGATAGATCGACGTGCTTCAACTGATCCAAAGACAATTCACAATTTTGCTAGTCTTTTGTAATGAGAATCTTCTTTGAGAGTTGATTCTCCAGCCTCTTGAATTTTTACTTTTGACATCGTTGTCTTCGGCAACTTTGAGAAATTGCAAGAACTTGATTTGATTTCCCTTCATGATATTTGCTGTATTTCGTAACGTTGACATGAACATAACCAAGCAATTGGCTACCATGGAAGCTTGTTTAACTCTCTTCACATATTGCTAGAATATATCATTCATTCATAAGTCATGCTCACTCTTTGCAAATCAGCAAGTTGAGCTCGCTTTGTTTTTTTTTTTTTTTTTTTTTTTTTTTTTTTTTTCGGTTTAATGCTCACTTTTTTCATTCATGATCTTTCTAACATATGCAAATCGATTATATCGGGAGCTGTTTTTTTTTTTTCCCCTTAATCTCTCTCTCTCTCTCTCTCTCTCTCTCTCTCTCATCTAAGCTTTGCTACGATGGATCCTACGACCATAATCACTCTCCTTAAAGACTTGGAAAGTTTTATCTTTATTTGCTTAAGTTTCGAGTCCGACAAAAGTCTAGGACCAAAGTAAAATGAATCAAAAATATTATCAAAACACATCTTGATGACTTAAATGAGGACCATTTTAGGATACTATTGGTAGTGTGAGTGCAATTTTGGACAATCAGGTGCTCATAAGAAGGCTTATTGAGGTCAGGTACCTCCACGATTGTTTTCAACCCACCACATTACACGCTTCTCTACGTGGATGATACGATCCCCACAAAAAGACTGAATAAGAGTCGAAAATGTATATGAAAATTTGAAACTATCAAGGCTCCTTCCTTGATTAGATAAGTCTAAGTATTTTATTACCCTTCATTTACTCAATGTAGAAAATCCAAAGATGGAAGACTTTCAAGTCTCCTTCCTTGAGTAGACTTCTCTAGTTTCATCTTGCCCTTCATTTACTCAATGTAGAACGTTCAAAGTTGAAGACTTTCTTGCAACCCACCATATTACACGCTCTCTTCATGTGAATGATACGATCCCTACAAAAAAGATTGAATAAGAATTGAAAATATATGTTGGACTTTGAAACTAACAAGGCCCCTTCCTTGATTATTCCTTGATTAGACAGCTCAAGTAGTTTTAACCCTTTGTTTACTCAATGTAGAAAATCCAAAGATGGAAGACTTTTAAGTCTCCTTCCATGAGTAGACTTTTCTAGTTTTGTCCTACCCTTCATTTAGTCAATGTAAAACGTTCAAAGATGAAGACTTTTGTTGCGAAAAAACAAGCGATTGAACAATAATATAGGCAGAACTGCTTCAAAAAAAAAAAAAGAACAATAATATAGGCAGAAGAAAAAAATAAATCGGACACCGGATTTACGTGGTTCGGTCATAAAGACCTACGTCCACGGGGAGAGCGGCGGCAAATTTCATTATAGATCAAGCGATACAAAGAGATTATATACTCGAGTCACTCAAACATTCTCTTGGTGTTTCCCAAACCCCCAATTATACCCAATAACGTACGCAGTGTTTAGCCTTGAAATTTCTCATGAAATAATCTCTTAATCTTACGAAGGAATTATATACAAATATCACCACAAGATTTGATTGGCTACAAACACTATCTTTTTTCTTGGATGTAATTGTACGAACAAAAAACCCGCCAAGCACTCGCTAGAATAACGACGCTTCAACAATCTTTGACAATGGCTAGCTCTTCTGCGATAGACAAATGGCTCATATAAATATGTGCGTGTATCTCAATTCTCAACAAAAGACACACTCCTTGACTGACTCCAACGTGGAAAAGAATCCCATGCAATCCGAGGTAAATTTGGTCAACAAAGTCAATGGATAATAACTATCTCTTCACCGATTGCAATTGATAGAAGAAAATCCAAAGTTCAAATCTCCTTTTGAATCCTTCTTGGCGATAATAATTAGGAAATCATTATCTATAATTTCCTTTTACACTTTCTTCCATTGCCAACTCTAATTCACCAAAAGAAGTTAACTTTGTTCGATTTCGGATGTCTACAAAATATCCAATTTGAAATATTCAGACTTTCGCATTGAGCTCAAACTCGAGATATATTTTAATAACTTTCATGCAATGATTGCCAAACTCCTCTATTAGCAACTTCAATAGTTCTGTAGTCACAACGGCCACACGGAGAGAGCAACATCTACACTTAGGTCTTATTATTTTTATGGACGGAAGTCTAAGTTAACTCAACTAATCGCTAAATTTCTCTCCCTTCTTTTTTCAATGTAAAGATGAAAGCTTTTTATGGTGCTAAAACATGCTAGACCAAGCAAGACAATGGAGCTGATGGATCAATGTGCTTCAATTGATCCGAAGACAATTCCCAATCTTTATAGTTTTTCCTACTTAGAATCTTCTTAGAGAGTTGTTTTTTTAACCTCTTGTGTTTTTCTTGTTGATATCTTTTTCTTCGTCAACTTTGAAACCTTGCAAGAACTTAATTTGATTCCCCTTCATGATATTTGATATATTTTGTAATGTTGACATGAATATAACCAAACATTTGGCTACCATGTAACCTTGCTCTTAGGCCTCAAGTCAGCTTGTTTAACTAGAAGTTATCATTCATTCATAAGTCTTGCTTACTCTTTGCTGGTCAGTAAGTTGAGCTCACTTTATTCATTCATGATCTTTCTAACATATGCATATTGATTATATCAGGAATTGTTTTTTTTTTTTTTTTTTGCACTCTCTCTCACTCTCTTTAAAACAAGCTTTGCCATGATGGATCTTATGACCATAATCACTTACCTTATGAACTTAGGAAGTTTTATCCTTATTTGTAGAAATTTTGAGTTCAATAAAAGTTGAGGACCGGAATAAAACAGATCAAAAATAGAATCAAAACCACACGACTGAAGACTTATATGAGGACCATTTTAGATTACTATTCGTAGTGTGAGTGCGATTTTGGACAATCACATGCTTGTGAGTCAAGGCTTACCAAGGTCAGGTACCTCCACGATTGTTTTCAACCCACCACTTTGTACACTCTCTTCATGTGGATGATACGATACATACAAAGAAATTAAATAAGAATCGAAAAAGGTATGTAGACCTAGAAACTAATGACTCCCATTCTTTGATTAGACTTCTTGAGTTTTTTCTCACGTTTCGTTTACTCAGTGTACAAAAATCAAAGATGGAATATTCATGTCTTCTTCCTCGGATTAGACTTTTCAAGTTTTTTTCTATCCCTACATTTATTTAATGTAGATCATGCAACTGATCAATTGAGTTTTATCTATGTCAGCCAGCCAGCTAGCCATCCACTCAGAGATGACAGCAAAAATGCACTTCCCTTCATCGACATCATCATCATCTTCTCTTATCACCATTTTCTTCTTGCTCTTGGTTATAATCTCCCTGGTCCTTCCTGGGGCCTCGGCTGTCATGCCTACGAAACGTAAGTGATTTTTATTTTTGGCGATTTGAGCTTTCAATATTGGAGGGGGACATGGATTGAGGATTCCATGAAACTGAAGTTCACATGGCATGATACGAGAACATAGAGAAAGTTTTCATCATCCTGTTGCTTTCCTATCATCACTTGAACAAATTTACTATATTGAACATTGAATCAAACTTCAAGAACCGCATTAATTAAATTAAAAGTTCATGAACGACATTGCATATTGAATTAAATTTTAGGGACCATTTGTGTCATTTTCCGTTTATTAGTTATTGATCATCTTTTTTTCTTTGCTATTGCCTATAATCTTCCTATTCCATCCAGGGGCCTCAGCCGGCTTCCCTAAATATAAATCGCTCCACTTTAGGCGAGGTAAGTGAATTTTCTTTGGTGGTGTTTTGAGCTTTCAATAATGGAGGGGGACATGGAGTTCACATGGAATGACACAAGAACATATAGAAAGTTCTATACATCTTGGTGTTATTCTTAAAGTTGCTCGGATATTTTGCTACATGAATCATTCAATAATTTTGGGCAGTATATGATATATCATATAATGATTTTCATTGAATTTCTTCCTGCCTATAGATCTGGATCCTCTTGAGCATGGGAAAATTGTCAAAAAAAAAAGTCATAAACATATTGTACTTTTATCAATTCAGTCTTAAACTTTTTTATTTTTGGCTAATTGAATCCTAATCCTTTTCATCTTTTTCCAATTTAGTCAATCCGACCAATTTTAGGCTGAATTTACTTACGTGGATGCCAATTGTCTTATGTGATATGGCCGGCGCGTAGACAATTTTTTAAATAATATTTTAATTTATTTATTTATTCCTTTTTTCCTCTTCTTTTCTCTTTTCAATTTCTTTTACTGTGGCCGGTGGGGGTCCCGAGGGCGTTCTGGGTGAGGGTCGCGGCCAGCGTCGCCTAGATCAGAGCGCGTGGCTTTTCGGCTTTGGCTTCCTCTTTGCAACATGAACGATCCTCTACTTGACGGGAGAGCAGTTATGAGTGGAGGAGAGATGGCTTCAATAACTGATCCGACACCCTCGCACATGGCTCTCCTTACCAGAAGGCGGCCGCTCTGGTCGGTCTGGTGGGCCTCGCGTCCTCGCACCAACTGTTTCACCACCTCTTTCTCTTCATCGTTTGTTTTCTTCGGTTTGGTCGATTTTTTTGAAAAAGGATGAGCATGATAAGGGGCAGACATGATGGCACGAGAGATCCTTGATGGGCGTTCTCTTTTTGTCTTTCCTTTCGAATCCCACCAGTTGATTCCCATAAGTCTTCGCTTTCCTCTTAGAAAATTTTGCCCATCTCCCGCGAGCTTCAGCCCTCGTTTCCCTTCCCCCTTTTTTTTTTTTATTGAAACTTCTCTTGTAGAACACTCGGAAAACCTCTTTTATTCTGCCAACCCCAGTAATCACGGTTTTCCCTTCAAATCTCCATTGAATCGATTTCTTCAGCGCGTTGGACCACTTGATTCTCTACTCTCCTTGTTCTTCCTAGGCCGAGAATCTCCAGAATATGCGTCCCTTATTCACTTCCCAATTTCGCAAAAATTAGCGCCTCGAATCTCCCCTTCCTTCGCTTGAAAATCACACTTTCCTTCATGGGAATTGGTGGAACTTTCTTGCCCTATTTCGTTTACCTCCCAAATTCGGAACGGTGAGCAGAGAATCGTTCATGTCGTGAAGAGGAAGCCGGAGCCGAAAAGCCACGCGCCCAGATCTGGGCGAGGCTGGCCACGATCCTCGCATAGAATGCCATTGCGAAAAGAGAAAAAAAGGAAAAAGGAAATGAAATATTAATAAAAATTGAAAAATACTAAAATATTACTAAAAATTGTTGATGTTAGTACTGACCGTATCACGTAAGACGTTCAATATCTATATTAGCAAATTCTGGTCAAAATTGACGAGATAGACTCAATTAGCAAAATTGAAATATTTATGAGTGAATTCACAAAAATGCAGTAGATTTAGAACTTTTTGAACAATTTTCCCCATGATCATGAGTCCTCCTTTTACTCCACATTCTTTTCATTACATAGTGTATAATATTTCATAACGATTTTCATTAAATATTGTCTCACACATGCAGCTGGCAGTGTGGGTGGAAGCAAACCTCCACACGACGGAGTAGGGCGTGAGTCCTCTGTTTACTCCATATCTTGAACCTTTCCATCATGTTGTTTGCCTCTAGAAGGGTTTATACATTTGTGAATCATTCATCATACATCATATTATGCTCGCTCGAAAGCACTACAACTGTAATTTATCAAATGTTCTCTAGTCATGTGATCATGTAATATGTCGAATTTTGTTTGTGTTAACGATTGATGATATTCCATGAAATTTCATCTCCACAAATATAGTATGTGCACGTGCCTAATTTCTTATTATAGCAAGAATTAGTAACAAAATCTTAGTGCTCTATACCGATATTGTTCGTGTACTTATTTGAGTGGAATGGTCGCAACAACTTGGTCAATAAGGTTTTTTACAGTTAAATATGTGGGGAAAAATCATGGTAATTTCATCATTTTGTCAATAATTTCTCTGTACTATTCAAATTAGTTACAAGATAAACCAATGTATATCCCTTGGTTAATATTTGTCTGTATCCCATTACTAACAGAGTCTCAAACTGAGGAGGGGGTGTGGTAATGAGCTATAAAAAATTAGTCTCGCATTCTAAATAGAAAAAGAAAAGGAAAAAAAAAGTACAAAAAAGACAGTCTCGCATCATCTACTTGACCGAGAATTAATTCATTTCTTCTAGTGAGACTCATTCCTTCTTTTCCCTCTATTTTAAACATGATTGCAGACTGAACCTTCGTCGGGAACTTCTTGATCGGACAACACGTTTGTTGCTCTAGATGCCATCAAGCAAAGAATTTTGTGTCACTCGTGATCATGATATATATGTAATATGTCATAATACTCTTGGTATGTTCTTGGCACAGCAGAATTATTTCAGTTCCTTGTATTCCGCACATCATCTTCCAGACATTCTCATGTGTAGACTTGTCTTGACGATGGTGAAATATAAAGATTATATTTCACAGTTTACTTATAAATAATGTTCACCTGAGCAAAGACATCTCATCACCATCTTGCACCTTAGGACGTGGGGCAATTTCATTGGTCCACTCAAGGAGCCTCCTATCTTGATAGCTGTTTGGTGGCATAATTGTTTAAAAAATCTTAAATATATATTACGTCAATCAATTCAGTTCTAAACTTTTTTATTTTGCCAATTGAGTCCTAAATTTTATGACAATTTGCCAATGTAGACTTTCGCCAATTTCGGCCGTAAATTGTTGACGTGGCGGTCAAGTTAGCATTGACATTTTTCAGCACGATTGACGCTGACGTAGACAATTTTTGAAGAAAGTTACATTTTTTTGCCTTTTCTATTCTTTCTCCTTTTTTCCCCTTCATCAGATTATTGGCATGAAAAACAATACATTTTCTCCAAAATTCATTCATGCCAATGCCGGTCATGTCATGTAGGACGGCGATGCTGATTAAACCGCCACTTCAATAATTTCTAGCCAAAATTGACCAAAGGACTACTTTGGTTTATGATTAAATTGGCAAAATAAAAAAAATTAAGATTGTACTGACCATCATATAACAGGTTTATGACTTGTTGGGCAATTCTCCGTTAGTCAGTTGCGACAAGTGGGCTACATAGTGCAATGAGAATAGCCTGGCGCTCTAAGAGACCCAAATACTCGAAATCAGCCAAAAAAATGGGGTGCATGAACAAGGTCGGCAAGCTAAAACAATGCTAATAGGTGCAACTGTGATATGGGTTACATTGCAGCTGTTGGGGGCAAACCATGAATTTTAGCACTGCCCGAGTCCATTCTAAGAATTCAGGGCCAATTTACTCGACTTTTGTTCGCTGAGCTTCGGTAAACACCAACCTATTTTATCGTTTAAAAGCAAATGTACATAATATATATGAGGAGAAAGAGATTTCTATGAGAAAATGTACAACATAATACATAAATCATTAGTCTAGATGTTATATCATTTGGATGTACAATGAAAAGAAGAAGATCTGTGTCGATTTTTCACTTTGGACTTTTCCACCTGTCAGCTCATCCTCTTAGCCTCATCGTTAGCATGTATTTCCATCTAGTCGCATGAGGAACCTAAATCCGTGCTCCGCCGGTCCTTAACAATAGAAAAAAGAGAAAAGAAAAAAAAAAGAAAGAAAAGAAAAAGAAAAGCAAAAAAATTAATAAAACCCTAGAAAAAAAAGAAATTAAAAAAATTTCCACATCAATGTTGGCTGTGCCACGTGAGATGGCCGGCATTCACGTTGTCAATTTCCAGCCAAAATTGATAGGATAAGCTACATTGGCAAAAATTGATCAAAAGATCTATGATCAAATTGGCCAAGTCAAGATGTTTAGAATTGAGCATGCAAGTTCATGGTCTCTTAAGTAAATCTGGAATTTCTATGGATTTATATGCAGGGAGTTCACTGATCAATGTTTATTCCAAGCCTTCTTTGGTCCAAGATGCGAGGCTAGTATTTGAAGAGATGAATGAAAGAGCTATTGTAGTTTGAATGCAATGTTCTTTGGATATAGTCAGCAAATGAGAAATGAGGAGACCTTCAAATTGTTCTTAGATTTACAGTTATCGGAACAACGACCCAACGAATTCACGTTCGCTTAACTTATCACAGCAGAAAGCAATTTAGCAAGTCTCCAACATGGTCAACAGTTCCATAGCCAGATTATAAAGCGCGGTTTGGATTTTGACCCAGTTGTCACGAATGCTCTAGTGGATATGTATGCTAAATGCAGAAGTATTCAGGAGGCCAGGAAAGCATTTGACCTCGCTATTTGTGAAGATGTTGCATGCTGGAACTCCATGATCACAACATATGGACAACATGGCGAAGCACAGGCCAGGAAATGATAATCGCAGGAGTGAAACCAAATTACTCACATATGTGGGCATCCTCTCTGGAAGCAGCCATGCGGGGCTTGTGGAAAATGGATTGCGTCATTATGACTCGATGCGCGGGCTTGGAATTGAACCAGGGACCGAACATTATGCTTGCATGGTCTCCCTTTTTGGCCGAGCTGTTAGACTAAAGGATGCTGTGGATTTCATTGAGACAATGCCAACTGAACCGATGGCGCTGGTGTGGAGGAGCTTGTTCAGTGCATGCACGAATGCTGGTGACAGTGAATTAGGAAAATATGCTGCCAAGATGGCAATTTCTTTGGACCCGACGGATAGTGGATCTCATACACTTCTCTCGAATATATTTGCATCAAAAGGAATGTGGTTTGATGTAAAGAAGGTGAGGCAGAGAATGGACGAGACTGGAGTCCTAAAAGAACCAGGAAAAAGTTGGATAGAAGTTAATAATGAGGTTCATGCGTTTGTTCCTAGAGACCGGACTCATTACGAGGCTGATTTGATTTTTTTTCAGTATTGGACTATTTAATTCTTCAGATAAAAGAGAATGGTTATGTGCCAAATAATGTTGCGGTCATCATAGACGATTGACTGACAATTAGTAACGGGACGATGTTTTGCTGCAAATACTCTCATTCTGTGTAACCTTCCAGCTGTACGATGCTGGGACATGATCAATCTTGAATCTTCTCCGTCGGATTTGTTGAGACATGAGATCCCTCATCGTGGTGCAAGGACGACATTTTTGTGGTAAAGCAGCTGCGAGGATACAAGTTTAAATTGTTGTCACTATGTGGTGAATATTGATGATTTATGTGGGTCCGTACTAATCTTTTGATTCAATTGATGCAAATTAATCCTTGGCACTGGGAGGAGGTTTTTCATTCCACACAACAAAGCTCACATGTAGATTGCTTAAAGGAGGTCTCTTAAGTTTACAAAAACGATTCCCCTTCTCCCAGGCGATCTGGGTTCTCCTCTACCGCATGGTAGTTTCGCTCGACTCCTTTTGCTCTGACGCCACCTTCAGTGCGTTTTCCTCTCCAAGCCTCCCCATCTTCCTCTGTCCCCCTCGGTTTGACGAAGCCCTCCCTACTGGACTCCAATTTCTCTCGTCCCTGGTCGTATACCTCGTATATACTATCCAAAGCAGCTGAAATACCCATCTCGAGTCCGATGCTCTAATTTGTTCTCCTCCCCAAACCCTAAGTCAGCCTTGGGCCTTTCCGCCCTTCCCTGCACACCATATCCTCCCTCTCGGGCATCCTTCTCAAAACCCTAACCTTCGGCCCCAATTTGACCGCCATCTCATAAGGCCAAAACCCACCAACTATCCCCTGTTCGCACTATCCTAAACTTTACCAGTCCCAGCCCAAACCCTTCCGACATTCCACGCACCAACCTATACCGGTTTTTCAAATCTCTCTTCATAGATCAGTCTCGCCATGCCTTACTTGGCCCGGTTTCCCTCCAAGCTCAGCACTGAACTACTCAGAATCAGCTCGGCATTGCTACAGCTTCTGGAAAAGAGATTTCCCCTGAGGTAGTATCTGCTCCATATTTCAAGTTTATTGCAACAGGCCTTATGGCAGATCCAACAACTTGAAGCAAGTAGGTTAGAGGCGCTGTGTAAAAGCCTGGGTAACTTATGGTCTGAGGATGATGTTATAGATGTTACACAGGATATTTCTGCTGAGAAGTTAACTGAATGCAGGCTTACATTATTTGGCAAACTTTACTCTTGACCAAATGTCAATTTCCAAGCTTTTCTCAGTACAATGAAACGAGCATGGAGAATAGAGAATGTTTCTTGTACCTCGTTAGAACCAGGATTCTTCTCATTCACATTTAAATCAGAAGCCGAGAAGCAGAAGGTCCTTGATGCTGGGCCGTGGTCCTTTTCTAGCAACCTTCTAGTGCTCCAGCAATGTGATCCTGACATACCTGATATTTGCTATGATTTCTCTCATTGTCCTTTATGGGTGCAACTATTTGGATTACCTTTTGGCAGAGTTACGACGGAGATAGTTAGAGAGATTGCTTCCAAGATAGGCGAAGTTCTGGAGGTGAAATTGGAAGCAAAAGGAAATAGTAACTATAAGGTTGGGAAAGCAAGAATCAAGCTGAACCTAGCTACACCTCTTAAAACGGGGGTAGTGGTAAACTTGGGAAACAAAAAATTGTGGATCGAGTTCAAATATGAGAGGCTGCCACACTATTGTTACTCTTGTGGGCGAATTGGTCATTACGCCACAGCCTGTAAAGAGATACCTTACAAAACTACAAGGTTAGAGGAAGACCTACCGGGAAACTTTGGCAACTGGCTATGAGCAGAAGTCAGGGAACTCAGCCCATATGGGAAAATTTTTTATGGAAGACAAACCCAGCTTATTAATGATGTAGAAATGGTGCTAGAATCTCCCATGGAAGCGCAATCCCATGAATCTCAGCCAGCAAAGAATGCACCAGCGCAGGCCCTCCTCCCTCCCCAATCACAACACCCCTCAGAAGAAGGACCTCAACAACAGGCTGATCAACAAGTATCTTCCCGAGCTATAACAATCATAGAAGGAAAATATCCACAAAAGAGAGACAGCAGCTGCCTAGACGTGGATTCTATGTTGACCCTGCACAATGAACAGCTTAAAGAAGTTGAAAGAGAGAGGCAGCTCTATTTAGAGTCGGAAAGAAGTTCAGCTAAAGGAAAAACCAGATCTACTAAGATCCCCACATCCAAGAAAGGCAAGTGATTTTGCCCGTATGGAGCTCAGTCCTCAAAGACAACTTCTACTTATAACCTACAACTTATAGAAATACCTGTCACAGAGGAGGATAAATCCTTGGCACTGAAGTTGCAAGATGCGTCCAAACATCTATAAAGAGACTTGAGTCATGAGGAATTGTCGTGATTTTGAGACTTCTAATGGCACGGTTGATTGTTTAGATTGGATGAACTAATGAGCTATGCTCTGTTTGTAGATTAGATGGGCCAATTTAGTTGAAGAAGAGGGTAAATGATCTGTTCCTGAGGGATAGGGAGATTAACCCACTGCCTGTAGCCACCGGATGACCGACCGGGGATGTACTTTGGTGGAGACTCACTCGGTTAATGGAGTAGCATGGTGAGTTTCAAGTTGACCAACCATGAAGAATGAAAAACTTGAGAGGCAATTTGTTGTGGATTTTATGACAGCTTGATCAAACCCACCTTTACTATTTTATGTATGCATATGATAAAACCAGTTGAAGAGCCACACACTGTTTTGCAACTAGTGACAAATAAGGAAGAAACGAGAATTCGCAAGTAATTTTTCATATCTGATATTGCCAGCTCTTCTGCTAACAACTTCGACGGTTCAGTACTCACAATGGCCACACAGAGAGAAGAGCATCTACACTTAGGTCTTATTACTTTTCTGTACAAAAGTCTAAAGTCACCTCAACCGGTCCCTACATTTAGCTTGTCTCACCCTTCTTTTTTCAATGTAAAGATGAAGGCTTTTCATGCTGCCAAAGCATGCTGGACAAGCAAGACAATGGAGATGATGGATCAATGTGCTTCCACTGATCCGAAGACAATTCCCAATCTTGCTAGTTTCTTCTAATGAGAATCTTCTTCGAGAATTGTTTCTTTAACCTCTTGCAATTTTCTTTTTGATATCTTCATCTTCAGCAACTTTGAGACCGTGCAAGAACTTGATCTAATTTCCCTTCATGATATCTGCTATATTTCGTAACATTGACATGAACATAACCAATCAAGTGGTTGCCATGTAACCTCGCTCTCAAGCCTCAAGTCAGCATATGTAACTCTCTTCACATATTGCTAGAATTTATCATTCATTTACAAGTCATGCTTACTCTTTGCTAGTCAGCGTTGAGCTTGCTTTGTTCATTCATGATCTTTCTAATGTAAGTAGATTGATTATGTTGGGAACTGTTTTTTATTTTTTACTGTCTCACTCTCTCTCTGATCCAGGCTTTGCCACGACAAATCCTGTGACCTTAATCACTTGCCTTAAAAACATAGAAAGTTTTGTCCTTTTTTGTAGAAGTTTTGAGTCCAATAAAAAGTCAAGGATCGGAATATAATGAATCACAATTAGTATCAAAATCACATGATTGACGACTTAAATGAGGACCATTTTAGACTACTATTCATAGTGGGACTGTGATTTTGGACAATCGCGCGCTTGTGAAATAAGGGTTACCGAGGACACATACCTCCATAGCTATTTTCAACCCACCACTTTGCACGCTCTCTTCAAGTGGATGATATGATGCGCACAAAAAGATTGAATAAGAATCGAAATTGTACGTGGACTTTGAAACTAACAAGGTTCATTGATTTGACTGCTCGAGTGTTTTCTTACCCTTTATTTACTCAATGTAGAAAATCCAAAGATGGAAGACTTTTAAGTTTTCTTCCTTGAGTAGACTTCTCCAGTTTTTTTTTCTTACCCGTCATTTACTCAATGCGGAACATTCTAAGGTCAACACAATTCATGACCTTGCCAGTTTCTTCTAATAATAATCTTCTTTGAGGGTTGTTTCTTTAACCTCTTGGATTTTTCTTCTTTATATCTTCATCTTCGGCAACTTTGAGACCTTGCAAGAACTTGATTTGATTTTCCTTCATGCCTAAATGGGTCTCTAAAATCTAAAGTGTGAACACTTCTTTGATTAGACTTTTTTAGTTTTTCCTGACCCTTCATTTACTCTATGTAGAAAATCAAAAGATGAAGACTAGTGAGATTTTTCTGACCACGTCACTTACTCAAGGTAGGAAATTCAAAGATGGAGTCCTTCATGCGAGTAATTAATTGAGTTTTATTTGCACGTCGGAGATTATATATACACTCCCACCCACCCGCCCACAGGTAGATAGACAGCAAAAATGCATTTCCCTTTATCAACATCATCATCGTCTTCTCTATTCACCATTTTCTGCTTGCTCTTGCTTATAATCTCCTTGTTTCTTCCGGGGGCCTCGGCCCGAATAAATGCAACAGTAGGCAAGTGATTTTTCTTTTGGGTGCTTTGAGTTTTCAGTAAGGGTGAGGGACATGATTTGAAGATCGTGATTCCATGAAACTGTAGTCAACATGACATGGCACGGGACCATAGAGAAAGTTTTATACATCATGCTATTATCATTGAATACTTTTGGGCAGTGTATAATCTTTCATAGGGATTTTCATTGAGTATCTTCTTTGCATATGCAGCAAGAGGAGTGCATGGAAGCGATCCCCATCCAGCCGGTCATGGGTCAGTCCTCTTATTACTCCATATCCTGAACCTTCCTATCATGTTGTCTGCCTCTAGAAGCGTTTATACATCTATGAATCATTCATTATACATCATATGACACTCGCTCGAAAGCATTACAACCGTAATTCAACGGCTATTCTCTAATCATATAATCAAGTAACATGTCAAATTTCACTTGTGTCAAATGATTAATGATACTCCATGAAATTTCATCTCCACAAATGCCGTATGTGCATGTAAGTAACAAAATCTTGGTGCTCTATACCAACACTGTTCATGTACTTATTTGCGTAGCATGGTTGCAATAACTTGGTCAATAAGATTTTTTTTATAGTTAAATATGCGGGAAAAAATCGTGCTAATTTCATCCTTTTGTCAATAATTTCTCTGTACTATTCAAATTAGTTAGAAAATAAACAAATGTGTATCCCATGATTAATATTTGTCTGGATCCCTTTGCCAATAGAGTCTCAAACTGAGGATGGGGTGTGGTTATGAGCTATAAAAAATTAGTCTTGCATTCTCAATAGAAAAAAGAAAAAGAAAAAGTAGAAAAAGGACAGTCTCGCATTATCTACTTAACCGAGAATTAATTTCGTTTCTTCTAGCGAGACTCATTCCTTCATTTACCTCTATTTTAAACATGGTTGCAGACACCCTTGATCAGACAACATCTTGGTTGTTCTAGATGTCCTCAAGGAAAGAACTTTGCGTCACTCATGATCGTGATATATATGTAATATGTCATAATACTTTTGGTATGTTCTTGGTGTAGCAGAATTATTTCAATTCCCTGTATTCCGCACATCATCTTCTAGACATTCTCATGTGTAGACTTGTCTTGACAATGGTGAAATATTAAGATATAAGTTTCACAGTTTACTCTTAGATAATATTCACTCGAGCAGAGACATCTCATCATCGTCTTGTGCCTTAGGAATTGTGGAATTTCATTGGTCCACTCGAGGAGCCTCCTATCTCGATAGCTAGCTATTCGATGGCATAATTGTTTAAAAAGTCTTAAATATATTATACGTCAATCAATTCAGTTCTATTTTTTTTTTTTTACTAATTGAGTCCTAAATTAGACTTTCGGCCAATTTTAGCAGTAAATTATTGATGTGGTGGTCAAGTTAGCATTGATGTTCTTTGTAGTGCGACCGACACTAACGTGGATAAAATTTGAAAAAAATTATATTTTTTCCTTTTTCTACTCTCTCTCTCTTCCTTCGTTGGATTCAGATTACTGGCATGAAAAACAATACGTTTTCTCCAAAATTTGTACACGCCAGTGACGGTCATGCCATGTGGGGCAATGACATTGACTAAACTACTACTGCAATGATTTCCAGCCAAAATTGATCAGAAGGGCTACTTTAGTTTATGATTAAATTGGCAAAATTAAAAAAATTAACATTGTATTGTTCACCGTATAATAGGTTTATGACTTATTGGGCAATTTTCTATTGTTCAGTTGCAACAAGTGGGCTACATAGCACAATAAGAATAGCCTGGCGCTCTAAGAGACCCACATACTCAAAATCAGCCAAAAAAATGGGTGCATGAACAAGGCCGGCAAGCTAAGACAATCTAATAGGTGCAACTGTGATATGGGTTACACTGTTGTTGTTGGGGGACAAACCATGAATTTTAGCACTGCCCGAGTCCATTCTAAAAATTCAGGGCCAATTTACTCGACTTTTGTTTGCTGAGCCTCGGTAAACACCAACCTATTTTATCCTTTAAAAGCGAATGTACATAATATATATGAGGAGAAAGAGATCTCTATGAGAAAATGTACAACATAATACATAAATGCATTAGTCTAGATGTTATATCATTTGGATGTACAATGCAAAGAAGAAGATCCGTGTCGAGCAACGTAGGTGTTGACAAAGAAAGGATATTTCACTCTGGACTTTTCCACCTATCGGCTTATCCTCTTGCCCTCATCCCTGGCATGTATTTCTATTGAGTCACAGGGAGGGATGACCTAAATCTGTGCTCTCCACTTGACTTACCAACCAGACAACATTATTTAAACAGACAGATACAGTGAAGATACTCGCAGTTGGCATTTTAGGGCAATGCAAAATCCGGAATACACATTTATTTCCTTAAATTGGAAACTGTCCGCAGCCAATGGACCCGACAACCTGAACTAACACTCCAGGCATAGGGGCAGATCCGCTGGATGCTCATTCTATTGCTGTACCTACTATATCTAATGGATAAACAAGGGTTCGTACCACTCAGGCTTCATCTTCAAGGAGGCCGTCTGTACTCTCTTTGCCTTTGCTACTTGCCCAAGCTCTCTCTTTCCATATCTTCTCCACCTCTTCAAAAGTCAACCCCTTCGTCTCTGGCACAAAGATGACCACAAACACGATGGCCAACACGGCTACACACGCAAGAGTCAAGAACGTCGCACCTTTCCCCACGGCGTCAGCGATGCGAAGAAATGTTTGTGCCACAATCAAGTTTGAAATCCAATTGACGGTGGCCGACATGCCACCACATATTCCACGATATGCCACGGGGTATATCTCCGAGTTCACTGTCTATGGTACGGGTCCCATCCCGGGTGAGAAGCAAGCAATGTAGAGGGCCAAACGGATGACTGCGAGCTACCTGTATACCCCGTTTGTGGAATCGGCGGATTCTGCAAAGAATGCACCGGAGAGAATTGCCAAGGATTCCAACACACCAGATAAACTCGCGAGGGCCAGTTTTTTCCGACCAACATGGTCAATTAATTAAATTGCTACAATGGTCCCCGCAGCATTCATGGCAGCGACGATCAGGGATAAGAGAAGTGCCAGCTGGTTGGAAGAGAAGCCAGCCATCTGGATTATAACTGTCATCAAGAAGTAATCTGAAGATTTTATTAGTATCTGACATAGTTTACTAATGGAATGCAATTCATCGCAAATAGATTTAAAGTTACGAAGATAAACTGAAAAAGGCTTATTTTCTTTCCCATGTGTTGAAGTTGTCACGGAGATCCTCTACATCGTCACCCCACCATATCACCGTGCACTCGCATGTCCATAAAAATCTCCATGCACTTGCCTAGATATGCAAATTTCTTTTTGTATTTTATATTATATAAAATGGATATATTTAGTAGAAGTCCTAGAATTTGTCATAAAAGTGTAATTGAGTTCTAAAATTTTACAAAAGTCTTAAAATTGAAAAATGGGCAATCAAGTCCTAAAATTAAGATCATCAATTTGTCTAATGGAAAATGCTGACGTGATATTTTTAAATTAATTTATTTTCCTATATGGCATTTTTTAATCACCTTTTGCTTTAAATGTTATTTAAATAATAGCAAAAAAGTAAAAAAAAGCTAAGTAACTTTTAGAAAATGATAAAAAAAGGTTGCTGGCCCTTTCTAGCGACGGGGGTAGCGATGGCAAGGGCCTGCCGCCCTTGCCCACAATTTCATTTTTTTGTTTTTTGAAATACTTTTTATTTTATTTAATTAATATTTTGGTTAAATAAATCACAATTTAAGCCACATCATCGCCACGCAGGAGAGAGAAAATATTTAAAAATGTCACGTCAACATTTTTCCGTTAAACTAAATGGGCGGTGTTAATTTTAGGACTTAATTGAACCAATTTGATAAGTTTTAAGACGTAATTGCACTTTTTGTAAGTTTGATGACTCAATTGCACTTTCACGACAAATTTTAGGACTTTTAGTGAACATATCTCTATATAAAAAGAAATAAAAGAAGGCCTAAGATCTTCAATTCAAAATTGAGGAGCCGGCGGAACTAGTTAATTAATTTTTTGACTTTTATTTTTTATATACCTCTCTCTAAATCATTGTATGCAGCTTTTTCGATTAAAAAAATGCATTTAGGTAGATTCAAGTATTAAATATGAATGATGTGTCGACCACGAGTGATAACACATAGATTGTATTTTTATGGAGGAAGATTGATCAAGATACATCCTCATAATTTGAATAATTCTTTAAAGAATTGTTTTTATTCTCTATCATAATCATCATTGCTTTACTTGAAACAAAAAAGAAAATCAAGTTATTCTTTTGTTAATCAAGATATTCAGTTCAGATCTACATCGTATAGTGTTATTTTGTCATGGTGATGTTGACGGTAGAGGCTTCTTTTTGTAATAATTGGCAGGCCAATGATTGAGCTTGTTTTTACTTTATTAGTTGGAAAAAAAGATTGGTTTTGACAATTTTCAATCACCCCCATTAAATTCACAGATTTTACTCAAATGGTAATTCTCTAGATTTTTTCTAAGATGGCTATGCCTTTTCAACAAAACTTCAAGAATACCTAAGAATCTCTCGTGTTGACCTACCCACTCTCCTAATTTCCTACATCATTACGATATAAGTTTTTGGGATAATTTTACTACTTTTTTAGCAATTGTTCAATGTTAAAGATAAAAATTCCAATGAATCTGTTCTGTTATAAGATACAAAAATGTTCAAATTGGTCTCGGTTATAATTTTCCATTTCAAAGTAAATTTTCTTCACAGGTATTTTAAACATGATTAGGAACTCTTTATTAGTAATTCGCAAGCCAAATGCCAAAAAGTATAAACCTTTACTCTAGGGGTAATTTTAATGATGACTTTTCAAACATACCAAAGAAAGAGGCATCTACTTATATAAGGAGATAATTTAATTTTCAAAGTTATTTAAGTTTTAAAACATTTGAAAATTTCTGGCAAATTCGTTCCAAGACAAAAGATTATGCCCTTTTTTAATTATTATTTTTGGACCTAATTTTCACGTAAAATAGTAAGCAAGCCAAATGCCAAAAATGTGTAAACCTTTTACTCTAAGGACAATTTTCACACTGACTTTTAAAACATATCAAAGAAAGAGGCGTCTACTTATATAAGGAGATAATTTAATTTTCAAAGTTATTTGAGTTTTTTCTTCTTTTTTTTTTTTTTTAACTCTTGAAAATTTCTGGCAAAATCGTTCCAAGACAAAATATTATGCCTTTTTTTTTTTAAATTATTATCTTTGGACATGATTTTCATATAAAACAGTAAGCTCTAAAAGATTTTAAAATGGGATTTTCACACAGGTTAGCGCCCTCCTCCATTTTCAGGACCGTTAACGGAACAACAGACACTTCGAAATGCACCACCTACGATGACGAGCTACTGCCATGGTCGGTCGAGCACTCCTCGCACGACAATGTCGCAGGATCTCCAAAGCCACGAGACCCTCCTCCTTCGCCTTCTCCACCTTCCCGCCGGAGAACCTGCCTCGCCGGGTTCCCGGTTCGTGGGCCCTAGCGGCGCGAATTCGCCGAGCTCTTGCAGTCGCCGCCCGCCTCCGCCTCCGGCGCCGACGACCCCGTTCGTTACTGCAAGAAGCTCCACGGCCGAATCGTCGTCTGGGGGTTTCAGCACGACGTGTTCCTTGCCAACGTTCTGCTGCATTCATACTCGAGGTCCGGGGCTTTACGGGATGCAAGAAGGATGTTCGATAATATCCCCGAGAGGAACCTGATCACTTGGTCTACGGTGATCTCGATGTACGCCCGCCATGGGTGTTGCGATGAAGCGCTCTTGAGCTTTGTGGAGTTTCAGAGAAGCTCTGTCGAGAGGCCGAATGAGTATATTTTGGCCAGTCTGATCCGTGGTTGTGCGCAGTTGGGTGGCCTTGATGAAGGAGCTCAGGTGCATTGTTTCGTTGTTAAGGCTGGTCTCGGTCAGGATGTCTATGTTGGCACTTCTCTGGTTTTTCTGTATGCGAATAACGGTGGGATAGATGGGGCGAGATCAGTTTTTGATGGTTTATTGGATAAGACTGATGTTACTTGGACTGCGATCATAAGTGGGCATGTGAAATGTGGGAAAAGTGAAGTGTCTCTGCAGTTGTTTAGCCAGATGATAGATGCTGGCCTTCTTCCTGACAAATACGTGATTTCCAGCGTTTTAAGTGCTTGCTCAGCACTTGAGTTTGTTGAAGGTGGCAAGCAAATTCATGCTCATATACTGAGGTGAGAAGCAGAGATGGACATTTCGGTGGTTAATGTGCTGATCGATTGTTATACAAAATCTGGCATGGCACGAACAGCTCGGAGGCTATTCGACCATATCGAAGTTCGAAATATGATTTCTTGGACCACGATGATTTCTGGGTACATGCAGAACTCATATGATAAGGAAGCATTGAAGCTTTTCGCAGAGATGACTGGATTGGGTTGGGATCCTGATGCATATGCTTGCACCAGTGTTCTCACATCATGTGGCTCACTCGAGGCCTTAATGCAGGGAAATCAAGTTCATGCTTACACGATCAAGGCCAATTTAGAGTTTGATGATTTCGTCAAAAATGGCTTGATAGATATGTATGCGAAATGCAATGCCCTAGAGGATGCTAGGAAACTTTTTGATGTTATGGATGGGAAAAACGTTGTCTCCTATAATGCAATGATCGAAGGCTACTCAAGTTAGAGAAACTGGAGGAAGCATTGGATCTCTTCCATAGTATGAGGCTTGTGTCGTTCTCCCCAAGTCCATTGACATTCGTCAGCATCCTTGGATTATCAGCTGCTTTATTCGCCTTGGAATTGAGCAAGCAAGTTCATGGCCTCTTAAGTAAATCTGGAATTTCTATGGACTTGTTTGCAGGGAGTTCATTGATCGATGTTTATTCCAAGTCTTCTTTAGTTCGAGACTGTTGAAGGAGAGAGTATTCTACGTATTGTATTAACTTTAATCAAAAAAAGGATTACAAGAATATATATATGAGTAACCCTAGTAACCCTCTTATTACTATTTTACCCTTATTACTATTTCCTAACAGAGACGCAAGGCTAGTATTTGAAGAGATGAATGATAGAGATATTGTAGTTTGGAATGCAATGTTCTTTGGATATAGTCAGCAAATGGAAAATGAGGAGACCTTCAAATTGTTCTTAGAGTTACAGATATTGGAACAACGACCCAATGAATTCACGTTCGCTTCCCTTATCACAGCAGCAAGCAATTTAGCAAGTCTCCAGCATGGTCAACAGTTCCATAGCGAGATTATAGAGCGCGGTTTGGATTTTGACCCATTTGTCACAAATGCTCTTGTGGACATGTATGCTGAATGCAGATGTATTCAGGAGGCCAGGAAAGCATTTGACCTTGCTATTTGTGAAGATGTTGCATGTCGGAACACCATGATCGCAACATATGCACAACATGGAGAAGCACAGGCTACTCTCCAGATATTTGAGGAAATGATAATTGCAGGAGTGAAACCGAATTACATCACATATGTAGGCATCCTCTCTGCATGTGGCCATGCTGGGCTTGTAGAAGATGGATTGTGTCATTATAACTCGATGCGTAGGCTTGGAATTGAACCGGGGACCGAACATTATGCTTGCATGGTCTCCCTTTTTGGCCGAGCTGGTAGACTAAAGGATGCTCTGGATTTCATCGAGACAATGCCAATTCAACCGATGGCACTGGTATGGAGGAGCTTGCTCAGTGCATGCAGGAATGCTGGTGACAGCGAATTAGGAAAGTATGCTGCCGAGATGGCAATTTCTTTGGACCCGACAGATAGTGGATCTTATACCCTTCTCTCAAATATATTTGCGTCAAAAGGAATGTGGTTTGATGTAAAGAAGGTGAGGCAGAGAATGGACGAAACTGGAGTCCTAAAAGAACCAGGAAAAAGTTGGATAGAAGTTAATAATGAGGTTCATGTGTTTGTTGCTAGAGACTGGACTCATTATGAGGCTGATTTGATTTATTCAGTTTTGCACTATTTAATTCTTCAGATAAAAGAGATCGGTTATGTGCCAAACGATGATGCTGTTATCATAGACGATTGACTGACAATTAGTAATGGGACAATATTATAATGCAAATGCTCACATTCTATGTAACCTTCCAGCTGTATGATGCTGGGACATGATCGGTCTTCTTGAAGTTTGCACATCATCTGTCTGACTTGGGTTTTCCATTGGATATGTTGAGGCCCTCTCCGCGGTGTGAGGAGGATATTTCTCTGGAGAAGCAGGTGCTGGGATATAATTTTGAATTGTAATTACTGAGTGGTGAATGTTGATGATTTTAGATTCCACTGGGTGTGAATTAATCCTCAGCATTGAAGTTGCAAAGATGTCTCCAATCATCTATAAAGAGACTTGAGTCATGAGAAATTGACGCGACTCTAAGACTTCCAATGGCATGGTTGACTCGTGAAGATTGGATGAACTAATGAGCTACACTCTGTCTGTAGTTTAGAAGGGGGCAATATAGTTGAAGAAGAGGGCAAATGATCTATTCTTGAGATATAGAGAGATTAACCCACTGCCTGTAGCCACGAGATGACCAAACGGAAATGCTCCTTGGTGGAGACTCACTCCGTTAATGCAGGACGTCAACATGATGAGTTTCCGGTTGACCAACCACGAAGAATGAAAAAGTTGAGAGTTAGTTTCTTGTGGAATTTATGATACCTTGATCAAACCCACCTTTACTATTTGATGTCTGAATACAATAAAATTAGTTGAAGAGCAACACAGTTTTTCATCTAGTGACAAATAAGGAAGAAATCAGAATTTGCAAGTAACTTTTCAGATTTGATATTGCCAGCTCCTCTGTCAACAACTTCGGTAGATAAGTACTCACAATGGCTGCACAGAGAGAACATCATGTACATTTAGGTCTTATTGCTTCTTTGTACAAGTTACCTCAATAGTCACTACATTTATCTTTTCTCTCCCTTCTTTTTTCGATGTTTTCGATGTAAAGATGAAGACTTTCATGTTAATAAAATATACTAGACAAGCAAGACAATGAAAAGGATGGATCAATGTTCTTCATCTGATCAAAAGACAATTCACAATCTTTCTAGTTTTTTCTAAGGAGAATCTTTTTCGAGAGTTGTTTCTCTAACCTCTTGCAATTATTTTTTTTAGATATCTTTATATTCTGCAACTTTGAGACCTTGCAAGAACTTAATCTAATTTCCTTTCATGATATGTGCATTATTTTGCAATTTTGACATGAATAACCAAACAATTAGCTACCCGGTGACTGCACTCTCAAGTCTCATGTCAGTTTGTTTTGACTGTCTTCATATGCTGCTAGAATTTTTCATTCATTCACAGGTATGCTTTACCCTTTACTAGTCAGCAAGTTGATCTCGCTCTTTTCATTCACGATCTTTCTAACAGATGCAGACTAAGTATGTTTGGAATTGTTTTTCTTTTTACCCTTTCGCTCTCTCTCTCTCTAATCCAGGCTTTGCCATGACGGATCCTGAGACTATAATAACTTGCCTTTAAAACTTAGAAAGTTTTATCCTTGTTTCATAAATTCCGAGTCCAAGAAAAAGTTGAGCATTGGAATAAAATAAATAAAAAATAGTATCAAAATCACATGATTGACAACTTAAATGAGGACCATTCTAGACTTCTATTAGTATAGTGTGAGTACAATTTTGGACAATCACATGGTTATGAGCCGAGGCTTATCAGGGTTAAGGACCTTTACGGCTATTTTCGACCCATCACATTGCACGTGCTCTATGTGGATGATGTGTTGCACACAAAAAGATTGAATAAGAATTGAAAAGATGCGTGGACTTCAGAACTCACAAGGCCCCTCCCTTGATTAGACTGCTTTAAGTATTTTTTTTACCCTTCATTTACTCAAATTTGAAAATCAAAAGACGGTAGATTTTCAAGTCTCCTTCCTTGAGCAGACTTCTCCAGTTTTTTCTTACCCTTTATTTACTCAATGCAAAACATTCAAAAGTGAAGATTTCATGCAATGATTGCCAGCTCCTCTGTCAGCAACTTTCTTCAGTACTCATAGAGGACACGCAGAGAGAACTGCATTTAGATTTAGGTCTTACTACTTCTCTGTACAAGTCGAAGTCACCTCAATCAGTTACTACATTTAGCTTTTCTCTCCCTTCTCTTTTCAATGGAAAAACAACGACTTTCAAGCTACTAAAGCATGCTAGACAAGCAAGACAATGGTGAGGATGGATCAATGTGCTTCAACTGATTCGAAGACACCTCATGATCTTGCTAGTTTTTTCTAATGAGAATCTTCCTTGAGATTTGTTTCTTTAATCTCTTGTATTTTTCTTTTTGATATCTTTGTCTTAAGCAACTTCCTTGCAAGAACTTGATATAATTTCCCTTCATGATGTCTACTATATTTCGCAACGTTGACAGAAACATAACTGAACAATTGGCTGCCATGTAACCTTGCTCTCAAGCCTTAAGTCATCTTGCTTAGCTCTCTTCATGTATTGCTAATATTTATCAGTCACTCAAAATGCTTACTCTTTGCTTATCAGCAAGTTGACCTTGCTTCGTTCATTCATGTTCTTTGTAACATATGCAAATTGATTGAACTGTTTTTTTTATTCTCTCTCTAATCCAGTCTTTGCCATGACGGATCCTACGACCGCAATCACTCTCCTTGAAGATTTAGAAAGTTTTATCCTTATTTGTAGAAATTTCGAGTCTTTATGACCAGAATAAAATGAATCAAAACTAGTATCAAACCAGTTTAGACTATTATTTGTAGTGTGAGTGTGATTTTAGACAATTGCGACCTTGTGAAGTTGTGAACTGAGGCTTATCGAGGTTGGGTACCTCCATGGCTGTTTTCAACCCACCGCATTGCACGCTCTCTTCATGTGGATGATATGATACGCACAAAGAGACTAAAAAAGAATCAAAAAGGCATGTGGACTTTGAAACTAACAAGTCCCCTTCCTTCATTAGACTTCTCGAGTATTTTACTACCCTTCTTTTACTCAATGTAGAAAATCCGAAGGTGGAAGACTTTCAAGTCTTCTTTTATCTGCTCGTCAGAGGTTATATATACCCACCCACCCGCACAAGCACACCCCCACACACACAGAGGTGACAGCAAAAATGCACTTCCCTTCATCAACAACATCATCGTCTTCTCTTATAATCAATATCTGCTTGGTCTTGGTTCTAATCTCCCTGCTCCTTCCAGGGGCCTATGGCGGTAAGTGATTTTTCTTTTTGGTGCTCCAAGCTTCTAATAATGGAGGAGGACATAAACTGAGGATCGTGATTCCACGAAACTGTAGCTGTCATGGCATAGCATGAGAACATAGAGAAAGTTTTATACATCTTGCCGTTTTTGTTATCATCATCGTTCGGATAATTTTCTACATTGAATATTGAACCACAGTTTAGGGACGAAGTTGAATATTCATTGATAAAGTTGTCCATTGAACTAAAGTTCATGGACCATTTGTGTCATTTTCTCTTTATTAGTTATTGACCATGATTTTCTGCTTGCTCTTGCTTATAATCTCCCTGTTCCTTCTAGGGGCCTCTGCTGGCTTCACTGGGTTTAAGACTAGAAATATGTTCTCCGATAAAGCAAAAGGCTTCATTCCAGGTAAGTGATTTTTCTTTTGGTGCTTTGAGCTTTCAATAATGGAGGGGACATGTATTGAGGATTGTATTCCATGAAAATGGAGTTCACATGGCATGACATACAAACAAAGAGAAAGTTCTATACATCACACTATTTTTCCTACCGTTGCACGAATAATTTTGCTACACGAATCATTGTATAATTTTGGACAGTCTTTGATATTTCATAATGATTTTCATTGAATACTGGGTCGCACATGCAGCTTTTAAGCCGATTGGAAGCCTTCCTCGTCGTGCCGGAGGACAAGCGGGTGAGTCCTCCTTTTACTCCATATCTCACCTTCCCATCACGTTAGTTGTCTCTAGAAGGGTTTATACGTATTACGGTTGCTCGAAAGCACTACAACCTTAATTCAGCGGATGCTCTCTAGTCATATAATCATGTAATGTGTGCAGTTTTACTTATGCATCAAACGATTAATGATACTCTATGAAATTTCATCTCTACAAATTTAATATCTGCATATGCGTAATTTCTTATTTATAGCAAGAATTAGTGACAAAGTCTTGGCGCTCTATACCGACACTGTTCATATACTTCTTTGCATAGCATGGTCGCAACAACTTGGTCAATAACGTTTTCTACAGTTAAATATGTGGGGGAAAAAGTCATGGCAATTTCATCATTCTGTCAATCATTCCTCTGTACTATTCAAATTGATTACAAAATAAAACAATGTGCATCCCATGATTAATATTTTTCTGGAGTGCATTGCTAACAGTCTCAAACTGAGGAGGGGGTATGGTAGTAATAAGCTATAAAAAAAATAGTCTTGCATTCTCAATAGAAAAAGAAAAAGAAGAAAGGATAGTCTCACATCTTTTACTTAACCGAAAATTAATTTCAATTCTTCTAGCGAGACTCATTCCTTCATTTCCCTCTATTTTAAACATAGTTGCAGACTCTGTATCGGCAAAGCCTTGATCAGACAGCATGTTGGTTGCTCTAGATGCCACCAAGCAAAGAAGAACTTTGTTACCTGTGATCGTCACATATATATGTAATATGTCATAATAATCTTGGTATGTACTTGGCATGGCAGAATTATTTCAGTTGCTTGTATTCTACACATATTCTTCCCTACATTCTCATTTGTAGACTTGTCTTGATGATAGTGTTTATAAAGAGATAATGTAACGACCCCAACTCCATCTCTAGGATCACGAGTGGCAGGTGCTATTTTTGTGACGTCCCATGCTTGCCGCCGTCTCGATTTTTTTAATCTTTTTAATAGGCACATATGGAAACGTCAACAAACAAACTCCCCAGACAAACAACAGTTGGAAGACTGGGACATACATCATATAGAACACACTACTTTATATTACAACAGTACATTTACAAGCCTTTTCTCTACGGGCCCTCTTTCCTTCCATTTTGCACCATTCAAAAAGACATAGGCCGGGAAATCCTCGGCTCCTCTAGCGAGACTGCAACTCCAAAGGGGAAGACTTTCATATCTACAAATCTAAGGAAAAACAATGGGGTGAGTCGAGGACTCATAAGTAAAATCACTAATCCTCATATAGGACGTCTCATTATTGAACCTAGCATACAAACATCACTCGCATGAAAGCATCGATGGCAGATTAATAGCAAATCTATTGCTATACCTCAACTATATGCATGTAATCGATTCCTGCTTATCATCAGTGCAGATCCACCTCAATATATCAAACAACACACAACGACATGCACAGAGGTTCATTAACTGTTTCAAACGGTTCTTCCCATACTTTTAGGGTTTATTGGTTCAACCAAGACATCCTGTCCTTTCGATGAAGCATACCATTGGTGTGGGGGCATCTTGTTTTCATTAATGAGGCATCTCGTTAGCGTGGGGGCATCTCGTTGGCGTGAGGCATCTCGTTCTCATTAATGATGCATCGTCATTATCTCAATTGGCAATTGAATCCTATTGAAGTGGGGGCATTGTCGCCACCTTATGTGGCAACAATTTTTATCTCTCATTAGGTGGTCGCATGTTATGCATCGCACAAGCCGATTCATTATCTTTCATCTTAACCGATGCAAACAAGGCCCGAATGATAACATGACCAAGGTTCAAATAGGATTTCATAAATTTCCAAAAATGAATAGAACATAATAGTTTTGAGCAATTTTCGAAATTAGTGTTATTACTTTATCAAACGGGATAAAAATTTGATATGTTGTAAAGAAGACCTTAAATGATATTTTTCATTAGGAAGCCGAGCCTAATTTGTTGGAAAGAGCAGCAAATCAATGAAGACAATCCAAAATTTCGTTCGTCGGACAGATTCAACGACCGTAGATGAAAACCCATTTCGAAATCCAAATCTTCATAAAACATTTTGAAATTTTTATATGTTGTAAACATGGAGGTGCTTTACAATTTTGTGATGGAAGCATATCCAGATTCAAAAGGAAAATTTTTATAAAAAAATCGAGAAAACAAACAGGTCACCATTTTTATCGCACTAAACAATTTTCACATGGTAAAAAATTAGGCCTTTGTACCAACTATTTCACCTCAGGAAAATCTGAAATTAAAGTATGTTTTAAATCAAGATGTTTTGAACAACTTATATGGGGAAATTTCACCAAATTCGAATCCCAAAAAGTTCTATAAAATTGGAAAATAGTAAGAGTCTAGTAATTTCGAAAACTGAAATCAAAGTCAGAATTTAAGAAACCACTCAAAGTTTTGGTCCCATGAATTTTGGTTCAAGAACACACCAAAACTAGCATATTAAAAACAAATTCATCAACCCGAATGATGAGCAAATCAACATAGCATAGAGGATTGGAATTTCGATTGCAAATCCAAGGACATGAGCAAACCATACAAGCAATCATTAACGTCCATACAATTAAGCATGGATGAGGACATAACCAAGCCCAAAGCATCTCGCCTTAGCTAAGAGGTAAGGTTTCTACTTACAAAAATCGAAACCCGAACAAGGGATGGACGATGGCGTAGGGTGGCGGCGGTGAGCAAACCGAGAGGGAGAGAGGCGCGAGAGAGCTAGAGGGAA
Source organism: Eucalyptus decipiens (assembly GCA_014182575.1). Classification (NCBI taxonomy): domain Eukaryota; kingdom Viridiplantae; phylum Streptophyta; class Magnoliopsida; order Myrtales; family Myrtaceae; genus Eucalyptus; species Eucalyptus decipiens. Next base: position 1,870,658 of record CM024616.1, on the reverse strand, counting down.
TGAGGGGGCGGCGTTAGTGAGGGAGAGAGAGGGAGAGAACTAGAGGAAAAAAAAAAAAGAACTTGGGGAAAAAAGTAAAAGGAAGAGAGAGAAAGTGGTCTATCAAGCATTTAGTGCAACCTCAATTATTGTCCTAAGCCAATAATGATTTCTTGGCTTGAAGAGCAAGAGTGGTTCTCTGCGACGCAATTGTCCAAGCTTGTTTTTCAAGCTTCCAAGGCCAATTAATGCTTTAGTTGCAAGGGAACTAGTTTAGTCACCCAAACTAGAATGGTTCCTCCTCCTAATTCTCCTAAAAGTGGCACCTATCCTCCTTTGAATGGCCACTTGATTTTTGTCTCACCTTAGTTTAATTTCAAGAAGCGAAATCGGTCTCATCTCTAGGGCCACTAAAGTCTATATTCTCAAATTAGCACATTTCTCCAGTTAATGCACTAATGGACTCACTAATATCATTTAAATTGGATAAGAATGTCTTGATAATATCTACAATCGATACTCGAAATTGGAACGAGATTTGTGGCTAAGTTTCGATCGAAAATGGCCTTAACACATCTTACGCGAATATGGGCGGCATTGGCGGAGTTGTGCAGTTAGACTTGCACTAAGTTCGATGCTTGTTTAGGGTTTTATGTGTGACCTATATTCGAGTTCAGTCGATCCATAAATGATCCCTTATTTTTCATGTAATTAAGTATAATTGATTGACTTGCCTTGGGCTTATGGTCATACAAAATCATATTAGGATTGTTCACGAACGGTACATTAACTGTGCGGCGTTAGCCGTGACTAGTACATACTTGAGTTGAATTGATCTATACCCGTCCATTGATCGACTCGTAATGGCACTTGATCATCAACAACGATCTTTATGGTCGAATAATCTTTTTCATGGTCGATCGCTTTAGTCTATTGCAACCCTGATCCTAAGTCGCTTTGTCTCTAATTAGCTAGTTGGCTCGTGAACAATGCTTAGGATTGAGTCACAATCTATCCTTGTTACCGACATATCGATCCTTAGTCCATTCTAGATGACCTAAATAGGGGTCCATATTGAGTATGTCATAGACAAGTTTCACAGTTTACTCTTCGGTAATGTTCATCCAAGCAGAGACATCTCATCATTGCCTTGCACCTCAGGAAATGGGGTCCTGCTTGCGGTTTTAGGAAAGGCAATTTCATTGGTTCACCCAAGAAGCCTCCTATCTTGATAGCTATTCAGTGGGATGATTGTCTTAAACCTATTGTACGGCGGTTAATTCAGTTCTAAAATTTTTTATTTTACTAATTAAATTCTAAACATTATGACAATTTGCCAATGTAGACTTTCGGCCAATTTTGACTATAAATTGTTGACATGGATGTTAAGTCAGCGTCGTTGTTCTTCATAACACGACGGACACCAAGGTGGATTATTTATACAAAATTTTATATTTTTTCCTTTTTTTTTTTATTTACTTTTCTTCTCCTTCTTTTTCCTTCATCGGATTACTGACAGGAAAAATAATACATTTTTCCCAAAATTCGTCCATGCCAGTGCTTGTCGTGTCACATGGCGTTGACTGAATTGCCCCGTCAACAATTTCCGACTAAAATTGACCGGAATGGCTACTTTGGTTTAGAATTAAATTGGCAATTTAAAAAAAAAAAAGTTGATATAGTATTGGCCGCCGCACAATAGATTTACGACTTGTTGGGCAATTTTCCGTTATTCATTTGTGACAAGCAGCCTACTTAGTGCAATAAGAATGGCCTGACGCTCTAAGAGATCTATATGCTCAAAATCAGCCACACACCAAAAAAAAAGGGTGCACGAACAAGGCCCGCAAGCTAAAAACAATGCTAATCGGTGCAACTGTGATATGGGTTACATTGCAGTTGTTGCGGCAAACCATGAATTTTTAGCTCGAAAAAGATCTATAGACAAGTCATTCTTGCCCATCGTCCATGAATGAGGGCTATTCTAGAAATTAAGCACTGCGCGAGTCCATTCTAAGAATTCAGGGCTAATGTACTCAACTTTTTGTTTGCTGATCTTTGGTAGACACGTACCTGTTCTATCCTTTACAAGCAAATGTACATAATATATATGATGTGAAAGAGATTTCTATGAGAAATTGTACATAATATATAAATGCAATAGTCCAAATGTTATATCATTTGGATGAACAATGCAAAGAAGAAGAACCCCGTCAAGCAATAAAGGTGTTGACAAAGAAAGGATTTTTCACTTTGGACGTTGTGTTCCGGTTATTGATTATGTTTGTTGTATTTATAATGGCATATATGATGCACTAATATGCAGGGACGTGCCGAGGCGAGGTGAGTTTTGTATGGTGCTTGTTTAGGTTGCCTCTGAGACGAATTTGCGTCCTAGTCGAGGCTTAGGGTTTAACTCGCTGAAATTTTATCTCACCCCATCGTGGGCTAATCTTTTTCAAGGCCGTAGCCTGGAGATTTGCTGAGCGCGGATGTGGTGGGCATGAGATGTGACACCTTTTGGCTGGCCTGCCATTAGTAAAGTTTAGGTTAACCCTAGTTCTAGAGGGTTTTTGAGAGGGTCGATAGGAAGTGGCCGTGGAAATACTTGTAAGTATTAAACTTCCTAGGGTTAATGATTGATAAATGAATATGTTATTTTCGGCAATGTTTGCCGTGTTTTATTATCCCTATGTTTGTTTGTTGGCCGGGGGTTTATTTATTTCTTTTTTGCATGCGTTTAATTGAATAAAAAAAAAGAATGGGTTGGCGATGCGTCTTGGGACATCGCATTTTTAATCGACCGCCAAGGCATGTTCGCGCGCTTGGGGTTTGGGACGTGACAAAACATCTATAAAGAAACTTGAGTCGTAAGGAATTGACATGATTCTAAGACTTCCAATAGCATGGCTGACTCGTGAAGATTTGATGAACTAATGAGCTATGCCCTATTTGTAGTTTAGATGGCGGTAATTTAGTTGAAGAAGAGGGCAAATGACTTGTTCCTGAGATACAAAGAGACTAACCCACTGCCTGTAGCCACAAGACGACCAACCAGATGTCCCTTAGGGGAGACTCATCTTGTTAATGCAGGACGTCAACATGATGAGTTTCAGGTTGACCAAACACGAAGAATGAAAAAAATTGAGAGTTAATTTTGTGTGGAATTTATAATATCTTGGTCAAACCCACCTTTACTATTTGATGTATGATTATAATAACATTAGTTGAAGAGCAACACACAGTTTCTCATCTAGTGACAAATAAGGAAGAAACCGAAATTTGCAAGTAATTTCTTGGATCTGACATTGTCGGCTCCTGTGTCAGCAACTTCAACAGTTCAGTACTCACAATGGCTACCCAGAGAGAACAGCATCTGTACACAAGTCTAAGTCACCTCAACTAGTAACTACATTTGGCTTTTCTCTTCGCTCCTTTCTATGTAGAGATGAAGACTTTCAGGCTACAAAAACATGCAAGACAAGCAAGACAATGAAGTGGATGGATCAATGTGCCTCAATTGATCCAAAGACAATTCATCTTACTATTTTTTTGTTATGAGAATTCTTCTTCAAGAGTTGTTTCTCTAGCCTCTCGAATATCTTCATCTTCGGCAACTTCAAGACCTTGCAAGAACTTGATTTGATTTCCTTTCATGATATCTGCTATATATCGTAATGTTGACATTAACGTAACCAAACAATTGGCTGCCATGGAACTTCACTCTCAAGCCTCAAGTTAGCTTGTTTAACTCTCTTCACATATTGCTAGAATTTATCATTCATTCACAAGTTATGCTTTACTCTTCGCTAGTCAGAAAGTTGATCTTTCTAACTTACGCAGATTGATTATATCGGCAGCTGTGTTTTTTCTTTTTCACTCTCTCGCTTTCTCTCTAATCTAGGCTTTGCCATGACAGATCTTGCGACCATAATCACTTGGCTTCAAAACGTACGAATTTTTATCCTTATTTGCAGAACTTTCACATCTGATAAAAAGTTGAGGACAGAGTCAATTAGTATTAAATCGACATGATTGACGACTTAAATGAGGCCCATTTTAGACTACTGTTCATAGCGTGAGTGTGATTTTGGACAATTGTCTTGCTTATGAGCCGAGGCTTACCGAGAGTAGGTACCTCCACGGTTGATTTCAACCCACCACATTGCACGCTTTCTTCATGGGGATGATACAATGTGCACAAAGAGACTGAATAAGAATCAAAAAGCTATGTGGACTTTGAAATTAACAGGGCCCCTTCCTTGATTAGATTGCTCAAGTATTTTCTTACCCTTCGTTTACTCTATGTAGAAAATCCAAAGATGGAAGACTTTCAAGTCTCCTTCCTTGAGTAGGCTTCTCCAGTTTCATCTTACCATTCATTTACTCAATGTAAAATGTTCAAAGGTGAAGATTTTCTTGCAACCTACCTCATTACACGCTCTCTTCATGTGGATGATACAATGCCCATAGAAAGACCGAATAAGAATTCAAAAAGTATGTGGACTTTGAAACTAACAAGGCCCCTTCCTCAATCAGACAACTCAAGTATTTTCTTACCATTCGTTTACTCAATGTAGAAAATCCAAAGATGGAAGACTTTCAAGTCTCCTTCCTTAAGTAGACTTTTCCAATTTTGTCTTTCTCTTCATTTACTCAGTGTAAGACGTTCAAAGGTGAAGACTTTCTTGCAACCCACCATGTTACACGCTCTCTTCATGTGAATGATACGATGCCCACAAAAGGATTGAATAAGAATAGAAAAGGTATGAGGACTTTGAAACTAACCGGGCCCCATCCTTGATTAGATTGCTCAAGTATTTTCTTACCCTTTGTTTACTCTATGTAGAACATTCAAAGGTGAAGACTTTCTTGCAACCCACCACGTTACACGTTCTCTTCATGTGAATGATACGATGCCCACAAAAGGATTGAATAAGAATAGAAAAGGTATGTGGACTTTGAAACTAACCGGGCCCCATCCTTGATTAGACTGCTCAAGTATTTTCTTACCCTTCGTTTACTCTATGTAGAACGTTCAAAGGTGAAGACTTTCTTGCAACCCACCACGTTACACACTTTCTTCATGTGAATGATATGATGCCCACAAAAGGATTGAATAAGAATAGAAAATGTATGTGGACTTTGAAACTAACCGGGCCCCATTCTTGATTAGACTACTCAAGTATTTTCTTACCCTTCGTTTACTCTATATAGAAAATCCAAAGATGGAAGACTTTCAAGTCTCCTTCCTTGAGTAGACTTCTCTAGTTTTTTCTTACCCTTAATTTACTCCATGTGGAACATTCAAAGGTGAAGACCATTCACGATCTTGCTAGTTTTTTCTAATGAGAATCTTCTTTGAGAGTTGTTTCTTCAACCTCTTGCATTTTCATTTTGATATCTTCATCTTTGGCAACTTTGAGACCTTGCAAGAACTTGATTTGATTTCCCTTCATGATATCTGCTACATCTTGTGACGTCGACATGAACATAGTCGAACAATTGTTTGCCATGGAACCTTGCTCTTAAGCCCCAAGTCAACTTGCTTAGCTCTCTTCACATATTTGCTAGAATTTATCATTCACTTAAAAGTTATGCTTACTCTTTGCTAATTAGTGAGTTGAGCTTGCTTCGTTCATCCATGATCTTTGTAACATATGGAAACTAATTGAACTGTTTTTCTTTCGCTCTCTCTTTGATCCAAGCTTTGCCATGATGGATCATGCGACCATAATTACTCGCCTCAAAGACTTAGAAAGTTTTATCCTTATTTGCAGAAGTTTTGAGTCTGATAAAGTTATGACCAGAACAAAATGAATCACAATTAGTATGAAAACCACATGATGGACGACTCAAATGAGAACCATTTTAGACTGCTATTCGTAGCGTGAATCTGATTTTGGACAATCGCGTTTTATGAGCTGGTTTACCGAGGTAAGGTACCTCCACGACTGTTTTCAACCCAACGCATTGCACACGCTTTCATGTGGTTGATATGATACATACAAAGAGACTCAATAAGAACCACTAAGGTATGTGGAGTTTGAAACTAATGAGTCCCCTTCCTTGATTAGATTTCATGAGTTTTTTTTAATCCTTTGTTTATACAATGTAGAAAATGGAAGACTTTCAAGTCTCCTTCCTTGGATTCGACTTTTCAAGTTTTTTTTTTTTTTTTTTTCTCTCCCTTCATTTGCTCAATGTAGATCCTGCAATTGATTAAATGAGTTTTATATGCACGTCAGAGATTATATATACCAACCCACCCACACACACCCACACACAGAGATGACAGCAAAAATGCACTTCCCTTCATCAACAACATCATTGTCTTTGCTTATAACCAATTTCTGCTTGCTCTTGGTTCTAATCTCCCTGTTCCTTCCAGGGGCCTATGGCCGTAAGTGATTTTTCTTTTTCGTGCTCCAAGCTTCTAATAATGGAGGAGGACATAAACTGAGGATCATGATTCCACGAAACTGTAGCTGGCATGACATAGCATGAGAACATAGAGAGTTTTATACATCTTGCTGTTTTTCTTACCATCATCGTTTGGACAATTTTTCTACATTGAATAGCGAATCACAATTTAGGGACGAAGTTGAATAGTGATTGATAAAGTTGTCCATTGAACCAAAGTTTATGTGCCATTTGTGTCATTTTCTCTTTATTAGTTATTGACCACGATTTTCTGCTTGCTCTTGCTTATAATCTCCCTGTTCCTTCTAGGGGCTTCTGCTGGCTTCATTGGGTTTAAGACTAGAAATATGTTCTCCGTTGAAGCAGATGACTACACTCCAGGTGAGTGATTTTTCTTTTGGTGCTTTGAGCTTTCAATAATGGATGGGGACATAAATTGAGGATCGTATTCCATGAAACTGGAGTTCACATGGCATGACATAAAAACATAGAGAAAGTTTTATACATCGTACTATTTTTTCTACCGTTGCACGAATAATTTTGCTACACGAATCATTGTATAATTTTGGACAGTCTTTGATATTTCATAATGATTTTCATTGAATACTGGGTCGCACATGCAGCTTTTAAGCCAATTGGAAGCCTTCCTCGTCGTGCCGGAGGACAAGTGGGTGAGTCCTCTTTTTACTCCATATCTTGAACCTTCCCATCACGTTGGCTGTCTCTAGAAGGATTTATACGTATTACGGTTGCTCGAAAGCACTACAACCTTAATTCATCGAATGCTCTCTAATCATATAATCATGTAACATGTGCGATTTCACTTATACATCAAACAATTAATGATACTTTATGAAATTTCATCTCCACTAACCTAGTATGTGCATATGCGTAATTTCTTATTTATAGCAAGAATTAGTGACAAAATCTTGGTGCTCTATACCGACACTGTTCATGTAATTCTCTGCATAGCATGGTCGCAACAACTTGGTCAATAGGTTTTCTACAGTTAAATACGTGGGGGAAAGTCATGGCAATTTCATCATTTTGTCATCATTTCTCTGTACTATTCAAATTGATTACAAAATAAACCATTGTGCATCCCACGATTAATATTTTTCTGGAGTGCATTACTAACAGTCTCAAACTGAGGAGGGGGTGTGGTAGTAATGAGCTATAAAAGAAAATAGTCTTGCATTCTCAATAGAAAAAGAAAAAAGAAGAAAGGACAGTCTCGCATCATCTACTTAACCGAGAATTAATTTCAATTCTTCTAGCGAGACTCATTCCTTCATTTCCCTCTGTTTTAAACGTAGTTGGAGACTCTGTACTGGGAAAGCCTTGATCAGACAGCATGTTGGTTTCTCTAGATGCCGCCAAGCAAAGAACTTTGTCACCTGTGATCGTGATATATATATATGTCATAATAATCTTGGTATGTACTTGGCATAGCAGAATTATTTTAGTTCCCAGTATTCCGCACATCATCTTCCGGACATTCTCATGTATAGACTTGTCTTGACGCCAGCAAAATATAGACAGATGAGTTTCGTTATTTACTCTTTGATAATATTCATCCAAGTAGAGACATCTCATCACCACCTTAAGTCTTAGAAAGTGAGTCATGCTTGTGGGGCTTAGGAAAGGCAATTTTATTGGTCTGCCCTAAGGAGCCTCCTATCTCTACAGCTATTCGACGGGACAATTATTTAAAAAGTCTTAAACTTATTATACAGTCAATTCATATCTAAATTCTTTTATGTTGCTAATTGAATCTTAAATTTTTTTGACAATTTGTTAATGTAGACTTTCGATCAATTTTGGCCATAAATCGCCGACCAAGCGAGTGTCACTGTTCTTCATAGCATGACCGACGCTGACATGGATGATTTCTAAAAAAAATTATATATTTTTTTTTCCTTTTTCTTTTCTTTCTCTTTTTTTTCCCCTTCATTGGATTACCGGAAGGAAAAACAATACATTTTTCCCAAAAATTGTCCACATTAGTGGTGGTCGTGCCACATAGAACGGCGGCGCTGGCTAAACTGCCATATCAACGATTTCCGACCAAAATTGACGAGAATGGCTACTTGGATTTATGACTAAATTGATAAAACTGAAAATTATATGATTGTGTTAGCCACTGTACAAATAAATTAAAATTTTTTGGATAATTTCCCTATTGTTCAGCTACGGTAAGCAGGCTACTTAGCACAAAAAGAATGGTATGACGTTCTCTAAGAGACCCATATACTAAAAATTAGCCACAATAAAAAGGGTGCATGGACAAGGCGGTCTAGCTAAAACAATGATGCTAATAGTGCAACTGTGATATTTGCTAATGTTGGGGCAAACCATGAATTTTAGCTCGAAAAAGATTTATAGACCAATCATACTGGCCAATAGTCCGTGAACGAGGTTTATTCTAGAAATTAAGCACTGCCCGAGTTCGTTCTAAGAATTCAGGCTTTAATTAATTTTTTGTTTGTTGAGCTTCGGTAAACACCTGCCTATTTTATCCTTTATAAGCAAATGTACATAACATATATGAGGTGAAAAAAATTTCTACAAGCAAATGTACATAATATATAAATGCATTAGTCTACATGTTACATCATTTAGATGTCCAATGCAAAGAAGAAGGTCCCCATCCAGCAATATAGGCTGCGTTTGGTAGTCGGGATAAAATTCGGGATATGATATGATTTATCCTATCCCACGTTTAGTGCTCGCTCAGGACAGGATAAAGTCGGATATAAGAGGGATATAGACATGATAAAATTATCCCACGAGAGAGGTAGGATAAAAGTGGATAGGATTTCTAATATTCATGATAGGAAAGTTATTTTTCTCAAATAACAAATTTATTAAATTAACAAAATTGAAATTATATTTCAGTATAAATAATATTTGAATTCTAATTTAAGAAATAAGAAATAAGAAATAAAAATTTATTTATAATTAATCTTATTTTAAATTATATATTCAACTTTAATTCTATCTTATAATAAACATTCAATCTATAAATTAAATATTTATATTTACTATATATTTTAGGTATTTTTGTATTTTAGGTATGTTAGTGCAGTTTACTATTTGATAAAATTTTATTAGAGAATGATGAAAGTGGGAAAAAGAAATAATAAAGAAAATAATATAAAAAGAGAAAAAATAAAATAAAAATAAATTAAGGAATAGTGTTACAAGAGATTTTCACCATCTTTGTTTATGAACATTTAGGTTCATTTATAAAATAAAATAAAAATGCACATGATATAATATGAATATATCCAATTTTAATATTGCGATTCACCAAATAATGGACATGATATAAAAAAATCCCAGGATTTCATATCATATCATATCCAGTCCTATTTCAATTAGAAATCTGGACGACCGAACGTAGCCGTAGGTGTTGACAAAGAAAAGGATTTTTCACTTTGGACTTTTCCACCTATCGGCTCATCCTCATCACTAGCATGTGCTCTCCACTTGACTTTACCGACCAGACAGCATAATTTAAACCGACAGATAAGAGTTAAGAAACTCTCAGTTGGCATTTCGGGGCAATGCGAAATTCAGAATACACATTTATTTCTTTAAGTTGCAAACTGTCCACATCCAATGGACACCTTAACCTGAAATAACACTCCAGGCATAGGGGCGTATCCGCCAGATGCTCATTCTAATGCTGTACCTATTATATCCAGTAAAAAACAACGGCTCATACCACTCAGGCTTCGTCTTCAAGGAGGCCTTCTGTACTCTCTTTGCCTTTGCTACTTCCCCAAGCTCTCTCTTATTTTCTCCACCTCTTCAAAAGTCAAACCCCTTCGTCTCCGGCACAAAGATGACCACAAACACGACGGCCAACACGACAGCCAACACGGCTACACGCGCAAGAATCGAGAACGTCGCACCTGTCCCCACAGCGTCAGCGATGCTAAGAAATGTCTATGCCACAATCAAGTTCAAAATCCAACGGACGGTGGCCGACATGCCACCTCATATTCCACGATATGCCTCGGGGTATATCTCCGAGTTCACTGTCCATGGTACGGGTCCCATCCCGGGTGGGAAGCAAGCAATGTAGAGGGCCAAACCGATGACTGCGAGCCACCCGTATACCCCGTTTGTGGAATCGGAGGATTCTACAAAGAATGCACCAGAGAGAATTGCCAAGGATGCCAACACACCCGATAAACTCGCGAGGGCCAGTTTTCTCCGACCGACATGGTCAATTAAGTAAATTCCAACCCCGCAGCATTCATGGCAGCGACGATCAGGGATAAGAGAAGTGCTAGCTGATTGGAAGAGAAGCCATCCATCTGGACTATAGTTGGGCTCTAGTACATCACTGTATTGATACCGGTGAACTGCTGAATTTGAGATAAAAGAGGAGGCTTGAACATCGTGGTTTTGAATGACTTATAGCTGTCGTCAAGTCCTTCAAATAATCTGAAGACTTTATTAGCATCTGACATAGATTTACTAATGAAATGCAATTGATCAAATAGATTTAAAGTCGCGAAGATAAATAGATAAAGGCTTATTTTCTTGTCTATGTGATGAAGTTATCATGAAGATCCTCTACATCGTTACCTGTATCGCCGTGCACTCACACATCCATAAAAATCTCCATGCATTCACCTAGATATATGAATTTCTTTTTCGTATTTTATACTATATAAACAGAAATAAAAGAAGGCCTAAGGTCTTTAGTTGAAAATCGCGAAGCCGGCGGAACTAGTTAATTAATTTTTTGACTTTTATTATTTTTATATACCTCTCTCTAGATCATTACATACAGCTTTTTTGATAAAAAAAAATTCATTTTAGATAGATTCGGATACTGTATATAAATGATGTGTCAACCGTGAGTGATAAAAAAATAGAATGTATTTTTATAGAAGAAGATTGATCGAGATACATCCTCATAATTTGAATAATTCTTTTAATTTTTTTTTTCATTCTCTATCATAATCGTCACTGCTTTACTTGAAACAAAAACAAAATCAAATTATTTTTTTGTTAATCAAGATATTCGGTTCATATCTACATCGTATTATTTTGTCATATATATATTTTAAGAGTAACGCGCGAGATTGTAATCCAAATGGATCGAACCACCAATTTGGGTCATAAGCAGAATTACGGTGATGTCGACGGTTGCCGCCTAATGCGTACATCACTCGTTGTGATGCTTGCCGTAGGAGATTGCTGCTCATCCGGGGAAGAGCATTTAGAGACTTTTTTTTTTTTTGTAATAATTGGCAGGCCAATGATTGAGCTTGTTTTTACTTAATTAGTTGGAAAAAGAAAATTGGTTTTGACAATTTTCAATCACCTCCATTAAATTCATAGATTTTACTCAAATAGTAATTGTCAAGATTTTTTCTAAGATGGCTATGCCATTTCAACAAAATTTCGAGAATGTCTAAGAATCTTTCGTATCAACCTACCCACTCTATTAACTTCCTACATTATTACAATATAAATTTTTGGGATAATTTTACTGCTCTTTTAGCAATTGTTCAAGGTTAAAGATGAAAGTTCTAATGAATCTATTTTATTATAAGATACAAAAATATTCAAATTGGTCTTGGTTACAATTTTCCATCTCAAATTGAGTTTTCTTCATGGGTATTTTAAACATAGTTAGGAACTCTATAATAGTAATTCGCAAGCCAAATACCAAAAATGTATAAACCTTTACTCTAGGGGCAATTTTTACGACGAATTTTCAAACACACCAAAGGAAGAGACGTATACTTTTATATAATGGAAAATTTTAATTTTCAAAGTTATTTGAATGTCTGCCTTTTTTAAAAATTTTGAAAATTTCTGGCAAAATCGTTCCATGATAAAAGATTAGGCCCTTTTTTTTTTAATTATTATTTTTGAACGTAATTTTCATATAAAGTAGTAAAGTCTAAAGAATTTAAAAAAATGTGATTTTCACGACTCTTAGCGCCCTCCTCCATTTCATGACCGTTAACGGAACAACTGACACTTCGAAATGCATCACCTACGATGACGAACTGCCATGGTCGGTCGAGCACTCCTCGCAGGACAATGTCGCAGGATCTCCAAAGCCGCGAGACCCTCCTCCTTCGCCTTCTCCACCTTCCCGTCGGAGATCCCATCTGGCCCGCTTCCCGGTTTGCGGGCCAAGAGGCGCGAATTCACCAAGCTCTTGCAGTCGCCCGCTTCCGCCTCCGACGCTGACGACCCCATTCGTTACCGCAAGAAGCTCCACAGCCGAATTATCTTCTGGGGGTTTCAGTATGACGTGTTCCTTGCCAACGTTCTGCTGCATTCTTACGCGAAGTCAGGGCCTTTTCGGGATGCAAGAAGGGTGTTTGACAATATCCCCGAGAGCAACCTGATCACTTGGTCTACGGTGATCTCGATGTACGCCCAGCATGGTTGTTGCAATGAAGCGCTCGTGAGCTCTGTGGAGTTTCAGAGAAGCTCGGTCGAGAGGCTGAATGAGTATATTTTGGCCAGTCTGATCCGTGGTTGTGTGAAGTTGGGTGGCCTTGACGAAGGAGCTCAGGCGCATGGTTTCGTTGTTAAGGCCAGTCTCGGACAGGATGTCTATGTTGGCACTTCTCTGTTTTTTCTGTATGTGAATAATGGTGGGATAGATGCGACGAGATCGGTTTTCAATAGTTTATTGGATAAAACTGATGTTACTTGGACTGCGATCATAAGCGGGCATGTGAAATGTGGGAGAAATGAAGTGTCTCTGCAGTTGTTTAGCCAGATGGTAAATGCTGGCCTTCTTCCTGACAAATAGGTGATTTCCAGTGTGTTAAGTGCTTGCTCTGCACTTGAGTTTGTTGAAGGTGGCAAGCAAATTCACGCTCATATACTTTGGAGAGCAGCAGAGATGGACATTTCAGCAATTAATGTGCTGATCGATTGTTATACAAATTCTGGCATGGCACGAAGAGCTCGGAGGCTATTCGACCATATGGAAGTTCGAAGTATGATTTCATGGACAACGATGATTTCTGGTTACATGCAGAACTTGTATGATAAGGAAGCATTAAAGCTGTTTGCAGAGATGACTGGGTTGGGTTGGAATCCTGATGCATTTGCTTGCACCAGTGTTCTCACATCATGTGGCTCGCTTGAGGCCTTAATACAGGGAAAGCAAGTTCATGCTTACACTATCAAGGCCAATTTAGAGTTGATGATTTCGTCAAAAATGGCTTGATAGATATGTATGCGAAATGCAATGCGCTAGAAGATGCTAGGAAACTTTTTGATGTTATGGATGGGAAAAATATTGTCTCCTATAATGCAATGATTGCGGTCTACTCAAGATTAGAGAAACTGGAGGAAGCATTGGATCTCTTCCATAGTATGAGGCTTGCATCGTTCTCCCCAAGTCCATTGACATTCGTCAGCGTCCTTGGATTATCAACTGCTTTATTTGCCTTGGAATTGAGCAAGCAAGTTCATGGCCTCTTCAGTAAATCTGGAATTTCTATGGACTTATTTGCAGGGAGTTCACTGATTGATGTTTATTCCTAGTCTTCTTTAGTCCGAGATGCGAGGTTAGTATTTGAAGAGATGAACGATAGAGATATTGTAGTTTGGAATGCAATGTTCTTCGGATATAGTCAGCAAATGGAAAATGAGGAGACCTTCAAATTGTTCTTAGAGTTACAGTTATCGGAACAACGACCCAACGGATTCACATTCGCTTCACATTCGCTTCCCTTATCACGGCATCGAGCAATTTAGCAAGTCTCCAACATGGTCAACAGTTCCATAGCCAGATTATAAAGCGCAGTTTGGATTTTGACCCATTTGTCACGAATGCTCTTGTGGATATGTATGCTAAATGCAGAAGTATTCAGGAGGCCAGGAAAGCATTTGGCCTCGCCATTTGTGAAGATGTTGCATGCTGGAACTCCATGATCACAACATATGCACAACATGGAGAAGCACAGGCTGCTCTCCAGATATTTGAGGAAATTATAATCGCAGGAGTGAAACCGAATTACATCACATATGTGGGCATCCTCTCTGCATGCGGCCATGCGGGACTTGTGGAAGATTGATTGTGTCATTATAACTTGATGCGTTGGCTTGGAATTGAACCGGGGACCAAACATTATGCTCGCATGGTCTCCCTTTTTGGCCGAGCTGGTAGACTAAAGGATGCTGTGGATTTCATTGAGACAATGCCAATTGAACCGATGGTGCTGGTGTGGAGGAGCTTGCTCAGTGCATGCAGGAATGCTGGTAACAGTGAATTGGGTAAGTATGCTGCCGAGATGGCAATTCCTTTGGACCCGATGGATAGTGGATCTTATACACTTCTCTCAAATATATTTGCATCAAAAGGAATGTGGTTTGATGTAAAGAAGGTGAGGCAGAGAATGGACGAGACTGGAGTCCTAAAAGAACCAGTAAGAAGTTGGATAGAAGTTAATAATGAGGCTCATGTGTTTGTTGCTAGAGACCAGACTCATTATGAGGCTGATTTGATTTATTCAGTTTTGGACTATTTAATTCTTCAGATAAAAGAGATTGGTTATGTGCCAAACAATGCTGCGGTTATCATAGACGATTGACTGACAATTAGTAACGGGACAATATTATACTGCAAATGCTCTCATTCTATGTAACCTTCCAGCTGTTTGATTCTGGGACATGATCAATCTTCTTGAAGTATGCACATCATAAGTCTGACTTGGGTTTTCCATCGGATATGTTGAGACATGAGATCCCTCTTCGTGGTGTGAGGAGGATATTTCTCTGGAGAAGTAGCTGCTGGGATATAATTTCGAATTGTCATTACTGAGTGGTGAATATTGATGATTTTCGAATTATCAGTTTAACCTTTGGCTCAATACCAAGTGAAGGCTGCCTACTCAATCCCTTCTCATGGCTCATGGTAGGATTGATGATGCATTTTGCCCTTTCTGTGAAGAGGAGCTGATTCAATTGATCATTTATTTTTTGGATGTCACATAACGTCGCGTATTGCCTTCTTTTGGGCGACCAGATGCGGACTCCATTGGAGTAACAAGCCTTGGGAGGAAATGCTGACTTGGGCCACTACCTTCCTTGCAGGCAAGCAGTTCCATAAATGTATTGCCCGTTTTTTTCTGTGGTCCGCTTTGTCACATCATCTAGAAGAATAGGAATGATATCCTTTTATGGGGTGAGCCTGTTTCTACCTCGACCATGAAGAAGCACCTTCTCAAAGTCGTTCAAGATAAAGCTTTCACCTATAGGAATGTGGACGACTCCACTAGAAATAGAAGATTACAACGGCTCTGGGAATTAGGTCCTTCCATCTTCTCCTATGCTGTTTGTACTCTGGCTGGTTAGGCCCTTGGTGTTTTTTTTGGGTGTGCCAGCGCCTCTTGTGCTGGCTTTGGTCCTCTTGCTTGCCGCTTGGCTTTTCTCTATCGGCTTCCTTCCACTCTCTATGAGCATGTTCATTGAGAGTGTAAGTTTTTTGAAGCCGAGGGTTGTATAGTTTTTACCTTCCCTTTTTATTATATCTCATAACTTACTCAAAAAAAAAAAAATATTAATCCTTAGCATTTAAGTTGCAAAGATGTCTCCAAACATCTATAAAGAAACTCTATGTAGGAAGTCAAAAGATGAAGCTTCCGAGTTTTTTTCTCACCGTGTCATTTACTCAGGGTAGGAAATTCAAAGATGGCGTCTTTCATGCGACTTTTATCTGCACATTGGAGATTATTTTTACCTACCCACCCACCGACCCACTCATAGACAGATAGACAGCAAAAATGCATCTCCCTTGCTCAACATCATCATCATCTTCCCTTTTCACCATTTTCTGCTTGCTCTTGCTCATAATCTCCTTGCTTCTTCCAGGGGCCTCGGCTCGAATACATGCGATAGTAGGCAAGTGATTTTTCTTTTTGGTGCTTCGAGCTTTCAGTAAGGGTGAGGGACGTGATTTGAAGATCGTGATTCCATGAAACTGTAGTCAACATGGCATGACACTGGGAACATAGAGAAAGTTTTATACATCATGCTATTATCATTGAATACTTTTGGGCAGTGTCTGATCTTTCATAAGGATTTTCATTGAATATCTTCTTTGCATATGCAGCAATGGTGTAAAGGGAAGTCAAGCTCCTCCTGGCGAACATGGGTGTGAGTCCTCTTATTACTCCATATCTTGAACCTTTCCATCATGTTGTCTGCCTTTATAAAGGTTCATATATCCATGAACCATTCATCATAAATAATATTACGCTCACTTGAAAGCACTACAACCGTAATTCATTGGATATTCTCTAGTCATATAATCATGTAACATGTCAAATTTCACTTGTGTGTCGAATGATTAATGATACTCCATGAAATTTCATTTCCACAAATGCAGTATGTGCATATGCGTAATTTCTTATTATAGCAAGAATTAGTAACAAAATATTGGTGCTCTATGTTGAGACTATTCGTGTACTTATTTGCGTAGCATGGTTACAACAACTTGGTCAATAAGGTTTTTTTAAGTTAAATATGTGGGGAAAAAATTATGGCAATTTCATCATTTTGTACTATTCAAATTAGTTACAAAATAAATGTGTATCCCATGATTAATATTTGTCCGTATCCCATTACTAACAGAGTCTCAAACTGAGGATGGGGGTGTGGTTATGAGCTATTAAAAATTAGTCTCGCATTCTCAATTGAAAAAGTAGAAAAAGGACAGTCTCGCATCATCTACTTAACCGAAAATTAATTGCGCTTCTTCTAGCGAGACTCATTCCTTCATTTCCGTCTATTTTAAACATGGTTGCAGACACACCGGGAGGGCCTTGAACAGACAACATGTTGGTTGTTCCGGATGCCATCAAGTAAAGAACTTCGTGTTTCTCGTGATCGTGATATATATGTAATATGTTATAATACTCTTGGTATGTTCTAGGTGGAGCAGAATTATTTCAGTTCCCTGTATTCTGCAAATCATCTTCCAGACATTCTCTTGTATAGACTTGTCTTGACGATAGTGAAATAAAAAGAGATAAGTTTCACAGTTTAATCTTGAATAATGTTCACCTGAGCAAAGACATTTCATCACAGTGTTGTGCCTCGAGAAGTGGGCAACTTTATTGGTCCACTCGAGGAGACTCCTATCTCGACAACTATTCAAGGAAATAATTGTTTAAAAAGTCTTAAATATATTGTACGACAATCAATTGAGTTCTAAACTTTTTTATTTTGCTAATTGAGTTCTAAACTTTATAACAATTTGTCAGTGTAGACTTTGTCAATTTTGGCCATAAATTGCTGATATGGTGGCCAAGTTAGTGTCACTGTTCTTCGTAGCACGTCCAATGATGACGTGGGCAATTTCTAAAAAAAAGATATATTTTTTTCCTTTTAATTTTCTTTCTCTTTTTTTTTTTCCTTCATCATATTATTGGCAGAAAAAAGCAATACATTTTTCCCAAAATTCGTCAATGTTAATGTCAATTGTACCATGTAGGATAGTGATGCTAACTGAACTGCCACTTCAATGATTTCGGCCAAAATTGACTAGAAGGGCTATTTTGGTTTAGGATTAAATTGGGCAAATTAAGATTATATTGGCCGCCGTACAATAGGTTTATGACTTGTTGGGCAATTTTCCGTTATTTGACAAGCAAGCTACTTAGGGCCTATTTGGTAACGTACTAAACAGTACTTTATTCTATTATTTTATTTCCCGAACTAAAAAAAAAAAAATCCATTTGATAACTTTTTTATTCTCAAGAATAGATTTGAAACAAAATCAAGAAATAGAAAAAATTTGTTTTTTTGCTCCCGAGAACAACTCCAAAATCAACTCATTTTCTTTTTTTCTTTTCTTCTTTTCCTTTTCCTCCCTTCTTGCTCCAATCGGTCGATGGCTAGAGGAAGACGAAGAGGAGAATGAAAAAGGAAAAAGAGAAGAAAGAAAAAATATAATAGAGTATTGAAAATTAAAAGAAATTTTAAATCACAAAAAAATTTAAGGTTCTTATCAAACGCATTTCTATTCCAAGAATAAAAATTTTGGATAATTACTAAACGTTCTTCAAATGTTCAAAAATTCATCAATGAATAGAATAAAAATGAATAATTTCTAAGCATAAATTGTTTCTAAGAATAAAATGGTTATCAAACAAGCCCTTAGTGCAACAAGAATGGCCTCGAGACCCATATACTCAAAATTAGTCACAAAAGAAAAAAAAAAAGAAAAAAAGAAGAGTGCATGAACAAGGCCAGCAAGCTCAAACAATGTTAATAGGTGTGTTGACACCAAAAATTACTCTTAGAATCACATGTTGATCACGAGGAAATAATAAACGAAACGCCCCATTTTGGTTCATAAAGTTAAGGGCAAATAGCTTTCGTGGAGGCTACTTAAGTTGAGTCTTGATGGAATTCTAGAAGCAAATCCTAGAGTCGATGGCTAGGTAATTGATTGCCACGTGTCATTTCATGGGGATAGTGCATCGGATTTGAAGATTAAGGGAAATTAGCATTAGAACTCAAGTAAAAAAAAAACTATTGCGAGAAATACACATAAAATAGGGAGTAGTTATTTACTTGATGAGCAAGTCGTGCACACATCATCAACAAGTCAGGAAGCAGTGCTTATGGATAATGGTGCCAAGAAGAATAAAAAAACATGGAAAACATCAAGAGTGGTGCCCAAGGAAAAGAAACCGACTAATAGTTATCAGCCGTCCTATAAATACCACAACCTGTTCAGCGAAGAGACCTCCCGAACAACACAATAATTATCTTTACTTTATCGCATTTTAGCTATAACTTTCAAGATTACCGTCGTAGATTAAATCCGATGTGCATCTCTATCTAGTCCAACATCGTCGGTGATCAGACAACATGTTGGTTATTCTAGATACCATCAGGCAAAGAAGAACTTTGTCACTTGTGACTGTGATATATATGTAATATGTTATAATACTCTTAGTATCTTCTTGGAGTAGAATAATTATTTCAATTGCTTGTATTTTGCACATCATCTTCTAGACGTTCTCATGTGTAGACTTGTCTTGACATTAGTGAAATATAAAGAGATAAATTTCATACTTTACTGTTGGATAATGTTCATCCAAGCAGAGACATCTCATCACCACCTTGCATCTCAGAAAGTGAGGTCATGCTTGCAAGGCTTAGGAAGGGCATTTTATTGGTCCACCTTGAGGAGCCTCCTATCTCGCTAGCTATTCAATGGAACACTTGTTAAAAAACTATGCTAATCTATCATGCCCCAATTCTCCGAGCACGTGTCCATCCCTCCTTGGTCAATTAATAGCGACGTCACATGATGCATCGCCGACCCATTCATTTAATATACGCATGCGAAAGTATATAAATAATCCACAGACAATAAAATAATGGGATAGGAAAGCATGGCCAATTTTTCACAAAATACCTTTTTATAAACACACAGGTCTATACACAAAGGTTTACAAAAGGGATCAGCTCCCAACAAAAGAGAATTGTCCTATGACTAGCTAGTCGGATAAGATCGTTGATTCTTCGGGCTTCATTTTTTAAACTCCGGGGCTTCCGATCCTTCACCAACTCCCTTTAAGGACCTGAAAATGATTATACAATAACCAGTGAGATAATGTATTAGCAAAATCTACCTCGTAAGACTCGATTAGGAAACAAATACGCCATAAAGACTGCCTAAACACAAACAAGCGTTAGAGAACTTACCTTGGTCTTAATTCCTCCCTGCAATTCAACACAATTCATAATTTCATCGAGTCACATCAACACATCCAATCATTTACTTAGATCGACTTATTGATCAATCGATCTAGTCGATTACATGTCAATCAGACCATTCCCCATTCATTTCAATTACTCAAATTCAATGCTGAATTATGGTTCAGCGAGCACGGCCTACACGATCATCTCAAATACTCAACCCAAATGCTAAATTACGGCTCAATGAACACGGCCTACTAAAACTTTGGCGGTAATGTTGAATTACAGCTCAGCGAGCACAACCGATTCCAAATTTGGTGGTAGATTACGGTCCAGTGGACACAACTATACTTTGGTGGTAATGTTGAATTACGGCTCAGCGAGCACAACCTAGATTAGGTGGTAATGTTGAATTACGGCTTAATGAGCACGACCTATTAAATCTTTGGCGGTGGATTATGGCCCAGTGGGCACAATTGATTCCAAATTCGGTGGTTTCCATATTCTATTCCACACTGTCACACGCCCATCATATATCATTTCATCTTTCAATAGTCTTCTCAATGTGATTAATAACCCTCACACGATTAATTATTTTCAGCTAAGGATTGTGTGCTTCACACTTAGAATCCTCAGTCAAAGTAATATTTGGCCTCTTTCCCTCGTATTAACAATATCCGATAAAAAATTATCGTATGTGAATATACGGTCAGCCTTAGTCAAAATACAATATTTTCACCCTTGAAAATCCTGCCATTTATGTGGTCCACCAAAATATTTTTGGCGTTGTAAAATGACGCTCGGTTAATTTCCACTCAATTTTCAAAATTAATTAATTTAGGAATAAAATCCTAAAATCACATTTAATTCAATTCAACACAAATTAGAGCTCGAATAAAAAAAAAATTGCACCACAATAATCGGCATAAAATTTCGGTAGTCTGCTATCTCAGCCTAATTTCCAGAAAATAAATTAATAATTAAATTATTACCGAAAATATTAAATAAATACAATAAATCCAATTTAGGCCCGTAATGCCTAATTAGATGCCGAAACGGACCCGAAAAAATTTCAAGGTTCGTTAATTAAATAATAGAACGAATCTACTCATTAATGCTACTAACTAACCACCTAACATGCATTGATAGATAATTAAATTAACTAATCTAATCTAATATATCTACCTAAACATGCTTAATTTAATCTAATCAACCCATAAGTATCATTAAATTACTAATTGAGGATTAGTGAGTTAAACTCACTAGATTTGCAAGCCGGTGAGTCCACGGTGACGGCGACGGCGAGGCGGGTGACAATCAAGCTTGTGGTGACACCAAGCGAGGTCGGGAAGGGCTCGGAAACAAGCCATAAAGTCCTAGACTCCTTGCTGGTTTAGTTTTGCTTCCGCTCTTATTGGATAGAGGAGAACCAAGGCTGAATGGCGAAGAAATGGGTTGATCGGAGCTCTGGCGAGTGGGTGGTCGGCAACCGGTGGCTCCTGGGGGTCTTGGGAGTCTTGTTGGAGGTTGGGATGGCCAAAAGAAGGGCTGGAATGGGAGAAAAATGAAGAAAAACGTGAAATAGGCGCACCAGCGGGCGGACTGATGAACCGGCGACCGACGGCTGTATAGAACGGTCGGCGGCTCCGTTTTGGGCGAGGTCGGGCTCTTTGAAATGGTTTGGATGTGCTGGTCCTGGTGATGGGTAGATTGTTGGCTAATTTGTTTGGGAATATCACTTTCAACTCAGTTCTTTGGCGAAAGGTCAGCTGGAGTAGAAACTAGCAGAAGTGAAAACAGAGGGGGAAAATGTTCCGGCGGGTGTGCGACGGTGGAGAGGAAGTTGCTGCTCGATTTTCCCGGTTCTCTTGAGCTTTTCCTAAGCCTCAACAATGGAGAAAGCCAAGATTCAAGGAGGAAGAATGGAGAGATGAGGGACAATGGGTCCACTTGGCCAATTTCTTCTCTTCCATGGTCTCCTTGACCATTCCTAGCCAATAGCTCCTCCTTAGCTGCAATTCAGCCACCCATGCCCATCCTACAACCCTTGAATTGGTCCAAAGTGGTTAAGCAACACAAATCTCTCTCAATTAGATTCCCGTTTGTGCTTTAATTTAGTCCAATTTGGCCTCAACAAATCCATTTGTCAAGTCCTCAATCAAATCGATATTTTTCCTCACCAATATAACTCACTTACTTCTCAATTTTGCGACCAAAAATTATCACTAGCTTTTTCTGGACAAAAATGGTCCTATGTCGACTTTTTCCCAAAAAGCCTCGGTTTGCAGAAAAATCTTTTGAGACTGAGTCGATGCTCCTAGAATTAATTGTGACACAACAAAACTTTCAATTTCTGAAATCAAATTCAAATCCACAGTTAATTTCAATCAGACGCGGTTTGAGCGTGACCTAGCCTATCGGCTAACTTTTAGAAATTTTTGTTACAATTGACCTATGGTCGATTTTCTTTGAACCACACATATATCTTCAACACATTGGCGACTGTCGGTGGTCGTGAAAATCTTGAGGTTTCAAATACGGACACATGGTACCAAAAACAACATAAAATCGGTTTAGTGCCAATCAATGAGACATTTGCAATCAGGTGGAATCACCCTCACTTTGATGACACATCTCAGTCAAATCGACCTATCTGTAGTCTCTGATTGATTTTGACAATACTATAATGATCATTGCAGACTAACACGGTCGAGCGGTCGGTTTCTGGTCGAATTCTCAAGTTTATTGCATTAAAATTCCTTAACGGCTTCACTTGATAGGTCAGTTATCTCATGAGTGGCCATCTCAAAGAAAAGTACTATATTCGAATCGACGAAAGGCCTATCTTATTCAATCAAAATGAGAACCTGAAAATCAGGATGTCACATAATCTATTTAATATGCATGAATTGTTAGGTTAATGACTTGTGACATGCAATTTATATGACCTAATTCTGATGACGATCAATAATAACTGTTCAAACATGGCAAACATGACATGTTGAAGATGGGACAAATGTGATGACATGACAAGATATGATGACATGGCATATTGACGTGGCAAACATGATGACATGGCATAGATGGCGTGGCAAGATGACATGGTAGATAGTGATACAATCTATTCTATGCACATGCTATTTTTGGATTTTTTAATATTAAAATTCCAATTAAATAAAAAAATGAAAGGAAACTATCTAAAGTTAAAAATTATTCAACTCAAATTAGGAAATGATTTAAATTAAATCCTATTCTAACTTGGAAACTTATCCTAAATCACCAGATGTTATCCAAACATGCAATCTTATCTTGAAAAGCAATATAATTTATCATGGAATGCAAACCTTATATATCTTAAACAAGGAAAGTTAAGCACTAAGATAAGCTCAAAATCACGAAATATATCCATTCAACTCAAAATTGTTAATAAATAAACTGACAACCCGATCTTAATGCCTAAAAATTGAATTGCCGATTTCATGCAATTCATAGCCCAATCCTAATGCCTAGAGATCGAATTATCGACTTGGTGCAGGTTCGAATAGGAAACTTTCTAATGCTATATGCCTAGAAATCTCAAAATGTCCAAGGTAGATCATGACAATATCAAATTAGGCAGTAAAATACTGAATTCAAATTTAAACTAGATAATTACCTAATTCGAAGGTTGTCGATGTGGGCGGCTTGCGTTGACGAGCGGTAGAGAGCTCTAGCTACTAACGGCGTGAAGCACTAATCAGCCTGCAAAACAGAGTAAAATTGACGGAGAAACAGAGCAGCGAGTTGTCACGACCGGGGTTCGTCAAGGTGCAGGTAACGGCAGGCAAGACTGCAGGCATGGCTGAGTGGGGGCACGTCGCGATGTAGGGAGAGGCCACGGTTGGAGGCGGCATAACTGGGCGTGGATCACGGGCTGGAAGGGGTCGCTGTGCAGGGGCTGCTCGGGCCGGGCAGCAGCTTTGTCTTTAATGGTTTGCGGCCAGTTTGAAGCTGGTCGTGACTGGTCTGCAGTGTCACAGGGGAGCAGGGACAGCAACGATGCAGCAGCTCAGTGGGTAGTCGACAGTCGGAGTGCAGGGACTATGCAGCGATCCACGAATAATAAGCGACGGAGGAGGTTAGCCAGCTATTTTTGAGGACTGGGCAGGGAAGCTCGCGGGGGCTGTTGGTGTTGGCTGCTGTTCAGGCGACGGAGAAGGTTAACTGCATCGTTGGTGGCGCGGGCCGCAGTAGGAGGGCGGTGGCGAACGGCGTGAGATACTGCTCTGTGTGGCCGTGTGATGCTTGGCCATGGGCTCCCTTTTCTCTCTACGCCCTCTCTCTTTTGTTTCCCAAATATCCTCTCAATCTTTCCCCTCGACCTCTTAGTGAAGACCTAATCTATAATTACAATGAAAACCTAGGTCTAATCTCTGGCCATATTAATGAAATAATGGGCTTAGTTCTATTCTTATCCTAATGCGCTTAATATAATTTTAGCTCAAAGCCTTCTCGTTCTAATGCGGTTATGTGGGCTAAGCCCAATGCATCATTTAATTCCCTCGGGGGTTTTGTCCAGATGATTTAATTAAGTTTTTCCACCTCCGCGCCAATTAAAATGCAATTTTATGAACTTATGAAATTACTAAAAATGCAAATGCTCCTCATAACTCTATGCAATTTAAATAATTAATTTTTGTTTAGAGGCTGGGGCCGATTCCTAATTTTCTATGCAATAAATGTTTAAATGAGTAATCAAAATTCAAGCATCAACACGCTCTCTATTAGACTCCTTTAGTTTTTTCCTACCCTTCCTTTACTCCATGCAAAAATTCAAAAGATGAACACTTTCAAGTTTTTTCTCGCCCTACATTTGCTCAATGTAGGTAATTCAAAGAGGGAAACTTTCATGTGACTAATTAATGGAGTTTTATCTGCACACCACAGATTAAATACACCCACCCACCCACCCACACGCGCACGGATGACAGCAAAAATGCACTTCCCTTCATCAACATTGTCACCATCATCTTCTCTTGCCACCATTTTCTCCTGACTCTTCTTGGTTATAATCTCCCTGTTCCTTCTAGGGGCCTATGGCCGTAAGTGATTTTTATTTTTGGTGCGCTGAGCTTCTAATAATGGAGGAGGACATAAATTGAGGACCAAGATTCCGCAAGATTGTAGTTGACATGGCATGACATGAGGACATAGAGAATACATCTTACTGTTTTTCTTATCATTACTCAGACCATTTTGCTATATTGAACCAAAATTCATGGGCCATATTGAATAAATGAAAGGTTTATGGACAACATTGTACATTAGATTAAAATTTAAGGGTCATTATTTTATTGCCTTTTTTAGTTATTGATAACCACTTTTTGCTTGCTCTTGGTTATAATCTCCTTGTTCCTTCCAGGTGCCTCGGCCAGCTCAACTAACACTGAAGTGCCCTTCTGGATACCACAACGTAAGTGACTTTTCTTTTTGGTGCTTTGAGCTTTCAATTAGAGAGGTGGAAACGGATTGAGGATCGTGATTCCAAGAAACGGTAGCTAACATGTTATGACACTAGAGGTGTTAAATGGGTTGTGCAACCCATTTATGGACCCATTTAAGCATAAATGAGTCGTTAATGGGTCAAGCCTTGAGAAATAAGGTACTTGATGGGTTTTAAAAATAAAAGAACTAAAATAAATGGGTCTTAAATGGGTACCCATTTAAGACCCATTTACAAACCCATTAAAGTCTAAAGATGGGTTGTGCAACCCATTTATTTTCTTTTCTTTTTTTATTTTTTTCTTCTTTTTCTTTCCTCTTCCTCCGGTCGCCTGGCACGGCGATGGCCGGTGATCGGCCAAGCAACCTCGAGGCTTGCCGAGATCGGCGAGGCTCGAGCCTCGCCCGACGTTGGCGAGCCTCGAGCTCCTTGGATCGGGCGAGGCGGAGGCCTCGCCCGACGCCGGCGAGCCTCGAGCTCGCCGGATCTGGGGAGGCGGAGGCCTCGCCGACGTCTGGCGAGGCTCGAGCCTCGCCGATCTAGCGAGACTCGAGCTTGCCGGCGTCGGGCGAGCTCGAGGCTCGCCCGTGGCCGGCCGTCATCGTGGCTGCGGCCGGCCAAAGAAGAAGAAGAAGAAGAAGAAGAAGAAGAAGAAGAAGAAAGAAAAAGAAAAGTTATATTTAAAAATTAAAATAATTAAAAATTTTATTTAAAAAAAAAATTAAAATTTCATTTTTTAAAATAATTATTTTAAAAATTAAAAAAATTATCCATTAAATTTGTGTTGTATAAAATTATTTTAGCAATACCATTTTTTAAATAAATAAAATATATATATATATATATATATATATATATATAATAAATTGGACCCGAGCAGTCCTAAAACTGCCAAGGGAACCCCTCACAAAGCAGGGAGAACCCGCCGTGGGTGAGAGTCCCCAACGTGAGGGCCCCGTATCCCGCCTCTCGGGGAGAAACAGACCGAGAGGAGCAAGGGGGCTGCAGCTACCGGGTAACGGTAGGTGAGGCAACTCACGGTGGTTTGGATGCTAACCGATTCATTCGAGGCTACCCAAGGACCATGCAGAGGTCAAATTAACAACCTGACCCCTTCTTTGAGCTGACTTAAATGTCAAGTTGCCCCAACTCAACGCTCAAGGAAGGCCCCGAGTTGGGGCAACTTGACAAGGGGTCAGGTTGTTAATCTGACTTCTGCATGGTCCTTGGGTAGCCTCGAATTTAATTGGTTAGCATCCAAACCACCGTGAGTTGCCTCACCTACCGTTACCCCGCAGCTGCAGCCCCCTTGCTCCTCTCGCATCTTGTTTCTCCCCGTGACCTGAGCAGGTCCTTAAACTACTCAAGGGGAACCCCCCTCACAGCAGGGAAAACCTGTCCCCACGTGAGGGCCCCGTATCCCGCCTCTCAGGGGAGAAACAGTACTGAGAGGAGCAAGGGGGCTGCAGCTGCCGGGGTAATGGCAGGTGAGGCAACTCACGGTGGTTTGGATGCTAACCGATTAAATTTGAGGCTACCCAAGGACCATGCAGCGGACAGGTTAATACCTGACCCCTTCTTTGAGCTGGCTTGAATGCCAAGTTGCCCCAACTCAACGCTCAAGGAAGGCCCCGAGTTTAATTAAATGGGTCGGGTATGGGTTGGGTATGGGTCGGGTCGGGTATGGGTCAAAATTTGTGCATTGCAATAAACGGGTCATAAACGGGTTAAATGGGTCGATTTGGGTCGGACCATTTATGACCCGACCCACCCGTTTAACGGGTCTACATGACACGAGCACATTTAGAGAGTTTCATACATCATGCTATTTTAATCGTTGCATGAATAATTTCGCTACACAAATTATAGAATAATTTTGGGATGTGTATGATCTTTCGTAATGATTTTCATTAATATCGTCTTGCACATGCGACATCATGGGTGGAGGGAAGCCGATCTCCTCCTGCCAAAAAATTAAGTAAGTCCTCTTTTTACTCTATATCTTGAACGTTTCCAACATGTTATCTGCTTAAAGAACAATTTATACATTTGTATATCGTTTTTCGCTCCCTTGTAAGCACTTCAACCTCAATTCATCATATATTTTTTAGTCACATAATCATGTAACATGTTGGATTTTGATTATGTGTCAAACGATCGATGAGTTTCATGAAATTTCATCTTTACAAACATAGTACATGCATATGCTTAATTTCTTATTTATAGCAAGAATTAGTAAAAAAATCTCGATGTTTTGTATTGACACTACCGGCATACTTATTTAGGTAGCATGCTCACAAGTTGGTCAATAAGGTTTTCTACAGCTGAAAATGTGGGAGAAAATCATGGTAATTTCCACCATCATGTCAATAATTTCACTGTATTATTCACATTTATTACAAACGAAACCAATCTTGTCCCATGATTGATATTTGTCGGGAGTACTTGGTAATGAGCAATAAAAAGTTTTGCATTCTCATTAACCGAGAATTAATTTCAATTCTTCTAGTGAGACTCATTCCCTCTTTTCCCTCTATTTTAAACACAGCCGCAGACTCTGTCCCCGCAAAGCCTTGATCAGACAAAATGCTGGTTGTAGTAGATGCTATCGAACAAACAACTTTATGTCACTCATGATCGTAATATATATGTAACATGTCATAATACTCGTGGTATGTTCTTGGCATAGTAGAATTATTTCAGTTCCTGTATTCCGCACATCATCTTCTAGACATTCTCATGTGTAGACTTGTCTTGACGCCAGTAAAATATAAATAAATAAGTTTCTTAGTTCACTCTAGGATAATGTTCATCTGAGTAGAGACATCTTATCACCATCTTACACCTCAGGAAGTGGGGCAATTTCATTGGTCCAATCGAGGAGCCTCCCATCTTGATAGATACTTAGTGTGATATTGAAGAGTCTTAATTTTATTGTCCGACGATCAATTCAGTTATGAATTTTTTTATTTTGTCAATTGAATCTTAAACTTATTGACAATTTGCCAATGTAATTTTCAGCTAACTTTGACCATCAACTGCTAACATGGCAGTCAAGTCGGTATTGCTGTTTTTCATAGCACGATTGATGCTGAAGTGGACAATTTTTGCAAAAATTTATATTTTTTTCTTTTTCTTTTCTTTCTCCTTTTTGTCCTTCATCGGATTACAGGTGGGAAAAACAATAAATTCTTCCTAGAAATCATCCACACTAATGCCAATTGTGCCTTGTAGAACAACGGTGGTGACTGAACCACCATGTCAACGGTTTCCGACAAAAATTGACCAGAAGGGTTACTTTGTTTAGAATTAAATTGGAAAATTTAAAAATTTTAAGATTGTATTGGTCGTTGTACAATAGATTTATGATTTATTGGGCAATTTTCCATTATTTAGTTGCGACAAGTGATCTATTTAGCGCAATAAGATAGATTTTATTGAATAGCAGTTGTTTAGATTTCTTCTAAAAGTACGATACTTTTTCGGCGAAATTTCGAGAATACTTGATAATCTCTTGTGTTGACCTACCCACTGTACTAATTTCCTACATCATTATAGTATAGATTTTAGAGATAATTTTATTTCTCGTTCAATAACTATTCAAGATTAAAGATAAAAGTTCCAATGAATTCGATGTATTATAAGATGCAAAAGCATTCATATTGGTCTCATTTACAATTTCCCATCTTGAATTAAGCTTTTTACACAGGTATTTCAAACATGGTTGGAAAATCTTTATTAATAATTCGCAAGACAAATATCAAAAATGTGTAAACCTTTTACCCTAAAGGCAATTTTCACAATGACTTTTCAAACATATCAAAAGAAAAATGCGTCTACTTATATAAGGAAAATTTAATTTTCAAAGTTATTTAAGTTATTTTTTTCTAACTCTTGAAAATTTCAGGCAAAATCGTTCCAAGATAAAATATTGTGCCCTTTTTAAAAAAATTATTATCTTTGGTCATAATTTTCATATAAAATTGTAAGCTCTAAATTATTTTTAAAATGGGATTTTCGGACATGTTAGCGCCCTCCTCTATTTTCAGGACCGTTAACCGAACAACTGACGCTTTCGAAATGCACCGCCTACGATGACGAGCTACTGCCATGGTCGGTCGAGCACTCCTCGCACGACGATGTCGCAGGATTTCCAACGCCACGAGACCCTCCTCCTTCGCCTTCGCCACCTTCCCGCTGGAGACCCCGCCTCGCCGGCTTCCCGGTTTGTGGGCAAAGCGGCGCAAATTCGCCGAGCTCTTGCAGTTGTCGCCCGCCTCCGCCTCCGCCTCCGACGCCGACGACCCCGTTCGCTACCGCAAGAAGCTACACGGCCGAATCGTTGTCTGGGGGTTTCAGCACGACCTGTTCCTTGCCAACGTTCTGCTGCATTCATACTCGAGGTCCGGGGCTTTGCGGGATGCAAGAAGGGTGTTCGATAATATCCCTGAGAGGAACCTGATCACGTGGTCTACGGTGATCTTGATGTACGCCCGGTATGGTTGATGTGATGAAGCACTCTTGAGCTTTGTGGAGTTTCAGAGAAGCTCCGTCGAGAGGCCGAATGAGTATATTTTGGCCAGTCTGATCCGCAGTTGTGCGCAGTTGGGTGGCCTTGATGGAGGAGCTCAGGTGCATGGTTTCGTTGTTAAGGCCGGTCTCGGTCAGGATGTCTGTGTTGGCACTCCTCTGGTTTTTCTGTATGCGAATAACGGTGGGATAGATGGGGCGAGATCGGTTTTCGATAGTTTATTGGATAAGACTGATGTTACTTGGACTGCAATCATAAGCGGGCATGTGAAATGTGGGAGAAGTGAAGTGTCTCTGCAGTTGTTTAGCCAGATGGTAAACGCTGGCCTTCTCCCTGACAAATACGTGATTTCCAGTGTGTTAAGTGCTTGCTCTGCACTTGAGTTTGTTGAAGGTGGCAAGCAAATTCATGCTCATGTACTGAGGAGAGCAGCAGAGATGGACATTTCAGTAATTAATGTGCTGATCGATTGTTATACGAAATCTGGCATGGCACGAACAGCTCGAAGGCTATTCGACCATATGGAAGTTCGAAATATGATTTCTTGGACCACGATGATTTCTGGGTACATGCAGAACTCGTATGATAAGGAAGCATTGAAGCTTTTTGCAGAGATGACTGGATTGGGTTGGAATCCTGATGCATTTGCTTGCACCAGTGTTCTCACATCATGTGGCTCGGTCGAGGCCTTAATTCAGGGAAAGCAAGTTCATGCTTACACGATCAAGGCCAATTTAGAGTTTGATGATTTCGTCAAAATTGGCTTGATAGATATGTATGCGAAATGCAATGCCCTAGAGGATGCTAGGAAACTTTTCGATGTTATGGATGGGAAAAATGTTGTCTCCTATAATGCAATGATCGAAGGCTACTCAAGATTAGAGAAACTGGAGGAAGCATTGGATCTCTTCCATAGTATGAGGCTTGCGTCGTTCTCCCCAAGTCCATTGACATTCGTCAGCATCCTTGGATTATCAGCTGCTTTATTCGCCTTGGAATTGAGCAAGCAAGTTCATGGCCTCTTAAGTAAATCTGGAATTTCTATGGACTTGTTTGCAGGGAGTTCACTGATCGATGTTTATTCCAAGTCTTCTTTAGTTCGAGACGCGAGGCTAGTATTTGAAGAGAGGAACGATAGAGATATCGTAGTTTGGAATGCAATGTTCCTTGGATATAGTCAGCAAATGGATAATGAGGAGACCTTCAAATTGTTCTTAGAGTTACAGTTATCGGAGCAACGACCCAACCATTTCACATTCGCTTCCCTCATCACAGAATCGAGCAATTTAGCAAGTCTCCAACATGGTCAACAGTTCCATAGCCAGATTATAAAGCGCAGTTTGGATTTTGACCCATTTGTCACGAATGCTCTTGTGGATATGTATGCTAAATGCGGAAGTATTCAGGAGGCCAGGAAAGCATTTGACCTCGCTATTTGTGAAGATGTTGCATGCTGGAACTCCATGATCACAACATATGCACAACATGGAGAAGCACAGGCTGCTCTCCAGATATTTGAGGAAATGATAATCGCAGGAGTGAAACCGAATTACATCACATATGTGGGCATCCTCTCCGCATGCAGCCATGCGGGGCTTGTGGAAGATGGATTACATCATTATAACTCGATGCGTGGGCTTGGAATTGAACCAGGGACTGAACATTATGCTTGCGTAGTCTCCCTTTTTGGCAGAGCTGGTAGACTGAAGGATGCGGTGGATTTCATTGAGACAATGCCAATTCAACCGATGGCGCTGGTATGGAGGAGCTTGCTCAGTGCATGCAGGAATGCTGGCAACAGCGAATTAGGAAAGTATGCTGCCGAGATGGCAATCTCTTTGGACCCAACGGATAGTGGATCTTATACCCTTCTCTCCAATATATTTGCATCAAAAGGAATGTGGTTTGATGTAAAGAAGGTGAGGCAGAGAATGGACGAGACTGGAGTC
The DNA here is from genome assembly GCA_014182575.1 of Eucalyptus decipiens. Taxonomy (NCBI): domain Eukaryota; kingdom Viridiplantae; phylum Streptophyta; class Magnoliopsida; order Myrtales; family Myrtaceae; genus Eucalyptus; species Eucalyptus decipiens. The sequence continues at coordinate 1,838,575 of CM024616.1, read as the reverse complement.
CTAAAAGAACCAGGAAGAAGTTGGATAGAAGTTAATAATGAGGCTCACGTGTTTGTTGCTAGAGACCAGACTCATTATGAGGCTGATTTGATTTATTCAGTTTTGAATTATTTAATTCTTCAGACAAAAGAGATTGGTTATGTGCCAAACAATGCTGCGGTTATCATATACGATTGACTGACAATTAGTAATGGGACAATATTATACTGCAAATGCTCTCATTCTATGTAATCTTCCAGCTGTTTGATGCTGGGACATGATCAATCTTCTTGGAGTATGCACATCATATGTCTGACTTGGGTTTTCCATCGGATATGTTGAGACATGGGATCCCTCTTCGTGGTGTGAGGAGTATATTTTTCTGGAGAAGCAGATGCTAGGATATAATTTCGAATTGTCATTACTGAGTGGTGAATATTGATGATTTTAGATTTCACTAGATGCGAATTAATCCTCAACATTGAAGTTGCAGAGATGCCTCCGAACATCTATAAAGAAACTTGAGTCATGAGGAATTGACATTATTCTAAAACTTCCAATGGCATGGTTGTTGCATGAAGATTGGATAAACTAATGAGCTACGCTCTATTTGTAGTTTAGAAGGGGGCAATTTAGTTGAAGAAGGGCAAATGACCTGTTCCTACGATATAGAGAGATTAGCCCACTGTCTGTGGCCACAGAATGACCAACCAGAAATACCCCTTGGTGGAGACTCACTCTGTTAATGCAGGACGTCAACATGATGAGTTTCAGGTTGACCAACCACGAAGAATGAAAAACTTAAGAGTTAGTTTCTTGTGGAATTTATGATATCTTGATCAAACCCACCTTTACTATTTGATGTATGAATACAATAAAATTAGTTGAAGAGCAACACACGGTTTTTCATCAAGTGACAAATAAGGAAGAAACTGGAATTCGCAAGTAATTTTTCATATCTAATATTGCCAGCTCCTCTGTCAGATACTTCAACAGTTCAGCACTCACATTGGCCACACAGACAGAACAACATCTGCATTTAGGTCTTAATAATTTTTTGTATAGAATTCTAAGTCACCTCAACCGGGCACTACATTTAGGTTTTCTCTTCCCTCCTTTTCTCAATGTAAAGATGAAGACTTTCATGCCTCTAAAACATGCTAGACAAGCAAGACAATGGAGATGATGGATCAATGTGCTTCAACTTATCCAAAGACAATTCACTATCTTGCTAGTGTTTTGTAATGAGAATCTTCTTTGAGGGTTGATTCTCTAAACTCTTGAATTTTTACTTTTGACATCTTCGTCTTCAGCAATTTTGAGACATTGCACTTGATCTGATTTCCCTTCATGATATCTGCTATATTTCGTAACGTTGACATGAACATAACTGAACAATTGGCAGCCATGGAAGTTTGCTCTCAAGCCTCTTAAGTTAGCTTGTTTAACTCTCTTCACATACTGCTAGAATTTATCATTCATTCATAAATAATGTTCACTCTTTGCTAGTCAGCAACTTGAGCTCACTTTGTTGTTCTTCCTTTTTTTTGGTCAAACGCTTGCTTTGTTCATTCATGATCTTTCCAACATATGTAAATTGATTATATCAGGAACTATGTTTTTTTTTTTTGTTACTCTCTCTCTCTCCCCCAACCCCATCTAAGCTTTGCTACGGCGGATCCTACGATTATAATTACTCTCCTTAAAGACTCAGAAAGTTTATCTTTATTTGCTGAAGTTTCGAGTCCAATGAAAGTCTAGGATCAGAATAAAATGAATCAAAAATATTATCAAAACACATGATTGAGGACCATTTTAGAATACTGTTGATAGTGCAAGTGCGATTTTGGACAATCAGGTGCTTATAAGTTGAGGTTTATTGAGGTCAGGTACCTCCATAGCTGTTTTCAGCCCACCCCATTACACGTTCTCTTCATGTGGATGATACAATATCCACAAAAAGACTAAATAAGAATCGACAATGTGTGTGGACTATGAAACCAACAAGGCCCCTTCCTTGATTAGACAACTCAAGTATTTTCTTATCCTTCATTTACTCAATGTAGAAAATCCAAAGATGGAAGACTTTCACGTCTCCTTCCTTGAGCAGACTTCTTGAGTTTCGTCTTACCCTTCATTTACTCAATGTAGAACGTTCAAAGGTGAAGACTTTCATGCAACCCACCACAGTACATGCTCTCTTCTTGTGGATGATATGATGCCCACAAAAAGACCGAATCATAATAAAAAATGTATGTGGACTTTGAAACTAACTAGGCCCCTTCCTTGATTAGACAATTCAAGTACTTTCTTATGGTTCCTTTACTCAATGTAGAAAATCCAAAGATGGAAGACTTTCAAGTCTCCTTCCTTGAGTAGACTTCTCCAATTTTGTCTTACCCTTCATTTACTCAATGTAGAACATTCAAAGGTGAAGACTTTCATGCAACCCACCACAGTACATGCTCTCTTCTTGTGGATGATATGATGCCCACAAAAAGACCGAATAAGAATCCAAAATGTATGTGGACTTTGAAACTAACTAGGTCCCTTCCTTGATTAGACAGCTCAAGTACTTTCTTATGGTTCGTTTACTCAATGTAGAAAATCCAAAGATGGAAGACTTTCAAGTCTCCTTCCTTGAGTAGACTTCTCCAATTTTGTCTTACCCTTCATTTACTCAACGTAGAACATTCAAAGGTGAAGACTTTCATGCAATGATTGCCAACTCCTCTGTTGGCAACTTCAACAGTTCTGTACTCGCAATGGTCACATAGAAAAAACAACATCTACACTTAGGTCTTATTACTTTTCTGCACGAAAGTCTAAGTTACCTCAACTAGTCACTAAATTTCTCCTCCTTTTTTCAAGGTAAAGATGAAGGCTTTTTTCATGGTACTAAAACATGCTAGACCAAGCAAGACAATGGAGCTGATGGATCAATGTGCTCCAACTAATCCGAAGACAATTCCCAATCTTAATAGTTTTTCCTACTTAGAGTTTGCTTAGAGAATCATTTTTTTGACCTCTTGAGTTTTTCTTGTTGATATCCGTGTCTTCGGCAACTTTGAGACCTTGCAAGAACTTGATTTGATTTCCCTTCATGATATTTGATATATTTTGTAACTTGACATGAATATAACCAAACAGTTGGCTACCATGTAACCTTGCTCTCAAGCCTCAAGTCAACTTGTTTAACTCTCTTTACATATTGCTAGGAGTTATCATTCATTTGCAAGTCTTGCTTGCTCTTTGCTAGTTAACAAGTTAAGCTTACTTTATTCATTCATGATCTTTCTAACATATGCAAATTGATTATATTCGGAACTATCTTCTCTCTCTCTCTCTCTCTCTCTCTCTCTCTCTCTCTCTCTCTCTCTCTCTCTAATCCAAGCTTTACCACGATGGATCGTGCGACCATAATCACTTACCATCGAAACTTAGGAAGTTCTATAATTATTTGCAGAAGTTTTGAGTCCAAGAAAAGTCAAGGATTAGAATAAAATGAATAAAAAATAGAATCAAAACCACATGACTGATGACTTATATTAGGACCATTTTAGACTACTATTCATAGTGTGAGTGCAATTTTGGACAATCGTGCGCTTATGAGCTGAGGCTTATAGAGTTTAGGTACCTCCACAACTATTTTCAACCCACCACTTTGCATGTTCTCTTCATGTGGATGATACGAAACATACAAAGAGAGTGAATAAGAATTGAAAAAGATATAATTTCAAATTGTCATTACTGAGTGATGAATATTGATGATTTGAGATTTCACTGGATGCGAATTAATCGTCAGCATTAAAGTTGCAAAGATGTCTCCAAACATCCAATGGCATGGTTGACTCGTGAAGATTGGGTGAACTAATGAGCCACGCTCCGTTTGTAGTTTAGAACAGGCAATATAGTTGAAGAAGAGGGCAGATGACCTGTTCCAGAGATATAAAGAGATTAACCCACTGCCTATATCCACAAGATGACCAACCAGAAATGCCCCTTGGTGGAGACTCACTCTGTTAATGCAAGATGTCAACATGATGAGTTTCAGGTCTCTGTTAACGCAGGATGTCAATATGATGAGTTTCAGGTTGACCAACCACGAAGGAAGAAAAACTTAAAGAGTTAATTTCTTGTGGAATTTATGATATCTTGATCAAACCCACCTTTAATATTTGATGTATGAATACAATAAAATTAGTTGAAGAGCAACACACGGTTTTTCATTTAGTGACAAGTAAGGAAGAAACTAGAACTCACGAGTAATTTTTCGTATATTGTCAACTCCTCAGTCAGCAACTTCAACAGTTCGATACTCTCAATGGCCACATAGAGAGAACAACGTCTGTTCAGAAGTCACCTCAACTAGTCACTACATTTAGCTTTTCTCTTCCCTCCTTTCAATGTAAAGATGAAGACTTTCATGCTACAAAAACATGCTAGACAAGCAAGACAATGGAGAGGATGGATCAATGTGCCTCTCAACCGATCCGAAGACAATTCATGATCTCGCTAGTTTTTTGTAATGAGAATCTTCTTCCAGAGTTGTTTCTCTAACCTCTTGAATTTTTTTTTTTTTTTTTTGATATCTTCGTCTTTGGCAACTTTGAGACCTTGTAAGAATTTGATTTGATTTGGCTTCATGATATCTGCTATATTTCATAATGTTGACATAAACACAACCGAACAATTGGCTGCCATGGAACTTTGCTCTCAAGCCTCAAGTTAGCTTGTTTAACTCTCTTCACATATCACTAGAATTTATCATTCATTCACAAGTTATGCTTTACTCTTTGCTAGTCAGAAAGTTGATCTTTCAAACATATGCAGATTAATTATGTTGGCAACTGTGCTTTTTTTACTCTCTCGCTCTTTCTCTTATTTAGGTTTTGCCACGATAGATCCTACAACCATAATCACTTGCCTTCAAAACATAAAAAGTTTTATCTTTATTTGTAGAAGTTTCGAGTTCGGTAAAAAGTCAAGGATTTGAATAAAATGAGTCACAATTAGTATCAAAACCACATGATTGATGACTTAAATGAGGATCAATTTAGACTACTATCCATAGCGTGAGCGCAATTTTGGACAATAGCATGCTTATGAGCTAAGGCTTACCGAGCTTAGGTACCTCCATGGTTAATTTCAACCTGCCACATTGCACACTCTCTCCATGGAAATGATACGATGTGTACAAAGAGATTGAATAAGATTCGAAAACGTATGTGGACTTTAAAACTAAATGGGCCCCTTCCTTAATTAGACTGCTCAAGTATTTTCTTACCCTTTGTTTACTCTATGTAGAAAATCCAAAGGTGGAAGACTTTCAAGTCTCCTTTCTTGAGTAGACTTCTCTAGTTTTTTCTTACCCTTAATTTACTCCATATGGAACATTCAAAGGTGAAGACCATTCACAATCTTGCTAGTTTTTTTTCTCATGATAATATTCTTCGAGAGTTGTTTCTTCAACCTCTTGCATTTTTATTATCGATATCTTAGCCTTTGGCAACTTTAAGACCTAGCAAGAACTTGATTTGATTTTCCTTCATGATATCTGCTATATTTCATGACGTTGACATGAACATAACCAAATAATTGGCTGTCATGGAACCTTGCTCTCAAGCCTCAAGTCAGCTTGCTTAGTTCTCTACATATTGCTAGAATTTATCGTTGACTCAAAAGTTATGTTTACTCTTTGCTGATTAGTGAGTTGAGCTTGCTTCGTTCATTCACGATCTTTGTAACATATGCAAATTGACTGGATTGTTTTTCTTTGCTCTCTCTCTCTGATCCAAGCTTTGCCATGATGGATCTTGCGACCATAATCACTGTCCTTAAAGACTTGGAAAGTTTTATCCTTTTTTGTAGAAGTTTCGAGTCTAACAAAAGTTATGACCGGAATAAAATAAATCAAAACTAGTATCAAAACCACACGATTGACGACTGAAATGAGGACCATTTTAGACTATTATTCGTAGTGTGAGTGTGATTTTGGACAATCGCGTGCTCATGAGCCGAGGCTTACTGAGGTCAAGTACCTTCACGACTATTTTCAACTCACCACATTGCACACTCTCTTCATGTGGTTGATACAATATATACAAAGAGACTGAATAAGAATCAAAAAAGGCATGTGGACTTGGAAACAAGCAAGTCCTCTTCCTTGATTAGACTTCTTGAGTTTCTTCTTACCCTTCATTTACTCAATGTAGAAAAATCCAAAGATGGAAGACTTTCATTTCTTCTTCCTCATATTAGACTTTTCAAGTTTTTTTTCTATCCCTTTATCCCTTTATCCCTTCATTGACTCAATGTAGATCATGCAACTGATTTATTGAGTTTTATCTATGTCAGAGATTATATATACCCGCCCAACTGCCCACCCACTTACCCACACACCTAGTGATGACAGCAAAAATGCACTTCCTTTCGTCAACATCATCATCATCATCATCTTCTCTTATAACCATGTTCTGCTTGCTCTTGCTTCTGATCTCCCTCTTCCTTCCAGGGGGCTATGGCCGTAAGTGATTTTTCTTTTTGGTGCTTCAAGCTCCTAATAATGGAGGAGGACATAAATTGAGGATCATGATTCCACGACACTATAGTTGACATGGCATGACATGGGAATATAGAGAAAGTTTTATATATCATGCTGTTTTTCTTATCATCGCTCGAACAATTTTGCTACATTAAATATAAGTTCGGGGATGAAGTTAAATAATTCATGGATGATGTAGTACATTGAATTAAAGTTTGTGGGTCATTTGTGTCATTTCCTCTTTATTAGTTATTGATCATGATTTTCTGCTTGCTCTTGCTTATGATCTCCCTGTTCCTTCTAGGGGTCTTGGCTGGCTTCACTGGGATTAAATGGCCCGGCAGGACTCTATGTAAGTGATTTTTCTTTTTTGGGCTTTGGGCTTTTAATAAGGGAGGGGGACGTGGATTTCGTTAGGCATGACGCAAGAACATGCAGAAAGTTCCAAAAATCGTCGTGTTTTTCTTAAAGTTTCTCGGACATTTTGTTGCACGAATCATTTAATAATCTTGGGCAGTGTTTGAATCCTTCATAACGATTTCCATCGAGTTTCTTCTTGCCTACAGATCTGGATCTTCCCGAGTGTGAGAAAATTCATTCAACAAGTCCAAAACTTATTACCCTTTTACCAATTGAGTCATAATTCTTTTCACATTCTTGTTAATTGAGTTTATCTAACTAATTTTGATTGGAATTTGTTAATGTGAACACCAACCGACCTATGTGGCACGGTTGGCATTAACATAGATAATTTTAATAATTGGTGCGTAGCTTTTCATGTTTCCTCTTAGCAACATGAGCGATCCTTTGCTCGACGAGAGAGCAGTGACGTGCGAAACAGAGATTGTTTCAAACGCTGCATTGATTTGGTGAGCCTCGCGTCCTCGCAGGCTCGCACGAACTGTTTCACCAGCTCTTTCTCTTCATCGTTTGTTTTCTTCGGTTCCCACAAGCCATTGCTTTCCCTCTAGAAAATTTTACCCGTTTCCCATGAGCTTCAGCCCTTGTTTCCCTTCCCCTTTTTTTATATTCAGACTTCCCCTGTAGAAGACTCCGACAATCTCTTTCATTCTGCCAACCTACGGTTTCCCCTCCAGTCCCCATTGAATTGATTTCTTCAGCCGCGTTGAACCGCTTGATTCTCTACTTTCCCTGTTGTTCCCTGGCTGAGAATCTCCAGAATATGTGTCCCTTATTCGCTTCCCAATTTCGCAAAAATTAGCGCCTCAAATCTCACCTTCCTTTGCTCGAAAATCACACTTTCCTTGATGGGAATCGGCTGAACTTTCTTGCCATATTTCGTTTGCCCCCTAAATTCGGAACGGCGAGCAGAGGATCGTTCATGTTGCGAAGAGGAAGCCAAAGCCGAAAAGCCATGCGCCCAGATCCGAGCGAGGCTGGCCAGGACCCTCACGCAGAAGGCCATGGCAAAAAGATCAAAAAAAGGAAAAAAAAAAAAAAAAAGGAAAAGAAATAAAAATTTAAAAAATATCAAAAAATTATTAAAAATTTGTTAATATCAATAGTAATTGTGCCATGTAGGACACTTGGCATTCACGTCAACGAATTCTCAATTGACAAAAGGTAAAAAGATTTATAATTCAATTGACAAAATTAAAAAGTTCAGGTGAATTTGCAAAAATATAATAAATTTATGACTTTTTGGACCATTTTATCCACGATGGTGAGTCCTCTTTTTACTTCATATCTCGACCCTTTTCATCACATAGTATTTGATATTTCATAACGATTTTCATTGAATATCGTCTTGCGCATGCAGTTAGCACTGTGAGAGGAAGCTTTCCTTACCATGCTCCAAAATGGATGCGTGAGTGCTCTTTTTACTTCATATCTTGAATCTTTCCATCACATTGTCTGCTTCTAGAATGGTTCATACTGGTATGAATCATTCATCATACATCATATTATGCACGCTCAAAAGCACTTCAACCTTAATTAATCAAATTTTCTCTAGTCATGTAATCATGAAACATGTCAAATTTCGTTTGTGTGTTAAATGATTAATGATACTCTATGAAATTTCATCTCCACAAGCGTAGAACATGCACATGCCTAATTTCTTATTTATAGCAAGAATTAGTCACAAAATTTGGGTGCTTGCAAAAATGCACTTTCCTCCATCAACTTCATTATCTTCTCTTATCACCATTTTGTGCTTGCTATCGTGTAACCTCGCTCTCAAGCCACTAGTCAACTTGTTTAACTCCCTTCATATATTGTTAGAATCTATCAAACTATCATTCATTCACAAGTCCTGCTTACTCTTTGCTAGTCAGTAAGTTGAGCTCGCTTTGTTCTTATTTTTGGTCAAACGCTCACTTTGTTCATTTATGATCTTTCTAACATATGCAGATTAATTATATAAGGAACTGTTTTTTTTTTTTTTTTTTCTCTCTCTCTCCCTCCCTCCCTCTGATGTAAGCTTTGCCATGGCAAATCTGGGACCATCTCTACTTAAAGACTTGGAAAGTTTTAATACTATTTGTAGAAGTATCGAATCCTATAAAAGTTTCGGACCTGAATAACATGATTTTCTGCATGCTCTTGGTTATAATCTCCATGTTCCTTCCATGGGCCTCAGCTGATGGTTGTTAGGTGATTCTTCTTTTTAGTGCTCCGAGCTTCCAATAACGGAGGAGGACATGGATTGAGCATCATGATTTCATGAAACTGGAGTTCCCATGACATCACTCAATAACATACAGAAAGTTTCATACATCATTCTGTTTTTCTTATCATCACGCAAATAATCTTACTACATAATCATTTAATAATTTTAGGTAGAGTATGATATTTCATAATGATTTTCATTAAATATCGTCTTCTACACGCAGCTCCACCAACACCTACAGCTTTTTATTCAAGCAATCCTGCTCCTAATGGACATCGGAGTGGGTCCTCTTTTGAATTGTACTTATCAAAACTTTCTATCATGTTATTTGCCTCTAGAAAGGTTTATATGTATGTGAATCATTCATTATACATCGTATTCCTGCACTAATCAATTAATAATTTTGGATAGAGTCTGACCTTTCATAACCATTTTCATTGAATATCATCTTACACGTGCAGCTCCACCATCATATGCGAGTGAACCATCTACTCCACCTGCACCTACGGCTGTGAATGGAAGCAATCTTGCTCCCGATGGACATTGAAGTGAGTCCTCTTTTCTTACTCCACTTATCGAACCCATCAGTCGCATTATTTGCCTCTAGAAAGGTTTATATGTGTGTGAATAATTCATTATACATCATATTACGATCACTTGAAAGCCCTTCAACCTTAATTCGTCATATGTTCTCTTGTCACGTAATCATGTAACATGTTGGATTTCACCTTCACATTAATGATACTCCATGAAATTTCATCTTTACAGCATATGCCTAATTTGTTATTTGTAGCAAGAATTTGTAATAAAATCTCAGTGATCTCTACCAACACCACTTCCATACTTATTTGCGTAGCATGGTCACAACTCAGCCAATAAGGTTTCTATAGTTAAATTTGAGGTAGAAAATTATGATAATTTTATCATTTTGTCAATAATTTCACCTTACTACCCAAATTAATTATAAGACAAACGAATCTATATCTGATGATTGATATTTGTCTGGAGTACATGGTAATGAGTTATAAAAAAATAGTCTCTCATTCTCAATAAAAAAAAAAAGGACAAAAAAAGGGACATCCTCACATCATCTTCTTAACAGAGAATTAATTTCAATTCTTCTTGTTCTATCTTTGAACTTTCTACTTTCTATATTCCTCAAAGGCAAATGTGACTTATTTCTTCTTTTTCCTCTATTTTAACCATGGTTGCAGAATAGGGAACGGCAAAGGCTTGATCAGACAACGCGTTCGCTGTTCTAAATACTTTCAAGCAAAGAAATTTGTGTCGCTTGTGATACACTTGTCTTAATACTTGAGTATTCTCTTGGAGTAGCAAAATTATTTCAGTCCCTGTATTCCGCACATCTTTTTCTAGACATTCTCATATGCAGCCTTGTCTTGTTTCAAGTGAAATAAAAAGAGATACGTTTCATAGTTTATTCTTGGACTTTGTTCATCCGAGCAGATAGGATAGCTCATCACCGTATTGCGCCTTAAAAAATGGGATCATGCTTACGAGTCTTAGGAAAGGCAATTTCATTAGTATTGAGTAGCCTCATACCATGACACTTATTGAGTAGCCTCATACCACGACACTTATTCAATCGCACAATCGTTCAAAAAATTCAATCACACAGTCGTTCAAAAAATCCAAAACCTATTATATGATGAGTCCTAAACTTCTATTTTATCAATTTAGTTATGATATTTTGACGATTTGTCAATTTTTTCCTAAACCTTTACGCGAAATTTCAACATTGTTATTCTGATAAATTTTGGCCGAAAATGCATTAGTCTATATGTTATATCATGTGGATGTACAATGCAAAGAAGAAGAAGCCTGTCGAGCGATATAGATGTTGACAAAGATTTTTCACTCTGGACTTTTTCCACCTATCGGCTCATCCTCTTTGCCCTCATCACTAGCATGTATTTCTGTTGAGTCACAAGGAGGGATGAACTAAATCTGTGCTCTCCACTTGACTTACCAACCAGACAACATGATTTAAACAGACAGAGTTAAGAAACTTGCAGTCGGCATTTTAGGACAATGCAAAATCCGGAATACACATTTATTTCCTTAAGTTGGAAACTGTCCACGGCCAATGGACCCCTTAGCCTGAGCCAATGGACCCCTTAGCCTGAACTAACACTCCAGGCATAGCGGCAGATCCGCCGAATGCTCATTCTATTGCTGTACCTATTATATCTAATGGATAAACAAGGGCTCATACCACTCAGGCTTCATCTTCCAGAAGGCCTGTACTCTCTTTGCCTTTGCTACTTCCCCAAGCTCTCTCTTTCCAAATCTTCTCCACCTCTTCAAAAGTCAACCCCTTCGTCTCTGGCACAAAGATGACCACAAACACGATGGCCAACACGGCTACACACGCAAGAATCAAGAACGTCGCACCTGTCCCCACAGCTTCAGCAACGCTAAGAAATGTCTGTGCCACAATCAAGTTTGAAATCCAATTGACAGTGGCCGACATGCCACCACATATTCCACGATATGCCTCAGGGTATATCTCTGAGTTCACTGTCCATGGTACAGATCCCATCCCGGGTGAGAAGCAAGCAATGTAGAGGGCCAAACCAAGGACTGCAAGCCACCCGTATACGCCATTTGTGGAATCAGAGGATTCTGCAAAGAATGCACCAGAAAGAATTGCCAGGGATGCTAATACACCAGACAAACTCGCAAGGGCTAGTTTTTTCCGACCCACGTGGTCAATTAAGTAAATTGCAACAATGGTCCCCGCAGCATTCACAGCAGCAACGATCAGGGATAAAAGAAGTGCTAGCTGGTTGGAAGAGAAGCCAGCCATCTGAACTAAAGTTGGGCTGTAGTACATCACTGTATTGATACCAATGAACTGCTGAAATGCCTGAATAAGGAAAAACATCTTCAGATTGGCGAAAGTGCACCAATTTAACAATTTTGATAGTTGTAACAAATAAAGATTTAACAATAGAATATAGACAAGCAAGCGCAGCGCAGCCCAGTATCTTGATTTTGCTTTAGGAGACTAAAGAGAGGGAACGATTGAAACAAAGATACAGTTGACGCCAGCCAGCTATCAAGATCACATTGCATCTATTTATAGTTGAATCGACCAAAATGAGGTTAGACCTGATATAGCAGCTTTCCGCTGACTAATGGAAAAAGAATGGCATATTCCAACGGTTAAAAAAGAGCATTGTCGTAAGCTAAAATTACAATCAGAGTCACAGACAGTGCATGTGACCTTCAATATATCAAAACAGCTATGAGCCCATCTCAAAAAAAATGCTGCTCTGCACTTATATTGGGATAAATACCACCAAACGGAGTTTTTCTTCTGGTGTTATTTGGCTAATATAATTGGTCTAGGCAGTTCAACAACATGAGGTCAGAGCACCTCATCTTTTCCCAGTCTCCAAACCCTGAAGTTGATTTACTCATGTAGCATTTTGAGAGAGCTAATGAGATACTCTTTATTTCAGTTTCATCGAGCAGCAGACAGGTTGGTTCTACTATTCATATCAGGTAAACCTAGAAAAAATTTCAGCAATCATGCCTGACATATAACACATTATCCCACAGTAATTAATTAACAAACTAGAGCATGAGAAGGCAGGTATATGTACTTCCTATTCTACCTAAGGACAAATTATGACACTTTGGCAGAATGTACAAATATATTCATGCAATAGGACTGCATAACTCAAGCTCTTCTTGGTTCAAAACTTGCCTCAGAGCTAAAAACTTTTGGCTATTGCCCTGGCAAAAGAAAGTTCATTGTTAGCCGGATTAATCAGCTATATATGTTTCACAGGAACATCTTTTCTGCTCAATGAGTTCTTCCACTAAAGACATGAAGCAGATCAGTGAAGAGAGCCAAGAAGTATTGGTCACTGCCTCTTGTGAAGAAAATATTGAACATGGTGACAGTTTCATAGACCGCATGAAGCTTTTTTAGTTGGTAATCATAGTTTTTCTCAATGCACTAGTAATCCCCAAAGATACACATTAGATACCAAAATAAAAAGGGAAAATGACATAAATGGTCCTTGAGCATTGGTGTAATGTGCAATGCCGTTCCTGTACTTTTCATTTGTTCATGGACCATATTGCACATTTGGAAAGTTTAGGGACGACATTGCACATGGATCAAAGTTCATGGACCACTTGTGCTATTATCCCAAATAAAAGAAGTTGTCCTTTGATGGCAAATTTAGCAATGAGAAAAGGTTCAATCAAATGAAGTACACCTGCATTAATTTAGAAGCAGCATTAATGAGCCTAATAAGTAACAATGACTAACGGTGGATATATCATTGTAGCCTGATGCTGAAACTGATTCATAATTCTGACCTGAAGCCCAGCACCAGCAAAAAAAGCAATTCTAATCTCCTTTGACTTAAAAACATCTTGGTATCTGACATTACTCTTTCTCCGGCGTTCTTCCTCTAAAGCCGCAGAAAGACTATCAATCTCATCCTCTAACCGATCAGGAGCATAAATCTTAGAAAGCACAGCAATAGCTTTAGTTTTATCATCCTGCAAGATAATGTCAGGTTTTCTATTACAGTCGCAGAAACAGAAAGGAAAAGCAATTGGATGACATTAAGTATCAGAGGAGAACAATGCTTCTACCTTCATAAAAAGCCATCGAGGTGACTCCGGTAGAAAAAGCATTATGGAGAACTGAATGGCTGCTGGCACACCAGACACTCCCAGCATCCAACGCCATGTTCCTGGGACCTAACCAAAGTACAAGTACATTCAAAGTATTCATCAGACAATATGCGCCCAATGTACATCAAAGAAACAGAAGATGTAGAAGGTCTTCTATGCACTAAATTCTTGTCAAGACAATCCATCTTAAGTGATAGTTCTGGAAACCGCTCATTGAATAACCAACAAACTAGCAGATTGTCGGACATTGACAATGAGATCCCTTGAAGTAAGAGCTAGTGATCAGGCTTAGGATTTAACGCTACTTCCATTTTTTATGATACTGCAACTAGCTGCCATTGTGGCACATCTATAGTCCGGTACTATTGTATTCATGGAGATAAACTCCAGGCATTGTTCTATAGTATATGTTGAAAATGTATGATAAAGAACAAAAGCAATTCCTCTGAATTTGCTGCAAAAGAAGCGTTTCAATATGAGCAACATCAACTTATGTCAAAATGAGTTAAACATCAAACTTGAAGGTTGCTAGTTAACATTCAAGATATGCTTAACAATAAGTAAGTTATCAAAAATGTCCATGTCAAGAGAATGCTCAGGCAGAGGACCAACAATGTATAACCTTTGTCAGAACAAAGGATATTTTCCATGAAGACCCAGAAACCGCATGGCTGATGCCAAAACTGGAACAGGACAAACTGCACAAAAATAAGCTTGAGAAGTTCTCCACTAGCATACAAAATAGGAAGTAAAGAGCACAAGCCACATTATGATTCCAGCAAAAAAGAAGAAGAGAAACATATTTAATATTTTGTTCAGGGCATGATCTGGCCGCTTGTCAGCAGAGGGTGAGGTGAGCACTACTTATTTGCTTGGCTCCAATGCTAGCAGATATGTTAAAACATTAAACCCCATAGTTTGTCTCATTACTAAAAGGAGTCTATAATTTGATCCTCTTCACCGGAAGAGGCTGAGAAATTGAGGTGAAGAAACCACATGTGAAAAAACTCCACGTGCAATAAGTTGAACATAACACAATCGACCAGTAGGATACCATTTCCTAATGCAGCAACAGGCCAACAGGTCAGCTGTAATTCTAGCAGAAAAATCTAAAAAGAGAGCTTATGTATATCTTAGACCTGTCAAACGATAGCTATAAACTAAAGACATCACAATAATGGAGGGGGACTGTGTAGAGCAATGACCACAAAGTATCGAGAAAAGACTTGATTGATCAGAATCAATACCACTGAAAAGTGCGGACGATTCCATTCTATCAGAAAGCATTGTACACCATCCAGATAGAGATAATGTACCAAAAATTTCCACAACTTTTTAGGAGCACGTTAGGCTGTTTTCAAAAGTGTTTTTTTCCAAAGAGGCCTATGCGCCCCAAATGATACTGAGATTTGCCATCTGAAAGACCAAAAGAATAATTCCAGATATCACCCTCAAACTCTCAATGAATGATTGTATTACAAAAGCTTCCACTATAGTCTCTATCACACTTCATTTGATATAATTATTCTAAGACATCATGGTTAATGAAAAATAAAATAATTATGGACAGCAGGAATGAAAAATAGATGATTGATCCCAAAAATCATTCCAAAGAATTCTTTTTCCTCGAAGAAAAGAGGAAACAACTTGACGGTCTATCGTGCTACTGCACAAGAGAAACTTTCATGCTAGAGACATCTGAAGGCATAGACATATCTCAGACAACAAAAGAAATGATAATTACAGAAGCAAGGTAAGGTTTGTTCCATATTTGCTATTGTGAAACTTCTGGATAGGTACCCCAAGTCTGAACTGAATTCACAGACAACAAATGAGGCATGGTCATATTAAGGTTGGGCCTATCGGACATGACCAAGCAATAGAACACTTGCTGGTAAAGGAGCCATTACTCATGTAGACTAGGCCTAGGGAGTGATGGAACTGCTTACATCCAGAAGAATGTTGCTAGTGCAAGCAATTATCATGCAGTGCAAACTCATTCTCATAACTTCCCACTATAGAAAACTTCCCCCAAGGCTAACAACAAGCTGATTAATCAGAAAGTAGCTGTCTTCAGTGAAATTTTCACTGGTGAAAACTATATAAAAACTACCACATAAGCCTTGATCAGCAAATTGATGACTTCAAAAATATGTATTTGTGACATGGGAGTATTACTACCTAATATTTAGCAGTGAATTTTTTTGGATTTGCTTAAAAAAAGAAAATTTTGCTAATTTTCTCCTTTAAATTTGAAAACAAAAGAGCATATCTTACGTTTCAAATCACGAAAAAACAATATATTCACTACATGTCAATTTTTTTATGTTCTGAAAGGTTTCAAGCGTCGTGTAAAATAAAAGCCAAATTGCGTGAGCAATAAGATTTTAAGCACATAATACTTGAGGAAGTCCCAATAAACAGTGAGAAAAATTGATTTCCATGGTCCTTCAGCATTCTTATTAAGTTGGCATGACATGACCATTTAACTATTATTTATGGCTCTCAAAACAGGACAACCATCAGTTTGCAAATTACAGATAATTATGATGACAAATTGACAAATAGCAAAGCGACGTAAGCCTGACCTCTGTGAACGCAAGATTTATAAGGTATGAGAGAAACTGTCCACCAGTTATCATAAGAACATTAGTGCTAACAAGGCCTCCCCTAATTTCCGATGGTGAAGCTTCTGCAATATATACAGGAGCAGTAACAGATGCAACACCAACACCAAGGCCAATGAGAAGCCGACCAAGAATGAGGACATAAGGATCAGGAGCAGTGGCCATTACTACTGCTCCAACTGCAAAAACGACGTCAGCTGAAAGGGTAGCTTTTTTACGTCCATAAGAATCATTAATCCAACCCCCTGAAGCAGCTCCAATTATTGCACCAACCAAGGCCATGCTGACTATAGTTTCCTGCCAAATTCAAGTCAATACAATATGAAATAATGACCACAACGACCTCAAACGAGATTATGAAGAAATTCAGATAGTCAAAGCATTTTGGAGGTTAACACCACTCCCACAAAAAGCTCATGCACTGCATTTGTAAAGATCCGGTCTAACCACCTCTATATAACTTTCCAGGTTCCATAAGCTAAAATGTAATGGCTAAATGTAATTCAGACACTAAAACATTACAAAAAGGAGGGGAAAAAACCTTAATCCCGATCTTCAAATACTTGTTGAAGTCTCTCACATTGCTTGCCTATGGAATTTATACAGGCCTAATATTCATGTTGTCTTCCTTTACCTATTGGTTTAACCTTTGGGGTATGAAATTCTAACACAGTATTTTGTCAGGTTTGGCCCCAGATTTGTTTCATGTGAGGCTCCCCGTTCATCAAGTGCCTTTCTTTGTCCAGTTTGTACATGAGAGGGAGTGTTAAAAGATATCCCACATTACTTGTCTATGGGGTTTATATGGGCATTATATTCGTATTGTCTCCCTCCACCTATTGGCTCAAGGCTTTGGTGGAACATTTAAACAATAAAAATCGCTAATTATATGCTATTCCTCCCAAAAGAAACGCTCCTCATGTTTTTCTCTACGCTTCCCACTTAAAGATGTCAGGCAACAATATGTTTTGCCCTATTTAGGGCTCTCTTTTCATACCTGTAGAAAGCTACTCTCATTGACAGCCTCAAAATCATCTTTAATATACAGGAGCGCCCCAGATATGACACCTGTAACAAGCAAGTCATTATAGCCTAGTAGTAGCAAAAGAATACTTAATTTATACTTCAAGAAAATATCGATACAACGCATGCCTCTTTGGTGTGAAGTACGCTCAAAAGAATAACCAAATTTCTGAAGAAGACAGGCTTATCACTGATAAGGAATCTCAATTTATGACTCTCTTTCTGGATACACCAGTGCAGTAAGATATGAAATGGTAAATCACGTAAGCATCCCCTTTTCAAACAATATATAGAAGAGAAGCAGCATCCTACCATCTCTTACAATAAAACATCTCAAACCAACTAATAAACTTGTATATCTAATCCTCCGATCAACAAATATCACAAAGCTGTTAAGAACTATGAAAAAGAAACGAGTGAAGGGAAAAAGAATGATTTATTTCAGAGGCAATTTACCCTCATAAACCTGGGGATAGCACAAAGATTATTATGGTGTCCTCGAATGCTGATAATGTGCCAGAGAACTTTTCAGATGGGTCATAGAAATAGAGAATACTGTGGCTGAAGTTCAAGCAGAGCCAGAACCTTTCAAAGATTGCCCATGTTCAAACTTAAAAAGAAAAACAAACAAATTAAGAGGTAGAGTAAGGTTTTAAAAACAAATATACTGCATAAGAAATCTTGAAGTGGAAAGTATATATCCAGCAATGTTGCTTCTGTATATAAAGATAAGATGAACTTCTATTGCAAAATGATAAATTTCGAGATTACTAACAGAATAATGCAGACTTCCCATACATTTGCACTTGCAATTTAACAAATTTGACCGACTCAGCAATCACCAACTCTTTCTGAATAGACACACACTAACATATGTTGTTCCAGAACTATTGGCAAAATAAAACTTACAACCAAATTGCTCGGCCATCAACATATACCAACCAAATCTCATGAAGCATCGGATGGAATCAAGATAACTCATGAGAAGCATACATCTAACAACTAGCAAGGGAAACCAAAACAATATGCCACCCGAGAAAACTAGAAAGTGAGCAACATCATTAATTGCAATCAACAAAATTACGCGGCGCAGATGTTCTTAGAGAGGTAAGAAGTATCCAAAGATTAACACGCAACAAACACACGTAGATACTGACTGATGTAAACCACGCACGCGGAAAATAACACAAGATGTTCGGTACCTGTGTCGTAACCAAAGAGTAGTCCGCCTATCCCGGCAGTCACAGTCAATCCCAGCACGTACAGATTGCTGAAATACGACATTTTCCGCTCTGGATACAAGTTCAAGTACCCAGAGCTACCCGGCATAGACCCCAACGTCATCTCGCCACAACCCCTCTCCCCCTCTAATCAAAAACAGATTTTTTTTATTTTTTTGGGCAATAAAACCCCTCGAAACAGCCCAACGCTTCCGGCGACAACGAAAAATGAGCCACCGAACGGAGCCGAGCTCGGGGCGACGACGAATTACACTAACATTTCACGAGACTCTCCACAACAACCGCGGAAGCTTCACGAGCCGACAAAAAGGACGCGCTTTTTAAATTTTAATTAACGCCACAAGCAAAACCCCCCAAAAGATTCAATCCGAGCGCAATCAAAGCGCTCGGAAAATCGTCAAATTCTCTCGAACCCAAAAGCAAAATTGGACTTTTCTCCCTCGGGAAAAAGTACGAGAGAAATAGAGAGAGAGGCGCGAATACAACGCAGAAAAGAGGGCGATTCGAGAGGGTCGGCCTCGATCGGTTGATGAAAATCCAACCGAATCGCCCTTTATACGAAGCGACAACAACCGAGACAACCAGGTAACTCTCAGAATCACCGCAACCGAGGGGCGAGGGGACGAGCTTCTCTCTCCTCGGAAATAGCAAAAAGGAACCTCAGCCCCTAGAATCCCGCTGCCGAGCTCAAAATCCTCGCAAGATCCCGCGCTGCAGCTAGCGAGCGAGAGAGAGAGAGAGCGACGATCGCCGGCGACGGCGCCGGCGGCGGCGGCGCGTGAAATCGGAAATGCTCGGAGGAATGCTAGGCGAGGCGGATAACCGAGGGAGGGGCGGCGAGAAAATTGCGCAGGGGAGTTTTGCTTTTTTCTCGAGAAAATCCGCGAGTGGGGTTTGGTAGTTGGAGAGAAAACGAGGGAGAACGAAAGAGACTTTCTAACGGAAGTTCTCCCGATCGGGGGGACAATTCTGTCACGTAATTGTACCGGGAGAACGAAAGAGACTTTACACGGTCGTTTGGGGGCTGCATGGTAACGTTTGTTTGTTTGTATTTTGTTTTTTTTTTATGAACAGAATTTTTTTTTTTTTAAGAACAAAGAAAAAGAACTTAAACGCGTTTGTTTGTGTTTTTGTTCAAAATACGATTTTTGTTAGAATAAAAAGAATTAGAAATGAGAAACAAAAAAATTTGTTTCTTTGCTTAAAAACACTTTTGAGGAAACACTCTCTTTCTTCTCTTCTCTTTTTCTTTTCTTCTTCTTTTTTTTCTTTGGTCGGTCGCCGGCGGCCATGGCCATGGGCCGACCGCCATTGAGGGCTTGGGTGACGCCGTTGAGGGTCGATAACCTCGTCGGAGCGTCGCGGCCCCAAGAAGGCCGAGCATCGTTGGCCCCGGCGAGGGCTCGGCCTCACGGATCCGGGCGAGCTCGAGCTCGCCCGACCACGGCAAAGTTCGGCCTCGGCGGATCCGGGGGCGAGCTTACGGAAAGAAGAAAAATAAAAAAGAAAGGAAAAATAAAATAAAAATATTAAAAAATTAAAAGAAACAAAAAAAGTATATAAAATTACCAAACGTGTTTATTCATTTTTTATTAGAAATAAGTTTATAAAACGCATCTTTCTAGCCAAAAATTGTTTCCTAGAATAGAAACACTTTTTTTTCTATTTATGTTCCCTATAACAATTTTTGTACAAAAACGTTATCAAACGAGCTCTTCTTGTCCAACTTGCCAACGCTAACCCGACTAGACGACAGCGGGATTTGGGAGCATGGAAATCCTATGTGAGGTCTGGTAAGTCATGAGGTCAGAACTCGGGTCTTAGGTCAATTTCCAATTCGATCATTCAGCCTTGATCTCAAAGGATTGGAATCGGAAGTCGAATTAATGCTCGGAATATATTTATCTAAATTTTCAAGGTATAATATGAAAGTAACACTATTTCATTAAAAACATACATATTAATCGAGTGGTCATAATATTATTTATTCATTTTGAAGATAATTATTTTAACTCGGTTGATATAGTGGAGAATTAGACTAACTGAACGATTCTTATATAAAACTAGAGATTCTAGCTTCCAAGCCAAGCATTGGACTGATCCTCATCCAATTTTAGATTCACAAAATGGGAAAAATGACTGATTTTTTCAAGAATTGCCCTTAAATGGGTTAATCTAGACTAGTTCGATTCGATTCCCAAGTGCAAACAAGGTCGATGCGCCACCCCATTTGAGAGATTGGTCTTTAAGACTACTGTTTGCTCGAGGGTTTGGACCGAGTCCAAGATCTAATGATGAATAGGGGTGAGCGATTCCCAGTTCCGGTTTGGTTCCGTACGGAACTTGGAACCTACCCTCGAGTGCAGGTTCCTCAATTTTTGGAACATGAAACCTACCCGTCAGAATCGGAAACCTGGAACCTACCTGTCACAAGTTCCGGGGTCGGTTCCAGGTTCCAATAGGTTCTTTTTTTATTTGGTTTCATTTTCGTAATGGGCGCGAACATTCAGAAGCCAAAATAATTCAATAGTTGGCCCTCCATTTTCAGTTCCTGCCAATACACAACAATGTGAATCTTTTACATCCAAATAAACAACTAAATTCATAATTTTCAGTTCCAATTCGTCTCTAAGCGGCGTCTTGCCCCTGTTCGACGGCTTCAAGCTCGCGTTGTTGAGCCCGACCCACTTCACCCAAGTCCTCCACTACGCCTTACGATCCGTGAGGCACTTCGCGAAAGCCATGGCTCGCGAGATGGAGGCGGCGAACTGGAACCTCGATGAGGCCATCCGATTCATCGAGCCGGGAGCGAGGTTCGCAAAGCCCGGCCACTGGCACTTTGCCATTGAATCGTTCCTGGCCAGATCGATCTTCGAGGTCTTCAACTTCCCCAACTTCATGCTCGCGAACGAGTCGTCATCCATCGAGGAGCGCACTCCCCAAGCCTTCTTCGACCAATTCAAGAAGCTCAAGTTTGTCAGCCCCCGAGCTTCATTGCGCGGAACTCGGGCTCATCGTTGGCCAGGTTCGCCAAGGCCAAGTACCTACAGTTTGTGCACGCGAAGCATAAGATTCTCACGCTACCTTCAGGAGGCCTTGCAAAAGAAACAGCGTGCCAATCAACTATTCAACCCAATGGAACCATTAAACCCCAACAGAATCGAGTAACAGTGCATCTTTCTACAATCTTCATTTTTTCCAAATTTTGAAATGAAGGTTGAGCAACTATCAGTGTTGCTCATAGCAATCTGTCACTTGAGCAAAAATGCGGAGGAAAACCTAGTCTCGTCGAGCTCGAGAACTCGTAGAGCTGGCCCCTCGGGGAGATGATGATGAGTGCAACCTCGGCGTCGCAGAGGACGGAGAGCTCGAAGGCCTTCTTCAGCAGCCTGTTCCTGCGCTTCGAGAACGTCACCTGCCTGCTCGTGTTGTTCTCTATCCTCTTCATCTACGTCTTCCCCCTCACCATTTCCCCCCTCCCTCTCTCTGTCTCGCTCTCTCAAGCCACAAAAAACAAGAAAGAGATCGGAAGAAGAAGAAGAAGAAGAAGAAGAAGAAGAAGAGCGGGAACTGGTCGACGGCGATGAGTGCTCAATCGAAGCTCCGAATCAGGTTCCGGAAAGCAGGAGATCGGAGACGGCGCCGGGAGGAGGCACTTGTTGAGAAAGAAACAGAGGATTCTAGAGAGAGAGAGAGCAATCCAAGAAACCCTAGGCGAGAACCGGAAAGAGAAGAGAGGGAGAGAGAAGAAAAGAAAAAAGTTGGGGGGCAAGAAGTGATGTAAGGAGGGAAAAGGGGAGAAAAGAAAGAGAGAGAAAAGGAAAAGGAGAAAGGGGGAAGAATCCGCAGAGGGGGGAATTCATGTGGGCGGGGGTGGAAGAAGCTAGGGTTTTTATTTTTATTTTTTTGAATTATGACCTGTTCCGGTTCCGGTTCCGGTTCGGGTTCGGGTTCCCATAAGAACAGGAACTGGGCAAGAACGCCGGTTCCCAGAAAAGGGAAATCGGGAACCGGAATCGGTCTCCTTGGAATCAGGAATCGAACCGAACTTGGTTCGGTTCTCTGGTTTCCGGTTCTACCCAGAAATCATGCTCACCCCTAATGATGATACATGGGGTCTGCGATTAGTAGCGATGGCTCACCATATAAAATATGGCAAACGTGGGAGAATTAGAATAAGATTCTATAATCACGAATCCTGCAAGATTTAAGGGGATTCTCATATCCACGCGCTCGCGTGAGTGAACCGATGCTACTCGCCTCCAACTACCACTCGCCTGGGCAATAACCGACTCGCAGTCGTCGAAGGGCAGTTTCGTCATACGGCAAAGCTCTCGGCCCAGAAGCCGACGTGCGGTTCACGTGCCAGAAGCGCGGGACAGGTGGGGAAAAGTCCAAAAGGGCGTCCGCGGCGCGTGAAGGGGATGCGCGCCTTTGACAACTGTCCATTCCGCACCGGCCCGCTGCGGGAATCCCATCCATCCCCCCCCCTGCGTCGTTTCCGGACAAGAATGCATGCATGTCCCGGTGGGGCCACCCTGAGGAGCGGACAGAGGCGAAGCGATATAAAACTTCGAATATGGACAGATGGTAAATATAAAATGCGGGGAAAATAATGGATATTCTGATGACGACGTCCATGATTGTGACCTCTATGGGGTCACGTGGGTTGAGAAAATAGCAGGTACAATATTTATGTCCAATCAGGACTAGAATAGCATATTTGTTGATCGACAGGTGTTCAATAAGGCGCACATTTTAAAATTTTGTAAAAATTTTGTTCTCTTTCACTTCCTTTCTTCCATAAGCACCCTTCGTCTCTCTTTCCTTCGACAATAGAGGCAAAGATCTTGGTGTCTTACTGCACCTGTTAGTTGAGATAAAATTTAGAATATGATGTAATTTATCCCATTTTACGTTTGATGCTCACTCAGAACAAGATAAAGTCAAATATGAAGGGATATATATAAAATAAAATTATCTCATAGGAAGATGAGATAAATGTGAATAGGATTTAATGCCTACATAATAAGAATGTTATTTTTCTCGAATAACAAATTTATTAAATTAACAAAATTGAAATTATATTTCAATATAATAATATTTGAATTCTAATTAAGAAATTTTCAAAAATAGAAATTTATTTTTAATTAATCTTATTTTAATTTATATATTCAACTTTAATTCTATCTTATAATAAACATTCAATCTATAAATTAAATATTTACATTTATTATATATTTTAGGTATTTTTTTATTTTAGGTATGTTGGTATAGTTTATTATTTGATAAAATTATATTAAAGAATGATGGAAGGGGAAAAAAGAAATAATAAATAAAATAATATAAAAAAGAGTAAAAATAAAATAAAAATAAATTAAAAAATAGTGTTACGAGAGATTTTCACCATCTCCGTTTATGAATATTTAGGTTCATTTATAATGACATACGCCATTTATATCAACAAAATATACGTGATATGATACGAATATATTCGACTTTAATACTACGATTCACCAAACAATGGATATGATATAAAAAAATTTCAAGATTTCATATCACGTTCTATCCATTCCTATCCCGATTAGAAATCTGGACGATCAAATATAATCTTGGTATTTATGCAAGTCTGTCTTGCCTTCACCAAGATCTTGGCCTTTGTCAACCATCAAGAGAAAGGGGGCGGCGTGCTGGAGGTCGAGCATCTCACCGTAGAGCTTGTCGAGGTTGGTGTCGATGAGGGGCGGCTCGTGAGTCTAGGGTGAGGATGATATGAGTGATAGCTATGTCAACATTGTTGATCCTGATGTGACACTTGGAGGACAACAGTTTTAGGGTTTATTGCATTGGCTTGAAGAAGGCTTTGGTCAGGTCCAAGCCGCACGAGCTGAGGTAAGACGTGCAAACCAAAAGATTAAGATCGCGCGACTATGTGTTGAATTTGAGAGTTGAGAGAGGGGAACAAGGATGAATGAAGACGGATAAAGAAGAAAGAGGGAGGGATGTTTATGGAAGAGAAAAGATGAGTGAAAGAGATTTCTAAAAAAATTGAAAATGTGGGCCCTTACCTAACACCTGTCGATCAACGGACAAACTATTTTATTGTTGATGATACGATTATTGTACCTAATATTGTTTCCATGAGAGTTGTGTGAGGAGCCCACCATTTTCTTGTTTGAATGTCGTCGTTGACACTATCTGAATTTGTTGTCGAGTCACTATTCTATTCTATTCCATTTTATCATATTACTAAACATTATGTAGAAAAGTTTATAGACTATAGAACCTTCTCTCTAGTATTAATGTACTTCCTTTCAATCATGGTTGTCCCTATTTTTCTCTTACTTTGAGAGGGCCCAAAGGCTCTTGCCCATCTCCTCCGTTGCTAGAGATAGTATTAAGGAGAAAAGTACCAAAAAAAAAAATCTGAAAAAAAATATAAAAATTATAAAATTTGTCCACGTGGCGCTACATGTGGCATCCCAAAATTCAAGACAAGCTCTAAGGTGTATTAAAAAGCCCATAATTAGGTAATGAAATTACCTATGGTTTATGGTTTAGCCATTAGTTTTCTCTTAAGACTAAGTGATGTATGTTTGTGTTCATGAGTTTTTAAATTAGTATTATAGGATAAATTAATGAGAATGATTTATTCTTGGCCATGCACCTCATAGACTAAATTCCTATAGATAAAATGTTACAAGATTTTGGCCATGTAAAATTTAGGACGTGAAATCTATAAAAGAAAGAATTTAAAAGTGAATTGTTAAAAGTGAAATAGGGATTCAATTAGGTTTGGGCCTTAGGCCCAAGAGAGGACTTTTAATGAGCCAGATGGCCGGCCCATTGGAGCCCAAGGAGGGGCTGTCGACCAGCCCATTTGCCGGCCCAATCCAAGCCAAGCCCATCTTGCATGTGGCATGCCAAGTGGCAAAAAGAGGCTTGCATGCATTGGCTTGTGGAGAGGCAAATAATCATTGCCAATGATGGAGATTTGGGGAAATAAAAGGGGAAAGAGAGAGAGAGGGTGGCCAGTTAGTGGCATTTGGCCAAGCCAAAGAGAGAGAGAGGGAGTGCGAGAGAGAAGGGAAGCCAAGAGAGGAGGAGCTCGCCCGTCGTCGCCCGTTCGTCCGTCCGTCCATCGCCGGTGTGCCGTCCCTTTTGCCGTCATCCGCTTGGTCTTAGAGGCAAGTTGGGATCAATTTCCACTCTTGCATGTGTGTCTTGCATGTGTGATTTGTTAATGGTAGATCTCGGATGTTAGGGAAGGCAAAACTGAAGCTAGAATGTGACTTGTTCTTGAGTTTGCATGCTGTTTTCGTATAAACCGCCTGAACCAGAATCTTGTGAGAGCTTGCATGCATGTTTCGAGTTTGATTTTGACCTTGATTCCTTCATGAAAGTTGTAGCCAACATCTTAAAATACAACATACTAAAATTTGGGACAAAATTATGGATATTTAAGGGGTCAAACCCTCATCCTACGAAGACACTAGATCTGGAACGATTTTGCTGACTTTTTGGTAGATTTGTGGTTGCATGTCGATTTTTATCAAGAATCTCTCTTCGACTTCTTCATGAAACTTGTATAGAACATCACAAATACTAACATATTCAAATTTTAAGTAAAATGAGCAAGTGTAGCCTAGTGAATCGACTTACTCTTGAAGACGGTAAATCTGGAAACACGGTACAGGATACCCAAGACTTCGTGGACCCATATGATGACTATTCTTTGGAAATTTCATTTAGATCCCTTAATGAAAGTTGTAGGGGACCTCTTGAAGTAAAACATATCCAAATTTCAGAGGAAACGAAGAAGAATAGAGGGGTGAAAACTCGATATTTCGGAGATGACTTCACTGGACATTTCGGTGCGAGAACCAGAAGCTTCGTATGACTATAAAAAATGATCTAAAACGAATCTGGCTTAGAAGTCTTCATGAAAAATATACTTTAGTGTCTTAAATATAACCTGGTAAAATTTCATAATTTTCGGAGGTTGTTCGGGTATTTTAATCGAATTATTTCGAAAACTGCACATTCTGTTTCTATCCGAATTTGCATGCTGAAATCGTGTGGATTATATCTTCTTGTGTGGAACTCTATTGGGCATGTGTTTTTCATGAAATTACTATCTTATTGTCTTGTCTATCACATGCCTTGATTTTATGATTTTTGAGAATCATATGGATATTTACTTTAAATGCTTGCAAAAATTGTACAAGCTGGAATTTAATAAACTTCAAAAAGGCATGACATATGGACTATTCTAAATTGTATGGACTCCATGAATTGTGTTGTTATGAATGATTATGTCTTACTGCATGTATGATGATGAATAGAGATGCATGCACGATTCAAAGGATGAAAATGATCTTGATTGTCATCACATCACATACCATATTGAAATTGAGCCATAATTGTGAATGACACATGTATAAATGAGAATGGAGATGATAACAAGACCGTCGAAGGTTTTACCCGACGATGCACCGGGAGTGTCGGGATGCCCGGTGGTATACGGTACGTAATTCTAGGGGAGGCCTGGTGGTATGTCGGTACGTAATTTCGGAGGGTAGGGGAAACCATTTTCTTGGCAAGCCCCGGAAATTTCCTCGGGAGTTTCGAGATGCTCGGTGGTATACGGTACGTAATTCCAGAGGAGGGGGGGATCCTGGTGGTATGTCAGTACGTAATTCCGAAAGCCCCGGAGGTTTGTGCCCGGCGGGATGCCTCGTGATGCTAGTTGGGATGCGAGATGCTCGACCAGGGAGTGTAAATGCCGAATGCCCAGTTGTATCTTGGATACATGCCTGGAGGTTCCTCACAATGCCAGGATTGGGCGCGAGTGATGAATGTGGGATCCAAACATTGGTCTCGGGAATGAGAAATGTGGCAGTCCAAGATGAAAATTGGAATTAAATCATGCATGGTGATATATGCACGACATGATGCATGATGATATATGCATGATATGATGATGATGTTACATGCATGGACGCATGGTAAGGATGATGGTACATGTGATATGATGATGTTACATGCATGGATGCATGGTAATGATGATGGCACGAGTGATATGATGATGATGTTACATGCATGGATGCATGGTAATGGTGATGGTATATGTGATATGATGATGATGTTACATGCATGGATGCATGGTAATGATGATGGTACATATGATATGATGGTGATGTCTATATGAAGATGATGTACATGAGGTATGATGACATGTGCATGATGCCTTGGTATGTTGTGCATGGATGTTTGTATGACATGTGATACTATGATTGTGGTGATTGCATGGCATGATGTATTGAGTGGTTTATTGGTCATTTACTTGTTGAGTGGTTGTACTCACCCCTTTTGGGGAATAACATTTCAGACTAGATAAGATACCTCTACTGCCACTGCTACTAGTAGATAAATCAAGTGGTTGGATATGATTGCGAGGAGGAGGATAGCAAAGGGAGGAATTTTTGGACGCCGACACCGATCGATGGACTTTAAGTATACGACTGTTGGAAGAGATGTCGGTCATCTTTTGAAGTATAGCCTAGTATAGAAAACTATGGCATTTCGATGTACTGATGAATGATGTCCATCTGATTTAAGTAAATAAAAGTATACGGCTTTTACTTATAAATATTTAGTAGGTGTGCATCGTTTTCTGAATATAGGGAATGGAGTTGTTGGATGTGCTTCCGTATATAAATTGCGAAAGGGACCGATCTAAAAGATGTAAACCCCTAGGTTGTATGGACCCGCTGCAATTGAAATGGTATCAGAGTGACATGTTATTAGGAAAAGTTAATGGTAAGCGAACTGTGGTGACCCTAATCGGATCGGGGGCCGTCGACGGGTGCCACACTACATAAGACTGCCGATGGTCACGTCAGCAATTTCCGACTTAAATTAGCCGGATGGACTGAATTGGTACCAATGTGAAAAGGTTTATGACTAAATTAATCTAATTAAAAAGTTTATAACTGAATTGGTACCGATACTAAAAGTTTATGACTATTTTGGTACTTTTCCCTAGTATTAAGCCATCCACATGGATTTGATTGTGTCCGAACAAATCGAGATGGGTTGAGTCCATGAAAAAAATTGCTTATTCAAATGCATAGAAATGTGCCTTTCAAAATGGGTTAAGAGGCTGAGGGCCCAGCAGCTCTCCCAAGTCAAATTCATTGATTGGGTGTGGCGCGCTATCAACCCACATACTTTATTGTATATTTCGGAGGCTGCGTGTATTAAGCAAGGTTGGGCAATGATAACGATACTCATGCGCAACAAAGTTCAATTTCCTTAAAACCCAATCTAAAAAAAAACAATGGAGTAATTTTTTATTTTATCGATTTACTAATTTTAAGGAGCTCATTTTTTAATTTTTTTTATAAATAGAACACTTTATTTCGAAACAAATAAATATTGACACAAATATTCATGTGTAATTCTTACATAATCTTTTAAAATTAAAAACGAAATTTTAGATTTGTGGGAAAAATATAAGAGTGACTTTTGAGTTTTGATTAGTTGAGACAAACGGAACTAATTTAATATTAACATATCTTGCTAGTCTTTTCTAATGAGAACCTTCTTAGAGAGTTGTTTCTTTAACCTCTTGTATTTTATTTATTGATAAATTGGTCTTTGGCAACTTTGAGACCTTGCAAGAACTTAATCTAATTTCCCATCATGATATCTTCTATATTTTGTGTTATAGTATAAGGGATTAGGCCTTACAATTTCAGTACCCATGGCCCTATGGTGTGATAATAAAGCTGCAATGCGTATAACTTCCAACCTCATGTTTTATGAGAGAACAAAACACATTAAAGTCAATTGTCATTTTATTCTAGAGAAGTTGTAGAGTGGATCAATTCTTTCTTGTCATATTCGAACTAGTGAACAACTTGTAGACATATTTACTACACATCTAGATAATGGGAGTATAAATTATATTTGCAACAAGTTGGTTATGATTAATATCTATGCTCCAACTTGAGGGGGAGTGTTAGAGTTTAAGGTTAAAGTAGTCTTTAGGAACTTTAGGATTTTTTTTTATGTATTTATTAAACATTATTGAATAATATGAAATACTTTTTCTCTCACATATTGTAATGTTGACATAAACATAACCAAACAATTGGTTGCCTTGTAACCTTGCTCTCAAGCCTCGAGTGAGCCTGCTTAACTCTTTTCACGTATTGCTATAGTTTATCATTCACTCAAAAGTTATGCTTACTCTTTGCCAATCAGAAAGTAGAGCTTGCTTCGTTCTTTCATGATCTTTGTAACATATGCAAATCTCTCTCTCTCTCTCTCTCTCTCTCTCATTCAGGCTTTGCCATGATGGGTCCTGCAACCATAATCACTCTCCTTAAAGGCTTAGAAATTTCTATCCTTATTTCCAGAAGTTTCAAGTCTAGTAAAAGTTATGACCGGAATAAAATGAATCAAAACCATTTTAGACTATTATTCCTAGTGTGAGTGCAATTTTGGATAATCGCACGCTTATGAATTGAGACTTACCAAGGTTAGGTACCTCCACGGCTATTTTCAACCCACTGCATTACATGTTCTCTTCATGTGGATGATATGATACGCACAAAGACCCTGAAAAAGAATCGAAAAGGCATGTGGACTTTGAAACTAACAAATCATCTTCCTTCATTGGACTTCTTGGCTATTTTCTTACCCTTCTTTTGCTCAATGAGAAAAATTCAAAGATGGAGGACTTTGAAGTCTTCTTTCATCTGCACATCTTGCTTAACTCTTTTCACATATTGCTATAGTTTATCATTCACTTAACAGTTATGCTTACTCTTTGTCGATCAGCAAGTAGAGCTTGCTTCTTTCTTCCATGATCTTTGTAACATATAAGAATTGATTAAACTACTATCTCTCTCAAGCTTTGCCATGACGGGTCTTGCGACCATAATTGTGACATCCCGATTTTTCAATTCTATTTTCAATAAATTGAGACGGGCATTTCGTTGGCACGCATATAGTTCATTTCCTTAAGTCGGCCATTCATGTGAAAACTAGTCTATCAGGTTAAGCCGTTAAGAAATTATAATGCATCGGACTCGAAAATTTGACCAGGAAATGACCTTTCGACCGAGTTAATCTGCAAGGGTCATTACGGCACAATTAAAAATCGATTAGAGATCGGAGATAGGTCGACTCGACAGAGGTATGTGATCAGGTGTGGGTGATTCCATAATATCGCACAATTCTTGTCGATCAGCACTGGACCGACCTTTCTGTCGATTGGGTACCCTATGTTCGTATTTGAAATCTTGAGATTACCCCGACAACCGAAAGTCGCCAATGTTTTAAAGATGTACATTGTGGCTTGAGATGATCAACTACAAGTCAAATGCATGGAAATTTCTAAAGGCTACCCAGTAGGTTGGGCCGCGCTAGTATCGTGCCAAAGTGAAATTAACCGCGGAATTAAGATCTAATTTAGAAATTGAAAGTCAGTGTGTGTCACAAATCATTTCAGGATCATTGACTCATCTTCAGAAGAATTTTCATGTAATCAGAATTTTTCAAAAATTAAATCAGAGAATGGCTATTTTGACTCGAGAAATTAGTAGGCCCGCCCTTGGTCTTGCTTTTAGGACTTAAGTTGATTTTATGGATAAGTGAAGATGTGAATTGAAGTGTGGTGACATCGGATTAATTGTATAGACTTCAATTTGATTCAATTGAAAGAGAATCAAGTGGAATTGAAGAATTGATTGTAAAAGATTTTATGCCTCAGCGGAAAATAAAATTGAACCCATTGGAATAAGGTTGTGGGAGTTTTGAGTGAGTGGAGTATGACATCATCAAGTGATGTCATGGTGGGCCATGTTTGAGGGATTAAAGAAAAAGAAAAGAAAATGAGAGAAATGGTCCATCTCTCTCTCTCCTTCTTCTCTCTCCTCCTTCCCTCTCTCCCGTCGCCTCTCTTCTCCATCTTCTCCTCCTTGCTTCTTCGAACCCAGCAACCGAAGAAGGTTTGATCAAAAGCCAGCAACCATCACAGCCGAAGCTGGAGTTATCGCCGCCTCACGCCGCGCACCATCGCCATTCCGCCTTGGCAGCACGCCCTCTGTCTTCCCCCTTCCTCTCCTGTCGCAGTCTCTCTCCCCCATCTTCATTGTGCGAAGACCAGAAAATTTGTAGAGGAGAAGCCGGAGCAGCCCTTCGTCGCTCGCTCAGCTGCTCGTCGCCAGTCGTCCGCACCTACTCGTCGCCGAAGCTCGCCGTTGCTGCGGTCGTCCGCACGAAGCCCGTGCGCCGGCGCACCGCTTCGCCCTACTTGCCCGACCTCGAGCTCCATCCCCTCTGTCCAGCCCCCATCGCCGTCGCCGCCGTGAGCCACCACCGGTCGCTGCTTGAGCTACCGCCGCCTCTCTCCGCCATTCCCGTGCACAAACAGCCGCCGAGCCACCTTCGTCCGACCGTGAGCAATAGCTGCAAAAATGGGTATGGCAACCCGTGTTTGGCCCGTTTTGGCTGGCTTCCCGGCCCCGGATGTTCGACTCGCCTTGAAAAAAGTCGATCCTCGCGTCGTCCTCGTCATTTTGGTACGCTCAGCTCGCTAATCCGGTGAGTTTAGCTCACTAAACCTTGATTAGACGGTTAGTTATGCCCTAAGTGTGCTTAATCTAAATTAAGCAAGTTTATGTGGATAGTTTAGTTTATTTAATTGTGATTTGGATTAAGAGGTTTGTTTAATTTAAAGTATGTTTAATTAAAGGCTAAGATAGTTTATTTAATAATAAACCTTGATGGGACATAATAGGGTTTTAGTTTTGAATTATTTAATTGCTTCGAAATTCTGGAATTTATAATATTATTCTAGATTCCGAAATTATTAAAATATTATTATTTAAAAAAAGGAAAAATTATTTTTGACTCTGGTTGCTTAGAATTTCGTGCC
The DNA here is from genome assembly GCA_014182575.1 of Eucalyptus decipiens. Classification (NCBI taxonomy): domain Eukaryota; kingdom Viridiplantae; phylum Streptophyta; class Magnoliopsida; order Myrtales; family Myrtaceae; genus Eucalyptus; species Eucalyptus decipiens. The sequence goes on along the minus strand of CM024616.1, from coordinate 1,805,895 downwards.
GATCATTTTGCTGTGTATTTGGATTTTGAAATTTATGGTTGGATATTATAAATTGATTGTGGATTGCAAAAAATATGGATATTATTATTTAATTAATTTTCGGAATAAATTTAATTATTTATTAAATTTCGAAAATTTCGTCGGGACCTTATTCTCTTAGAATTTCGTGTTGATCGCTGCTGTGCATTTATAATTTGAAATTGATTATTGGTTATGGCAAATTGAGTGTGATTGCGATAAATAGGGATTTTTTTATAAAATCCCAAGTGTGGAAATTGATGGGAGATTAGCCGTGAATTACCACATATTAGAGGTCATGCCCGGTGAGGTCGTGATTGACCACCTATTAAAGGTTGTACCCGGTGAGGCCGTGATTGACCACCTATTAAAGGTTGTGTTCGATGAGGCTGTGATTGACCACCTATTAAAGATTGTGCCCGGTGAGGTCGTGATTAGCCACCCGATAAAGATTGCGCCCAAATGGAGCCGTGAATTACCACCTATTAGAGGTCGTGCCCATTGGGCCGTGATCTACCACCTTTTAAAGGTTGTGCCGAGTGAGGCTGTAATGCCACTAATTCTAATTTGCCGAGTGGGGCCGTCATTACCACTAAATGTTAGACTTACTTGTAGGGTCGTGATTTGAGGCATTGATTAATTTGCTAGAATGACATGTAATCGGCCGAGTCGATTGATCATTGAGACGATCCAAGTGGTTGAATTGTTCTGATAATGTGATTGTGCCACAGTTGTTTGGTTATCATAATTGCACATGGTTGAATTATATAAACTATGCTAATCTGCAGATGAAGACTAATGCGAGGTAAGTCTTTTGTATAATGTGGCTAGGCCACCCAGGGCATATATTCTTTCTAATAGGGGTTTAGGGGGTTGAACTTGTTGAGACATTATCTCATCCCAGTTTGGGGATTACAATTTCAGGTCCCTAGTGGACGAAGTGGCTAGATAGCTTTGGTTGACCTTGAGGAGTTGCAGATGTGAAGTCATCAGGATTGGAGAACGTGTCCTGCTAGTTGGTTTTAGGATAATTCCTCTTTTGTCGAGCTGGTTTATTTTGTAGACAGTCCAGTGTTGTATTTACACCCTTTTGTTGACACCTAAATTTTTGCCCAAAAATATTTCATGTTAAATTCTTGCATATAGATTATTTAGGCATTTAATATAGTGTTTTAAATGGAAGATGTTTTTTCCTTTAAAAAAAATTAATTAAAAAAATTAATTAAATTATAAAATTATAAAAAAGATTTAAAAAAAAGAAAAAAAAAAAGCTGGGGCCAATGATCTAAATGTGACTAGCCAAGCCCAGGAGATCAAATTGGAATTAAAATGGCAAATTGGGGCCAAAATGCAATTTTCAAAAGTTGAGGGACCAATTTGCAAATTTTGCAAAATTTGTGTCCGAGCCTGTAAATCATCATCTAGGCCTCCAATTGGGTTGAAATTGAATTTGGGCTGGGTCGAATCTATCAAATTGTGCCAAAATGACCAAACTTGCATTAAATTGGGTATTTTCGGATAAGAAAATGACCAACTTTGAGGGACCTTTTTGCAAACTTGGGTGGGAAAAATTGCAAAATCTGGTTGAGATCTTAAACTACTATACATGAGCTTGCTAATTGATAAAAAAATCGCAGCCAAATTCATAGATTAAAGCACCTAAACCAGCTGACAAATCCCAGTCCACACGTTGGTTTGAAGTCAGAGTTGCTGAGTAAGCAACTTGGTGGCCCCACCATATCCTCCTCAGCTGTCCAATCGGCCTGATCTTTGCACGTGATGAAAGGCCGTAATGAGTAGTGCAAGTGGACAGAAATTTGACAGGGATAAGCTGCTGGAAGCACGGGAAAGTCGCAGCAAAATCGGCACACTCAACATCTGCAAAATTTAAAAAATTTGACTAAGTCAGAAAGTGGGTAGACTGCTTAGTTGGTAGGCTTGGCAGGAGGGCAAAAAGCCGGTAAAGAGATTGCTTAATGCAGTGGATAAGATCTATGAAGCATTCTCGTTTGAGGGATAAGAGGCAGAAGACAAGAAACACAAGAGAGAGATCGGAATCGATCCCCAAATAGGCCCTCAGAAGCAACTCCAGAAAAGAGAAACCCAGAAATTCCAGACTGACCCAGAGAGAGAAAAATGAGATTTTCACACACCTACGGCCAAAATTAGCCAAAACCTTCAACTAGAGAGTGAAACTTAATTCGAAGATCTTTCCAACCATAGGTCGCACGTCCCAAATGGAGATCGGTAAGGCCTCCTAAATCCCCCCGAAACAGAGCCCTTCTGGCGGGCCAAGAAAGTCCGAAAATTTTTCTAAAGTGTTGAGCCTGATTGTTCATGAGTGAGAAGAAGCAAGTGCTTTTGAGAAACTTGAGAGACAAATGAGGAAATCCATGACTTACACGCCAAACTATAATACATATAGTTTGGGTTGATTTGAACTTGGCCAACAAGGAAGGTTTGGAAGTCTAATTTTGAAAGTCAACGAAAAGCTTCATTGTCACTTTTTCTTCTGCAGATCTCACTTTCAGCTTGAAGGAACCAACTTCCACGTGCTTCCAGAGGACAATTTCGTGGTTTCCTTGGCCAAGAGTCACTTGAAAAAGAAACTAGGAAGCAAGGTAAGCATCCTAGATGTATTTTTGTTCGAGTTTGAACATGTTTTGATCATGAAAATTGAGAAGGAAACTAGTCCGAAGAACTGATTTCTGAAGCTAAAATTTTTCTAAGTGTTTAAAACCTCTTCAATGCCCCTACATGCTTGACTTGTTACTCCCCTTTGCATGCCTTTTTTTTGTCGTTGTGACTTTGATGAATGTTACATGGGAGTACAAATGATGCATAGGACAACCCGGTTTAGTCTTTAAATCTCCTTGTGAACCATGAAACCATCTATAACAATGAGCCAAAAACAACATTGAGACATGGTTGGCCAGCATAGATCATGCATGAATGCTTCTTGGAGAGTTCATTTTGATGCGTTTGGTTGATCGTTTTCGGTGATGTTTGTTGCATTTGAAAGTAAGTGTTACCTATTTTCATCTAGATGGAGTAATATTTCATATAGATGTTGTATGTGATGGTTGTCGGAGCTTCAATCTGAGCATTTGACATGCTGTTTGACTTGGGTTCATCACCAGATTTGCAAAACAGCTCCAACCCGCATATTGGAGGCCGTTTTCAGTTCGGTTTTTGCATGTTCTAGTCTGTGATTTCTAGTTAAACCTGTTCCTTGCATGTGGTAGTATAATCTTGATACTTTACCTCCGCATGAGATTGCTTATGGGTCGAGATTGAAGGCCACGAACATGGCCCGATGAAGACGTTTTGAGGTGATTTGATGCAAGCCAAGTATTCGATAAAATGTTGGAACCAAGTTTCAACCTTGAAATGATCGATTTAAGCTCTATCATTGTAATATTTGTGTGTTGTGTTGTTCAATGTTAGCATATATCGGTTTAGGAAATTATTATTTTTATTTAAATAAAAAATAAAAAAAAAATCCAAAAATCCAAAAATTTCAAAAAAAATATATAAAGGTGATAGATGTATCAAATTAAGGCAAAAATGGCATCTATGAAATTTTCCTATTTTTAAAATGTCATTTTCCTAATTTAATGCTATTTTGGTATTTTATGATCATTTTTGTAAATAATACATTTTGCATAGATTAAAATTATCTAGAGTAATTTCATGCATCTAGGGCAATTTCATGCATATTTAAATTTTCATTTCGCTCACGGGGGTCCTGTCCCGGGGTGTGATAACAAGGCCATGTAATATTATTTGCCCGACTTGTATCGGGTTTACCTTTTCTGCGTTTATTTTCAAGTCATTTCAATTTCTTGGATGTTTATTTACGCGCCGCTTTTCATTAATTTGAGTGTAAATTTCTCTTCTAAATTATGTTAAGATTAGTCTAGACATTAAAAAAAAAAAAACTACAAAAAACATTTGCATGGACACTTAATGGTTTCATAAAGATTATAATTAGTAATCAAGAATGTGTGGCCATTTAGATAAATAACTTTCCAAGTTAGTGGTACCGCAAGGGCGCTAATAGAAACATTGGTGTAAACAAGTCCCCGTTCCTAGAAATCTCTGGTTGCGTAGGAATCGAGACACCACTCCCGTGTCTCGATTGGTTTCTAGCCGACCCCAATAGGCTAGTGGCGACTCCTAGAAATATTTAGGTTGTTAATAATTGAAATATGAAATCCAACGTCGTGCGAGGTATGGGCTTGGGAGAGCTCGCGCCTAATTTAAGGCCATTGGTCCGCTTCTTTAGGCAAATACCCCTAAACCTTTCTTTCTTTTTCCTCCGGACGGAAAAAAAGAGGTCGTAACACCTTTGTGTTGGTGAATGCGTGTTCGGCATTACGATTGATTGCCTACTTTTTTATCCCATGTTAAATGTAGTCAGGGGATTTGTTTCGCTTCCACATGCGTAATAAAATGAATGGGTCGGCAACGTATCTTGGGATGTCACATATTTGATCGACCGTAGTGGGATGTGTGCGCGCTGGGGGTTTGGGGCGTGACATCCCCGTTTAAGTGGTATCAGAGCATGGTCTATGTATGGAGTGATAAGGTGCGATGAGTCATGGGATAGTTAGTAGGAAAGGTTTTTAATATGCTGATGCATGTGATTGATAACTGTTTGGTAGTGTGTTTATGAGGTCACTCAAATTCTAACCTGATGCTAGAATTGGAAAACATGCGTCTATAAAGAGCCTGTAGGATAAGTGACCAGGAGTGGAGAACTCCTTGGAAGAGGTCGATAGGACCTGTACCTCAAGGTAGGACACTGACAAGAGTTGGTGCCCGAGGTAGAGCGCAGGCTTAGACTAGTGCAAGTGTGAGAGTACCGCCGCAAGTCAGTACTGGGAGTATAGTAGCACCTAATGATCCTAGTTTCGACAGGATCGTTAAGGCGCTAAAATATTTGGGAAGCATTTTGGGTCAGTAAGCTCAGGATCGAGTTGCCGCTGTTGCCGTTGTTTCTACCGCTGCCAGTGTTGTGGTCGTTGTTGTTGCCACGCCTGTTGAGGCCCAATCTGGAGTTGTGATCAAGGAACAAGCCATCGTATCTGAGTCAAAGTTCAGTTTAGACAGACATGGAAATCGATTGGGGAGAAAGGTTGATGTCAGAATAAAGATGCCATGTTTCACCCAACCGAAAGAGTAGAATTGGAAAGTCAGTGTTCAACTCAATCGATGTGTGTCGTGTCTGTAAGAAAAGATAGGGATCTGTTCCGTGCTGTAAGAGAGAGGATTTGTTACAAGGGTTGCTAGTACAGTCATCCGATCAAAGATTTTCTGTATAGATAGATGGAGCCACAGCTGTTTCAGTCACCGCCGTTGATAAGATAGAACAGAAGAAACATGCTTCAGGACATTTAGTGGGGTACTTGGAATGGACCTCAGTGCAAGGAAGGGTGCATGATGTTCCTTGATGGGAGGTAGAAGACTCTCCGATTGTGTGCCGAGTCTGTGGAAAGGAGACATGAGTCAACCTAGTGTCAGAGTAAAAAGGGAGCATGATTTGAATATGGCCAGCACAGCCGTCGGGTTAGGAACTGTCCGCGTAAGTTCAGGAAAGCGTAAGCACCATTACTGCAGATAATATGCCACTAGGATGGCTAGAGGAGTATGAAGGGATCGACCATGCATCAATAAGAAGAATAATGTTTTTGAGATGTTTTTATCAGAGTAGTGCAGCAGAATTTTCAGTGAAGATTGTAGGATTTTCATATTGGTAATAAAGTAATAGAAAGAGGAATCTCTTACTACAATTGTACTTGAAGGGGGTTTGCTTAAGTATGATTTGGAAGTCATTTATAAAAAGGTTCGGCTCAATGAGCTTTCTGTTGTTTTGAATCGTGGTAGTAATATAATTCAGTTTGTTCAGTTAGCATGTAAAAGTTTTGAATCATTGAAAGTCGAAGAGGAACTTTGATCCTCGTTATTGTCGCTGAAGATGACCTGATTCTGGTTGTTGGTTATTGAATCTACATGGCAGTTGTAATGGATGCGTCAATAGAGGAGCCGAATATGGAGAACATAATCGTGGTACAGGAGTTTTCTAAGGTATTTTCTAGAGAATTGTCAAGTTTGCTGTCAGAAAGAGAAATAGAGTTCGTGATTGAGTTAGCATCCGGAACAGAGCTAGTCCCTAAGGCTCCTTACTGGATGGTGTTACACGAGTTAAAAGAACTGAAGGTGCAGATGCAGGAAGTGTTGGATAGGGGATTCATACGTTCCAGTGCATCACCTTGGGGAGCACCCGTTCTATTCGTGAAGAAGAAAGTTGGTTCGTTGTGTTTGCACATTGATATTCTTCAAGATCGACTTGAGGTTAGGGTATCATCAGTTCAGAATTAGGAAGAAAGACATATCGAAGTTAGCATCTCGCACTTGATACGGCAGTTATGAGTTCACTGTAATACTGTGTCGTTTGATGGACACCATAGCTATTTGTTTGGGTCTAATGAGCAGAATGTTTAAGGGTACTTGAATCAGTTGTGATTGTGTTCATTGAAGTTATCCTGCTGTGTTCAAAGAGTGCTGAGGAGCACGAGAGACATTTGGGGATGGTATTTCAGACCTTGAGTGCTTTTGGATTTTACAATAAGCTTAGTAGATGCGAGTTTTGGATGACTTGTGTTACGTTCCTAGGTCATGTGAATCTCCGTAGATCCTGTCTAAGATTGAAGCAGTGATCAGTTGGCTGAGATTGATTGCAGTGGTAGAGATCAGAAGTTTCTGGGGATTAGCAGGATATTTCAAACAGTTCATAGAAGAGTTTTCAGCGTTATCGTCACCGTTGACAAGACTACTAAGAAAGGAAGAGAAGTTCGTGTGGACAGGTAAGTGCAAGTGTAATTTTCAAGAGTTTAAGCAGAAGCTGATTACCGCACATGTGATGACTATTTCATCTGGTCCTAAAAATACGAAGATGAGTCAGAATCTACATCATCGGGATTGGTAGATCGGTGTGAAAATAGATATTGCCGAACAAGTTGTAAGTGTTGGATGTGTCAGTAAGTGAGAATTTGGTAATGTAAGTCAGAAAAGCTTTTTCAAGCACTTGAGAGAGTCCTATGTGGAAATGGAAGTATAGCATGATGGAATGTTATAACAGGCTTATTAAGGAGTCGGGAAGAGTATTGATTCCTTATGGGGTTGTGGTCGACAGATGAACAGAGTCAACTCACCTTAGTGCAGCACAAAAAGATCTCAATTAGAATAGGTATACCAAAGTGTGTGTATATCATATAAATCATCTGCATGGAGTGCCGGGGATGAATTGTATTTCAAATCCAGATCAGATGTTCCAAGTTTGCAAAGCTTTCAGATGGTTCTTTCTTAAGCAGTGCTTAGTAGAGAGTGCAGAATTTCAATTGTTGAAATGAAGTTAGGGAAAGAAAGGTCACAGGCCAAGGTCAGTACAGTAGTTAGTGATTGCAGTTGCCGAGATCGGTGTCAGAGTTATATCAGATTTTGACCAAAGGTTCCCAATTTTAGCAGATCAGTCAGATAGTTTCCTTTTAATTAGTGCAGAGCAAAGTGCGCAAGACTTCAGTCGGTTGAGATGAGATTAGAGATCAGAAAATCGCAGGTCCAGAGTTGGTTAAAAAATCAGTGATTCGGTCGCAATTATCAGAGACAGTTTAGAGATCGCTCAGAATCGCCAATTTAGCTTCGTAGATTTTGTAGTGAAGACCTTTGGAATTTTAAGTGGGCAAGTGTTTAGTGTTTTAGATCCGAAGTGGTTTGGGCAAAATAGCAGTGATCTGGCAGCATCGGTACAGAATGAGCAACTTGAGAAAGAGAAGATTAAATGAGACGACTGTACCCCTACCTTTTTGTTTAAGAATTGGTAAAGGTTTAAATTTCGAGGATGAAATTTTTATAAGAGGGGAAGAGTTGTGACATCCCGATTTTCCAATTCTATTTTCAATAAATTGAGACGGGCGTTTCGTTGGCACGCATATAGTTCATTTCCTTGAGTCGGCCACTTATGTGAAAACTAGTCTATCAGGTAAAGCCGTTAAGAAATTCTAATGCATCGGACTCGAGAATTTGACCAAGAAACGACCTTTCGACCGAGTTAATCTGCAAGGGTCATTATAGCACAATTAAAAATCGATTAGAGATCGAAGATAGGTCGACTTGACAGAGGCATGTGATCAAGTGTGGGTGATTCCACAAGATCGCACAATTCTTGTCGATCGACACTGGACCGACATTTCTGTCGATTGGCTACCCTGTGTTCGTATTTGAAACCTTGAGATTACCCCGACAACCAAAAGTCGCCAATGTTTCAAAGATGTACACTATGGCTTGAGATGATCAACCACAAGTCAATTGCATGAAAATTTCTAAAGGCTACCCGGTAGGTTAGGCCGCGCTAGTATCGTGCCAAAGTGAAATTAACCGCAAAATTAAGATCGAATTCAGAAATTGGAAGTCAAGGTGTGTCACAAATCATTTCAGGATCATTGACTCATCTTCAGAAGATTTTTCATGTAATCAGAATTTTTCGAAAATTAAATTAGAGAATGGCTATTTTGGCTCGAGAAATTAGTAGGCCCGCCCTTGGTCTTGCTTTTAGGACTTAAGTTGGTTCTATGGACAAGTGAAGATGTGAATTGAAGTGTGGTGACATCGGATTAATTTTATGGACTTTAATTTGATTCAATTGGAAGAGAATTAAGTGGAATTGAAGAATTGGTTGTAAAAGATTTTATGCCCCCGACGGAAAATAAAATTGAACCCATTGGAATAAGGTTGTGGGAGTTTTGAGTGAGTGGAGTATGACATCATCAAGTGATGTCATGATGGGCCATGTCTGAGGGATTAAAGAAAAAGAAAAGAAAATGAGAGGAATGGTCCATCTCTCTCTCTCTCTCTCCTTCTTCTCTCTCCTCCTTCCCTCTCTCCCGTCGCCTCTCTTCTCCATCTTCTCCTCCTTGCTTCTTCGAACCCAGCAACCGAAGAAGGCTTGATCGGAAGCCAGCAGCCATCACAGCCGAAGTTGGAGTTATCGCCGCCTCACGCCGCACACCATCGTCGTTTCGCCTTGGCCGCACGCCCTCCATCTTCCCCCTTCCTCTCCCGTCGCAGTCTCTCTCCCTCATCTTCATTGTGCGAAGACCAGAAAATTTGCAGAGGAGAAGTTGGAGCAACCCTTCGTCGCTCGCTCAGCTGCTCGTCGCCGGTCGTCCGCACTTGCCTGTCGCCGAAGCTTGCCGTTGCCGCGGTTGTCTGCGCGAAGCCCGCACGCTCGCGCGCCGCTCCGCCCTACTTGCCCAACCTTGAGCTCCATCCCCTCTGTCTAGCTGCCGTTGCCGTCGCTGCCGTGAGCCACCACCGATTGCCGCCTAAGCTACCGCCGCCTCTCTCCGGCATTCCCGCGCACGAACAACTGCTGAGCCACCTTCGTCCGACTGTGAGCAGTAGCTGCAAAAATGGGTATGGCAGCCCGTGTTTGGCCCGTTTTGGCTGGCTTCCCGACCCCGGATGCTTGACCCACCTTGAGAAAAGTCGATCCTCGCGTCGTCCTCGTCGTTTGGTCCGCTTGGCTCGCTAATTCGGTGAGTTTAGCTCACTAAACCTTGATTAGACGGTTAATTATGCCCTAAGTGTGTTTAGTCTAAGTTAAGCAAGTTTAGGTGGATAGTTTAGTTTATTTAATTGTGATTTGGATTAAGAGGTTTGTTTAATTTAAAGTGTGTTTAATTAAAGGCTAAGATAGTTTATTTAATAATAAACCTTGATGGGACTTAATAGGGTTTATTTTTGAATTATTTAATTGCTTCGAAATTCTGCAATTTTAATATTATTTTATATTCCGAAATTATTAAAATATTATTATTTTAAAAAATAGAAAAATTATTTTTGACCCTTGGTTCTCAGAATTTCGTCGATCGCTTACTGTGTATTCAGATTTTGAAATTTATGGTTGGATATTATAAATTAATTGTGGATTGTGAAAAATATGGATATTATTATTGAATTAATTTGCGGAATAAATTTAATTATTTATTAAATTTCGAAAATTTCGTCGGGACCTTATTCTTCTAGAATTTCGTGCTGATCGCTGCTATGTATTTATAATTTGAAATTGATGATTGGTTATGGCAAATTGAGTGTGATTGCGATAAATATGGATTCTTTATAAAATCCAAAGTGTGGAAATTGATGGGAGATTGGCCGTGAATTACCACCTATTAGAGGTCGTGCCTAGTAAGGCCGTGATTGACCACATATTAAAGGTTGTGCCCAGTGAGGCCGTGATTAACCACCTATTAAAGGTTGTGTCCGATGAGGCCGTGATTGACCACCTATTAAAGGTTGTGTCCGGTGAGGCCGTGATTAGCCACCTGATAAAGGTTGCACCTAAATGGAGCCGTGAATTACCACCTATTAGAGGTCGTGCCTATTAGGCCGTGATCTACCACCTTTTAAAGGTTGTGCTGAGTAGGGCCGTGATGCCACTAATTCTAATTTGCCGAGTGGGGTCGTGATTACCACTAAATGTTAGACTTACCTATAGGGTTGTGATTGGAGGCAGTGATTGATTTGCTAGAATGACATGTAATCGGCCGAGTCGATTGATTGCTGAGACGATCCAAGTGGTTGAATTGTTCTGATAATGTGATTGTGCCACAGTTGTTTGGTTATCATAATTGCACATGGTTGAATTATATAAACTGTGCTAACCTGCAGATGAAGATTAATGCGAGGTAAGTCTTTTGTGTGATGTGGCTAAGCCACCCAGGGCGTATTTTCTTTCTAATAGGGGTTTAGGGGGTTGAACTTGCTAAGACATTGTCTCATCCCGGTTTGGGGATTACAATTTCAGGTCCCTGGAGGACGAAGCGACTAGATAACTTTGGTTGGTCTTGAGGAGTTGCAGATGTGAAGTCATAAGGATTGGAGAATGTGTCCTGCTAGTTGGTTTTAGGATAATTCCCATTTTGTCGAGCTGGTCTATTTTGTAGACAGTCTAGTGTTGTATTTAAACTCTTTGTGTTGGTGAATGAGTGTTCGGTATTGCGATTGATTGCCTACTTTTCTATCCCAAGTTAAATGTAGTCAAGGGATTTGTTTCGCTTCCGCATGCGTAATAAAATGAATGGGTCGGCGACGTATCCTGGGATGTCGCCTATTTGATCGACCGCAGTGAGATGTGCGCGCACTCGGGGTTCAAGACGTGACAATAATCACTCTCCTTAAAGGCTTAGAAATTTAGGTTTTTATTTCCATAAGTTTCGAGTCTGGTAAAAGTTATGACCAAAATAAAATGAATCAAAACCATTTTAGACTATTATTTGTAGTATGAGTGCAATTTTGGACAATCGCACGATTATGAATTGTGGCTTACCGAAGTTAGGTACCTCCATGACTATTTTCAACCCACCGCATTACACGCTCTCTTCTTGTGAATGATATGATATGCACAAAGAGACTGAAAAAGAATCGAAAAGGCATGTGGACTTTGAAACTAACAAATCCTCTCCCTTCATTGGACTTATTGGCTATTTTCTTACCCTTCTTTTACTCAATTGAAAAAATTCGAAAATGGAAGACTTTGAAGTCTTCTTTTATTTGCACATCAGAGATTATATAAACCCACCCGCCCAGACACCTATCCACACACCCACACAGAGATGACAGCAAAAATGCACTTCCCTTCATCAACATCATCATCATCTTCTCTTATAACCATTCTCTGCTTGCTCTTGGTTCTAATCTCCCTTTTCCTTCCAGGGGCCTATGGCCGTAAGTGATTTTTCTTTTTGGTGCTCCAAGCTCATAATAATGGAGGACGACATAAATTGAGGATTATAATTCCACGAAACTATAGTTGACATGGCATGATACGAGAACATAGAGAAAGTTTTACACATCATGTTGTTTTTCTTATCATCGTTTGAACAATTTTGCTACATTAAATATAATTTTTGGGATGAAGTTGAATAATTCATGGATGACGTAGTATATTAAATTAAAATTCATGAGCCATTTATGTCATTTTTTCTTTATTAGTTATTGCCCACGATTTTCTGTTTGCTCTTGCTTATATTCTCCCCTTTCCTTCTAGGAGACTTGGCTGTCTTCACCAGGCGTGAATCATCCAGCTTGACTCCAAGTAAATGATTATTCTTTTTCGTGCTATGGGCTTTCAATAACGGAGGGGAACGTGGATTTCATAAGGCATGACACGAGCACATGCAGAAAGTTCTATACATCGTGGTGTTTTTCTTAAAGTTGTTCGGATATTTTGCTGCACGAATCATTTAATAATTTTGGGCAGTGTTTGATCCTTCATAACGATTTCCATCGAGTTTCTTCTTGCCTACAGATTTGGATCTTCCCAATTGTGGGAAAACTTGACATGAGCGATCCTCTACTGGACAAGAGAGCAGTGACGCGTGAAGGAAAGATCGTTTCAATCGCCGCTTTAACGCCTTTCGCTTATGGCTCTCCTTACCAGAAGGTGGCCTCGCGTCCTCGCACGAACTGTTTCACCACCTCTTTCTCTTCATCGTTTGTTTTCTTCTATTCTCACAAGTCATTGCTTTCCTTTTAGAAAATTTTGCTCATCTCTCATGAGCCTCAGCCCTTGTTTCCCTTCCCCTTTTTCATTGAAATTTCCCTCGTAGAAGGCTCCGAAAATCTCTTTCATTCTGCCAACCTCACTAATCACGGTTTTCCCCTCGACCCTCCATTTAGTTGATTTCTTCTGCCGCGTTGAACCACTTGATTCTTTCCTAATTGGCCGAGAATCTCCAGAATATGCGTCCCTCATTCCCTTCCCAATTTTACAAAAATTGGCGCCTCAAATCTCACCTTCTATTCTCGAAAATCACACTTTCCTTGATGGGAATTGGTTGGACTTTCTTGCCTTATTCCGTTTGCCTCCCAAATTCGGAATGGCGAGCAGAGGATTATTCATGTCGCGAAGAGGAAGCCCAAGCCGAAATGCCACGTGCCCAGATATGGTGAGCCTGGCCGTGACCCTTACCCAAAAGGTTATCGCGAAAACAAAAAAAAAAAAAGAAAAGGAAGAAAGGAAAAAGAAAAAATATTAATAAAATTAGAAAAATATTAAAATATTAAAAAAATTATCCATGATCAGCTTTGATTATGCCACGTGTGCTATGTAAGACGACTGGCATTCATGTTAGTGAATTCTCCATTGATAAAATGTAAAAATATTTATAACTTAATTGATAAAATTAAAAGATTTACAACTGAATTAATAAAAATGTAATAAGTTTATGAATTTTTAGACAATTTTCTCCATGATCACAAATCCTCTTTTACTCCATATCTCGACCCTTTTCATCACATAATATTTGATCTTTCATAACGATTTTCATAAAATATTGTCTCGCACATGCAAGAACCAAAGTGGTGGGAAGCACTTCTCGTCATGCTGGAGTACATTGGAGCGAGTCCTCTTATTACTCAATATCTTGAACTTTTCCATCACCTTTCCATCACGTTGATTGCCTCTAGAAGGGTTTATACATCCGTGAATCATTCATCATATATTGTATTACGCTCGCTCAAAAGCACTTCAACCTCAATTTATCATATATTCTCTAGTCATATAATCATGTAATATGTCCGATTTCACTTGTGCGCCAAACGATTAATGATACTCTATGAAATTTCATCTCCACAATGTCGTACGTGCATATGCCTAATTTCTTATTTATAGCAAGAATTAATAACAAAACCTCGGTGCTCTATACCGACACTATTTGTGTACTTATTATTTGCAGAGGATGGTCACAACTTGGTCAATAAGGTTTTCAACAGTTAAATACGTGGGGGGGAAAATCATGTTAATCTCATCAGTATGTGAATAATTTCTCTGCGGTATTCAAATTAATTACAAAATAAAGCAACTTGTATCCCATGATTAATATTTGTCTGGAGTACATTAATAACAGAGTCTCAGGGGGTATGGTAATGAGCTGATAAAAATAATGAGTCTCGCATTCTCAATAGAAAAAGAAAAAGAAGAAAGGACGTTCTCACATCATCTCTACTTAAACGAGAATTATTTTCAATTCTTCTAGCGAGACTCATTCCTTCATTTCCCTCTATTTTACACATGGTTGCAGCACCCCTACAGGCAAAGCCTTGATCAGACAGCATGCCGGTTGTTCTAGACGTCATCAAGCAAAGAAGAATTTTGTCACTTGTGATCGTGATATATATGTAATATGTCATAATACTCTTTGTACGTTCGTGGCGTAGTAGAATTATTTCAGTTGCTTGTATTCCACACATTATCTTCTAGTCATTCTCATTTGTAGACTTGTCTGGATGATAATGAAATATAAAGAGATAAGTTTCACAGTTTACTCTTAAGAAAGGCAATTTCATTGGTCCACCCAAGAATCCTCCTATCTCGCTATTCAGTGGGATAATTGTCTTAAACTTATTGTACGATTGTTAATTCAATTCTAAACTTTTTTATTTTGCCTATTGAATTCTAAACTTTATAACAATTTGCCAATGTAACACGACTGATGCTGACATGAATGATTTATGCAAAATATCATATTTTTTCCTCTTTTTTTTTTTTTCCTTCATCGGATTATTGACAGGAAAAATGTTTTTCCCACAATTTGTCCACACCAATGCCGGTTCTACCATTTAGGATAGTAGTGTTGAATGAACTGTCAAGTTAACGATTTCTAATCAAAATTGACCAGAAGACTACATTGGTTTATGATTAAATTAACAAATATAAAAATTTTAAAATTGTATTAATCATCATACAATACCTTGTTGGGCAATTTTCCGTTATTCGGTTGCAACAAGTGGGCTACTTAGTGCAATAAGTATAGCCACGCGTTCTACGAGATCCAAATACTCAAAATTAGCCACAAAAAAAAAGGGTGGATGAACAAGGCTGCGAAGCTAAAACAATGCTAATAGGTGCAACTGTGATGTGAGTTGCATTGCAGTTATTGGACAAACCACGAATTTTAGCTCAAAAAAGATCTATATACAAGTCATACTTGCCGATAGTCCATCAATGAGGGATATTCTAGAAATTAAGCACCGCCCGAGTCCATTCTAAGAATTCAGGGCTACTTCACTCAACTTTTGTTTGTTGAGCTTCGGTAAACAGCTACCTATTTTATCCTTTATAAGTAAATGTGCATGACATATATGAGGCGAAAGAAATTTCCACGAGAAAATGTACATAATATATAAATGCATTAGTCTAGATGTTACATCATTGGGACGTATAATGCAAAGAAGAAGATCCCTGTCAAGCAATGCAGGTGTTGACAAAGAAAGGATTTTTCACTCTGGACTTTTCCACCTATAGGCTCATCCTCTTGCCCTCATCACAAGCATGTATTCCTATTGAGTCGCAGGGAGGGATGACTTAAATCAGTTCTCTTCACTCGACTTACCAACCAGATAACATGATTTAAACCAATAGACAGTTAAGAATTCATCAGACAATATGCGCCCAATGTACATCAAAGAAACAGAAGATGTAGAAGGTCTTATATGCACTAAATTCTTGCCAAGACAATCCATCTTAAGTGATATTCTGGAAACCTCTCATTGAATAACCAACAAACTAGCAGATTGTCAGACATTGACAACGAGATCGCTTGCAGCAAGAGCTAGTGATCAAGCTTAGGATTTAAATGCTACTTCCATTTTTTATGAAACCGCTACTAGCTGCCATTGTGGCACATCTATAATCTGGTACTATTGTATTCATGGAGACAGACTCCAGGCATTGTTCTATAGTATATGTAGAAAATGTATGATAAAGAACAAAAGCATTTTTCTGGATTTGCTGCAAAAGAAGTGTTTCAATATGAGCAACGTCAAGTTCTGTCAAAATGAGTTAAACATCAAAATTGAAGGTTGCAAGTTAATGTTCAGGATATGCTTAACAATATGTAAGTTATCAAAAATGTTCATGTCAAGAGAATTCTCAGGCAGAGGACCAACAATGTATAACCTTTGTCAAAACAAACAATATTTTCCATGAAAGCCCAGAAACCTCATGGCTGATGCCAAAACTGGAACAGGACAAGCTGCACAAAATAAGCTTGAGAAGTTCTCTAGTAGCATACAAAAGAGGAAGTAAAGAGCACAAGCCACATTATGATTCCAGCAAAAGAGAAGAAGAGAAACATATTTAATATTTTGTTCAGTGCATGATCTGGCCACTCGTTATCCAACCCTGGCAGAGGGTGAGGCGAACGCTGCTTGTTTGCTTGCCTCCAATGCTAGCAGATATGTTAAAGCATCAAACTCCATAGTTTGTGCTCTAATTAATTTCAATTACTAAAGGAGTCTAATTTCAGTTTGATCCTCTTCCCAGGAAGAGACTGAAAAATTGAGGTGAAGAAACTTATAGCTGAAACCACAAGTATAATAAATCCACATTTCTAGCAGAAAAATCTAAAAAGAGAGCCCACGTATATCTTAGACCGGTCAAACAATAACTATAAACTAGAGACATCACAATAATGGAGGGGGGCTGTGTAGCGCAATGACCACAAAGTATCAAGAAAAGACTTGATTGATCAGAATCAATGCCACTGAAAAGTGCAGACGATTCCATTCTATCAAAAGGCATTGTATACCACCCAGATAGAGTATTGTACCAAAAATTTCCACAATTTTTAAGAGCGCGTTCGGCTGTTTTCAAAGATACTATTGTCCCACAGAGCCCTATGCACCCCAAAATGATACTGAGATTTGCCATCTGAGTGAACAAAAAAAAAACCAGATATCACCCTCAAACTCTCAATATATGATCATGTTACAAAAGCTTCCACTATAGTCTCTCACACTTCATTTGATATATTTATTCTAAGATATCATGGTTAATAAAAAAAAATCAAAGAATTATGGAGAACAGAAAATGAAGAATAAATGAATGATCCCAACAAAGTCATTCCACGAGAATTCATTTTTCCTCAAAGAAAAGAGGAAACAACTCGATGGTCTATCTTTTTTTTTTTTTTTTTTTTTTTTTCTTTTTTTGGTGGGGGTCAGAGATGGTCTATCTTACTACTGCACCAGAGGAACTTCCATGCTAGAAACATCTAAAGGCACAGGCATATCTCAGATATCCAAAGCAATGATAATCGCAAAAACAAGGGAAGGTTTGTTGCACATTTGCTGGGGAAAAAATCGAAATTCATGTGTATATTTGTGAAAACTTCTAGATAGGTACCCCACATCTGAACTGAATTCACAGACAACCAATGAAGGATGGTCATATAAAGTTGGGCCTATAAGACATGACTGACCAATAGAAATACTCCAACACTTGCCGGTAAAAGAGCCATTACTCATGTAGACAACTTTATCAACATTTTTCAACTAAGCCTAGGGAGTGATGAAACTGCTTACAGCCAGAAGAATGTTGCTAGTGCAAGAAATTCTCATGCAGTGCAAACTCATCCTCATAACTTGCACCACAGAAAACTTCCCAGGGCTAACAACAAGCTGATTAATTGGAAAGAAGCTGTTTTCTGTGAGATTTTCACTGGTGAAAAATTATAAAAACTACCCCATAAGCCTTGATCAACATATTGATGATTTCAAAAATATCTGTTCTGTTCATGATATGGGAGTATTAACACCTTGATGTAGAACCTAATATTTAGCTGTGCAGTTTGTTTGGTTTTGGTTAAAAAAAGAAAATATTTTTTTTCTCCTTTTAATTTGAAAACAAAAGAGCATATCTTAGATTTAAAATCATTAAAAAAACAATATTCACATCTACATGTCGAGTTCTATATGTTTCTAAAGTTTTCAAGCGTTGCATAAAATAAAAGGCAAATTGCATGAGCCGTAAGATTTTAAGCACATAATACTTGAGGAAGTCTCACTAAACGGTGAGAAAAATTTATTTCCATTTAGCATTCTCTGTGATGATTAAGTTGGCATGAGACGACCATTTAACTATTATTTATGGCTTTCAAAACAGGACAACCATCAACCCGCAAATCACAGATGATTATGATAACAAATTGACAAATAGCAAAGCAACGTAAGCCCGACCTCTGTGAATGCAAGATTTATAAGGTACGAGAGGAACTGTCTACCAGTTATCATAAGCACATTAGTGCTAACAAGGCCTCCCCTTATTTCTGATGGTGAAGCTTCTGCAATATATACAGGAGCAGTAACAGAGGCAACACCAACGCCAGTCCAACCAGAAGCGGCAGCCATTACTACTGCTCCAACTGCAAAAACAACATCAGCTAAAAGGGTAGCTTTTTTATGTCCATAAGAATCATTAAGCCAACCCCCTGAAGCAGCTCCAATCATTGCGCCAACCAAAGCCATGCTGACAATAGTTTCCTGCCAAATTCAAGTCAATACAATATGTAATAATGACCACAACGACCTTAAAAAGATTGCGTAGAAATTCAGAGAGTATTTTGGAGGTTAACACCCTGCCACAAAAAGCTCATGCACCACATTTGTAAAGATCGGGTCTAACCACCTCTATATAACTTTCCAGGTTCCATGAGCTAAAGTGTAACGACTAAATGTAATTCAGACACTAAAGCATTTAAAAAAGGAGGGCAAAGAACCTTAATCCCGATTTTCTAATACTTGCTAAAGTCTCTCGCATCACTTGTCTGTGAAAATTTATATGGGCCTCAAATTCATATTGTCTCCCTTTACCTATCGGTTTAACCTTTTTGGTTAGACATTTTAACATGGTGTTAAGTCAAGTTTGGCCGCAAATGCCCCTCTTTCATCAATTCCATGTGCCATTTTTTGTCCAGTTTGTATGGGAGAGGGGGTGTTAAAAGGTACCCACATCGCTTGTCTATGGGGTTTATATGGGCATTATATTCATAGTCTTACTCCACCTATTGGCTCAAGCATTTGGTGGGACATTTTAACAATAAAAATCGCCAATTATATGCTATTCCTCCCAAAAGAAACACTCTTCATGTTTTTCTCTACGCTTCCCACTTAAAGATGTCAGGCAACAATATGTTTTGCCCTATTTAGAGCTCTCTTCTCGTACCTGTAGAAAGCTACTCTATTGACAGCCTCAAAATCATCTTTAATATACAGGAGCGCCCCAGATATGACACCTGTAACAAGCAAGTCATTATGGCCTAGTAGTAGCAAAAGAGTACTTGATTTATACTTCAAGAAAATATCGATACAATGCGCCCCTCTTTGGTGTGAAGTACACTCAAAAGAATAACCAAATTTCTGAAGAAGACAGGCTTATCACTCGTAAGGAATCTCAATTTATGACTCTCTTTCTGCATACACAAGCGCAGTGGGATATTAAATAGTAAATCCTGTAAGCATCCCCTTTTCAAAAAATATATAGAAGTGAAGCAGCATCCTACCATCTGTTACAGTAAAACATCTCAAACCAACTAATAAGCTTGTATATCTAATCCTCCAGTCAACATATGGAAGGGAAGACAAAATCGCAAAGCTGTTAAGAACCGTGAAAAAGAAACGATCGAGGGAAAAAAATAATTTTTTTAGAGGGAATTTACCCCCATAAACCTGGGGATAGCACAAAGAATATTATGGTGCTCTTGAATGCTGATAATGGGCCAAAAAACTTTTCAGCTGGGTCACAGAAATAGAGAATAGTGTGACCAAAGTTCAAGCAGAACCAAAACCTTTCAAAGATTGCCCGAGTTCAAACTTATAAAGAAAAACAAACAGATCAACAGGTAAAGCAAGGTTGAAAAACAAATATACTGCATAAGAAATCTTGAAGTGGAAAGTATACATCCAGCAATGTTGCTTCTGTCTATAAAGATAAGATGAACTTCTATTGCGAGATAAATTTCGAGATTACTAACAGAATAATGCATAGACTTCCCATACATTTGCACTTGCAATTTAACAAATTCGACCAACTCCGTAAACACCAACTCTTTCTGGATAGACACACGTGACATACGTTGCTCCAGAACTTTTAGCCAAATAACAAATTACAACCAAATTGCTTGGCCATCGACATAAATCAACCTAATCTCATGAAGCATCGGAAGGAATCAGATAACTCATGAGAAGCATACATCTAACAACTAGTACGTGCAAGCAAAACAACATTCCACCCGAGAAAACTAGAAAATGAGCAACATCATTAATCGCAATCAACAAATTTACGAGCTACGCATGTACTTAGAGAGGAACGAGTACACAACAATTAACATGCGGAAAACGCATATAGACATTTACTGATGTAAACCATGCTCGCGGAAAACAACACAAGATGTTCGGTACCTGCGTCGTAACCAAAGATGTTCTGTCTCTCTTTGATTTTGCTTATGTTTTATTGTTATTTTGTTGCTTATTCTTCTCTATGATTTAGATATGAGAATTCCATTTTCCAGTTTAATTTTAGATCCCAGAGATTTTTTTGTCGAAAGATACAAGAGTTTCAACTCTATAATTCTAGTTATAGATTTGGGAGCTATCATCTCTCCATCTAGATCCAGGAATTTAATAAATATGCCTTTAGATTTGATACCTTTATACTTAATTCGTGTATAACTTCTCGACAATTGACTCTTTGATCAAGGCCTTAGCGGGTACCGCTCTCTCACTGGTAGAGTTTCTCTCCCAAACCTAAATCGGAAGGTGCTACTCCACGCTCGATTTCCTGTGAAACAGAAGATGGGATTGCGTTTCTGGGATGGCTTTAGGGTTTGGGTTCTGTATACCCATGGATTTAGACAGTGATATACTGATTTCGAATGGTATGGATTCCACGAAACTATGGGATGGAGCAGTGATTTAGGTTTTGGGGGTAAAAGCTCCTTCCAATAGATTTCGCCTCCCCTCCACTATTGTGCGGAGCTCCCTTCAATCACCCAATACCCAAAGCCATTAGGCATCCACAGAACAGTCCTGAAGATAACCTCATCCCTCAGCCACTATCAACCCCAGAAACCAATTGATTTGATGCCGGAATGGAGCCTGATGAGGAAAATCAGCCCGTCTTGCTGCCCTCTGCAAGAGTTTAGGCCATTTATGATCAGCCAATGATGTGATTGAAGTACAGCAGGAAATCCCCCATAACAAACGCATTGAATGTAGTCATACTCTCTTGGTAAGTTATACTCGAAACCCAATGTAAATTTTCAAGCATTTTGCAACACTATGAAGAAGGCGTGGAAAACAGAGGCTGTTGAATGCTCTAAAAAAGAATTGAGTCTCTTCTCGTTTGTATTCGAGACAGAGGAAGAAAAGGAGAGAGTCCTGAAATCTGGGCCATGGTCATTTGCAAGCAATTTGTTAGTGCTAAAACAATGTGAGCCAGATATCCCTGTACACTACTATGATTTTTCTAGATATGAGTTCTGGGTTCACATTGTTGGACTACCCCCGCGATGGATCTTAGAAGAGGTATTTTCTGATGTTGCTAGTAAAGTGGGAGCAGTAAAAGAAATACAATTAGCACCTAAAGGCTATGGTCCCTATAAGACAGGAAAAGCTAAAGTAGAGATGAATCTTACAGCTCATCTGAAAACTGGGGCATTAGTCAAAATAGGGAACAAGAATTTATGGGTGGAGTTTAAATATGAGCGTCTCCCTCACTTTTGTTATTCATGTGGACGAATTGGGCACTATGCATCGTATTGTGAGGAGATACCCTATGAAACAATGAACTGGGCACCAAACAAGGTAGGAAAGTATGGGCCATGGCTCAAAGCAGAAGTAAAAGATTATAATCCGCATTGGAAAGCATTTTATGGCAAGGTTGATCTTAATGAAGAAGAAGAAGAATCTGTACCCGAAACTCCCGTGGAGATAGTCAATATGGAAGTTACCACAAGGGCAGAAACTAAAACAATTAAACCCCTTTCCCGGAACAAGAAACAAGTAGATAGCCCTTCTTCATTGGTGGGAAGAGATGGTAGAGAAATGCTTTCATCAGCCAAAGAGGGAAGTGGAAAACAGTTGCTGCTACTCGAAGGCCCACCCAATGCAGGACTGAACATTATGGGTGAATCTGAAATGAAGATGCTGAAATATCAAAAAACAAAGAAACAGAAAAGAGCAAAATGTTCTACCTCTTCTATTTTGGATGATATGGAATTATTAGATACCCCTGTGCAGCTGGTAAAAGAAGGGAATGATTGGGCTCTGGTGGCTAGCCCTAATAAGCCACCAAAGACACCATGAAAATTCTAAGTTGGAACTGTCAGGGGCTGGGCAACCCCCTGACAATTCAGGAGCTTAGAGCCTTAATGGCTCAAGAAAGGCCCAACTTGGTTTTCTTAATGGAAACTAAAAACAAGGAGTCGATGGTGGATAAAGTCCAAAAAAGATTGAAGTTTCAACACATGTTTGTAGAGCAACCAATAGGAATTGCCGGGGGTTTGGTGCTGATGTGGAATGAGGGCGTGGAAATTCAAATCAATTCGGGTTCAAAAGAGCATATGGATGTGGAATGTAAGGATCCGAATAGTGGACAACTAATGAGAGTCACAATGATGCATGCTTCCACAAACTTCCAGAGAGAACTGTTATGGGAAAATGTTCAAAATCTTCATTCTACTAATCAATTTCCTTAGCTCTGTATGGGGGACTTTAATGAAATTCTATATTGTTGGGAAAAAGTTGGGAAAAGGGAAGCTAATCAACATAGAATAGTGGCCTTTAGGGAGATGCTCAACAATTGTTCCTTGATGGATATTGATACAAAGGGGTGTGCTTTCACTTGGGCTAATAATAGAGAATGTGAAAATTTAGTTTAAAAAAGGTTGGATAGAGCTCTTTGTATAATGGAGTGGAAAATTACCTTCCCAAATGTTGAAGTTGTTGCCCTCCCAGCGGTAGGCTCTGTCATAGCCCCCTGGTGTTATCTTTACATCCTGTTGGGGAGAAAAAAAAAGAAAGGAATTTAAGTTTGAAGCATATTGGATGGAGAAATAAGAATGTCGAGATATCATAAGTCGTTGTTGGGGAAACAACCAGCATTGTTATATGACTTTTTCTCAGAAAATACATTATGTTACACATAAGTTGATCGCATGGAGCAAAAATAAGTTTTCTAATGCCTCTATCCAAATCAAAAGTCTCAAGCAGAAATTAACTGAGATTATGAATGGGGATTCCCATTTTCCAGCAAGCAGCAAAGTCAGGAACTTAAAGAGAATATAGAACGGCTTTGGCGGCAAGAAGAGATGTATTGGGGTATGAGGTCTCGCGCAAATTGGCTTCAATGGGGCGACATGAATTCAAAATATTTCCACGCTACAACGGTTCAATGAAGACAAAGAAATAGAATCTCCATGCTAAAACTAAATGAAGATACTTGGTGTAGGGATCAGGAAATATTGAAGCTACACATAGAAGATTTCTATCGCTCACCATATGAATCAACAGGCCTAAGAAATCTTCAGCCTCTGCTGGACATATGCCCATCTATAGTCACCAGAGAAATGAATGAAAGCCCGTTGGCTCATATTTCAATGGAAGAGGTCAAAAAAGCGGTGTTCCAGCTAGGTACACTCAAAGCCCCTAGGCCGGATGGCCTTAATGGATAATTTTATCAATATTATTGGGAAGAGATTAAGCTGGAAGTGTTCAATTTGTTCAGAAACTTCTTTGAATCAGGTACATTTGATCCCCTGCTCAACAAGACTCATATTTCCCTTATTCCAAAAGTGAAAAATCCAGAAAGTATTTGTCAATTTAGGCCAATCAGTCTATGTAATTTCAACTATAAAATTATCTCTAAAGTGCTAGCAAATAAACTGAAACCATGGCTTGCTGAGCTAATAGCTACTGAACAAAGCGCCTTTGTTAAAGAACGACAAATACAAGACAACATATTTATTGTTCATGAGGTTTTGCATTAGCTAAGGATTAGAGATCGCAAAAAAAAATTTCAGACAGTTCTTAAACTGGATATGCAAAAGGCTTATGATACGGTTGAATGAGATTTTAAACAATGAATATGAGGAAGATTGGATTTGGTGAAAAATGGATTGAGCTTGTGATGCATTGTGTCTCCACGGTGTCCTTTAGTGTCAAAATCAATGGCGATCATACAAGATATTTCCATCCCACACGGGGTTTAAGACAAGGAGATCCATTGTCCCCGTACCTATTTATATTAATGACAAATGCATTCTCTTGATGATGCACAAAACACTAGAAGATGGAAGCATCAAAGGAATAAAATTGAACAGGTATTGTCCCACCCTGTCTCATCTATTATTTGCAGATGACGCTATACTTTTTTTGGATGGGACAGTTAAAGAATGTCAAAATGTGGTAAACATTCTGAATCAATATTGCTATGCTACCGGTCAAGCTATCAATTTAAACAAATCAAGAGTGTTTTTTAGCAAGGGCTGCCCTTTGAGCTTGAAAAAGAATATGGCATATGAGTTACATGTGCCTATTATCGACAAAACAAGGAAGTATTTGGGGATTCCATCTGACTGGGGACAAACAAAAAAGGAGATGTTTTCATGAATTCTTATAAGAGTGAACATGAAGCTTGAAGGATGGAAAGAAAAATTATTGTCTACAGCCGACAAAGAAGTATTGATCAAAGCTGCAGTACAGGCTCTTCCCCAGTATGCCATGTCTATTTTCAAAATCTCAATATCAGTATGCCAAGCCATTGAACAAAGGATTGCAGCCTTCTGGTGGAAACAAAATGATTCTAAAAGAGGTATGTATTGGAAGAAATGGGAAGTTTTGAAGTCCAGAAAAGATGAAGGGGGTCTTGGCTTTAAATACCTAATTAAGTTCAACAAGGCTATGTTAAGCAAACAAGCGTGGAGATTGTTACAATCACCCTCAGCACTATGGAGTCAGATACTAAAAAGTGTTTACTATCCAAATGGGGACTTATGGAGAGCAAAACCAGGACAGCGGCCATCTTGGGGCTAGCGAAGCATTCTCATAGGCCGAGACACTATTGAACCGGAACTGGATGGTGGAGGATGGGGAACGTATTCACATTCGACAGGACAAATGGCTTCCAAGGGGAGTATTAGGTGGGCCAGCGAATATAAATGATCCTGAGAAAGTTGTTGAATTAATGTGCAATGAAGGCAAAGCATGGGATGAG
Organism: Eucalyptus decipiens; assembly: GCA_014182575.1. NCBI lineage: Eukaryota > Viridiplantae > Streptophyta > Magnoliopsida > Myrtales > Myrtaceae > Eucalyptus > Eucalyptus decipiens. The sequence continues at coordinate 1,780,760 of CM024616.1, read as the reverse complement.
CCAAAGCTTCGTGAACTTTTTGATGACCAAGTAGTTAAAGAAATTCTTACAATCCCCACTTCAACAATACCACAGAAAGATAGGATGATATGGATGGGAAACAAGTCCAGCTCCTGTATAGTTAAAAGTGGCTACAATAGGATTTGCTCATTGACTACTTCTCCAGATCCAAACAAAGCAACTACTTCATACCAGCCACCTAAATCCTTATGGACCCGATTATGGAGTATCCCTATCCCTCCCAAAGTTAAGTTTTTTCTATGAAGCATATGTCAAAACGCAATACCCACAAAGGAAAATCTTTATAAGAGGCGAGTATTACCTGATCCGTTGTGCCCACTCTGTTCTCGGCACCCTGAAACAACAGAGCATCTCTTTTTCCTCTGCAAAAGAACCCAACATACATGGCTTGATCCGCGACTCAACATCTACAACAAAACAACCTCAGTAACCCGAATGGATAAGTGGTTGGAAGATTTCTTTGCTGAAAAAATCGACTTACCCTCAGCAAAGATGGTGGCCAGCACGCTCTGGATCATATGGAAGCTTCGAAACGACCATATCTTCCGATCCAAGCCTCCCAAATTTAACTTTATAGCAAATCTAGCTCACGCCCAAGTTAGGGCCTTCTCCAAATGGGTCCCGAGTGAAGAACATAAGAGATCCAACAGCCGCTTTTCGCCCAAAATGTGGAAACCGCCAGACAAAGATGGCTTCAAACTCAACATCGATTGCTCCTAGGTGAAGGGGGAAGAGAAGAACTCGGTGGCAGGGGTTGTGCGCGACTCAAGAGGGCTATTGATCGATGGATTTGTTGCTGAGATCCAAGCGGCAAATGCTTTGTGCGCTGAAGCCCTAGCTCTCTCGCATGATCTGCGTTTTCTCACCCACAGAACAGCAACTCAAGTGGGAACAGTTCAGTTTCAGAACAGGGGAAGTGCTTGGGAAGTACAAAGCGATAATCAAACTCTTGTTGAAGCAATGCTAGGCCGGGCCGAAGCTCCATGGGCTGTGAGCAGCTTGATCAATGAAATCATAATCATGCTACAAAATTTAACTTTTGTTAAGTTGTCTTATTGCCTAAGAGAAGCCAACCAAGCCGTCTATTGGGTAGCAAAATCGCATCGTCTTAAGTCCCTTCCCACAAACTGGTTAAAGGCACCTCCCTATCCTCTTTTTAGTATTTTATGCTCTGAATCCACTCTATCATCTTCTTGTAATCTTTGCTTATTAATGAAAGAATCATTTATCTTTGACCAAAAAAAAAAAATACTTAATTCATGTATGAGTAATCAATCTCTAGCTTCAATGATTTGGTTATCTTAGTATATAAGAAATTGAACCTAATCGCAATGTCATTTCTTTTGAAAGAAGAATTTTGAGTATGTGTTCATCACTGACGACGATATGAAATCCAGTGATTGATTACCAAATAAATTTACTTTGACAGTATTTCAAGCTTTGCCCTATTTTGATTTGCTTTGGCACATGTATCATTTTGAATAATCAATACAACCTTTTTTTTTTTAGCCGACCGAAAACAATTATATACCGCATGCATCCACATAATCAGGGGGCGTATATAATGCATCCAACCATGCAGGCATGCATGCATATGTTCACCATCAGCATCAGCATCAGCATCACATCATCATCATAATGATCAATTGGGAGGTGGGACCGGGGGAGGGGACTGACGTGATGCAGGAGGAGCCACGTAGGGCCACGGGATTGGCCCCCTTCTTCCGCGGTCTCTCCTGCAATCGGAGACAATTACTGCCCAACCACCCACGTGGCCGTCGCCATCGCCTTCATAATTGCCTCCCGCTAAAAAACACGAGTCGTCCGCCCCCCTTCCCTCTTCGGTCACCCGGTCGCCCACCCGGCCCCATCCTCTGCATCGTCTTCCCACCGAATCACCGTAGGAGTCTCCATGCACTCGCCTAAATATATGAATTTCTTTCTCATATTTTATACCATATAAGATCTTTAGTTCGAAATCACGAAGTCTATGTACACCTCTCCAGATTAATAGTTTAATGGATTGATATAAATGGCTCCTTTTAGTTTAAAAAATCATTTTTCTATGCATTTAGATAGGTGGTGATACTATATATGGATGATATGCCAATCGTGAGTGATCAAAACACATATCTAATGTTTATAATGGAAGGTCGATTGAGCTACATTCTCATAATTTGATTGATTATTTTTTTAAAGGAATTTTCATTCTCTATAATAATTGTCACCACTTTATTTGAAACAAAAAAACAATCAAATAATTCTTCTATTAGAGGAGACATTTCGGTTAGATCTACGTTGTATTATTTTGTCACACACACACACATATTTTAAGAGTAAAGCGCGAGATTATATTCCAGGTGGAACGAACCGTGCAATTACATCACGAGCAAAATCATGGTGATGTCGATGGCTGTCATCTAATGTGTCCATCACTTGTTGTGTTGCTTGCCGTAGGAGATTGCTGCTCATCTGGAAGACATCTAGAGTCTTCTTCTTGTAATAATTGGCTGACCAATGATTGAGCTGTTTTCATTTTGTTAGTTGGAAAAAAAAAACAGTTTTGACAATTTTCAATCATCCCCAATTAAATTCACAGATTTTAATGAACAGTAATTGTTTAGATTTCTTCTAAGATAAGGACACTTTTTCGGCGAAACTTCGAGAATACTTTAGAATTTCTTGTGTTGACCTACCCACTCTACTAATTTCCCATATCATTACAATATAGATTTTAGGGATAATTTTACTACTCATTCAGTAACTGTTCAAGATTAAAGATAAAAGTTCCAATGAACTCGATGTATTATAAGATACAAAGGCAGTCATATTGATCTCAATTATGATTTACTATCTCAATTATAAGATGCAAAAGCAATCATAATGAAATCTTTGTTAGTAATTTGCAAGACAAATCTCAAAAATGTGTAAAACTTTTACTCTAAGGCAATTTTTACAATGACTTTTCAAACATATCTAAGAAAAATGTGTCTACTCAAAAGAGGAGATAATTTAATTTTCAAAGTTATTTAAGTTTTTTCTTTTTTTTTAAACTCTTGAAAATTTCTGGCAAAATCGTTCCAAGATAAAATATTATGCCCTTTTTTTTTTAGATTATTATCTTTGGACATCATTTTGATATAAAACAGCAAGCTCTAAATTATTTTAAAAATGGGATTTTCACAAAGGTTAGCGCCCTCCTCCATTTTCAGGACCGTTAACGGAACGACAGACACTTCGAAATGCACCACCTACGATGACGAGCTACTGCCATGGTCGGTCGAGCACTCCTCGCACGACAATGTCGCAGGATTTCCAACACCGCGAGACCCTCCTCCTTCGCCTTCTCCACCTTCCCGCTGGAGACCCCGCCTCGCCGGCTTCCCGGTTTGCGGGCCAGGCGGCGCCAATTCGCCGAGCTCTTGCAGTTGTCGCCCGCCTCCGCCTCCGACGCCGACGACCCCGTTCGCTACCGCAAGAAGCTGCACAGCCGAATCGTCGTCTGGGGGTTTCAGCACGACGTGTTCCTCGCCAACGTTCTGCTGCATTCATACTCGAGGTCCGGGGCTTTACGGGATGCAAGAAGGGTGTTCGATAATATCCCTGAGAGGAACCTGATCACTTGGTCTACGGTGATCTCGATGTACGCCCGGTATGGTTGTTGCGATGAAGCACTCTTGAGCTTTGTGGAGTTTCAGAGAGGCTCTGTCGACAGGCCGAATGAGTATATTTTGGCCAGTCTGATCCGCAGTTGTGCGCAGTCGGGGGGCCTTGATGAAGGAGCTCAGGTGCATGGTTTCGTTGTTAAGGCCGGTCTCAGTCAGGATGTCTATGTTGGCACTTCTCTGGTTTTTCTGTATGCGAATAATGGTGGGATAGATGGGGCGAGATCGGTTTTTGATAGTTTATTGGATAAGACTGATGTTACTTGGACTGCGATCATAAGCGGGCATGTGAAATGTGGGAGAAGTGAAGTGTCTCTGCAGTTGTTTAGCCAGATGGTAAACGCTGGCCTTCTCCCTGACAAATACGTGATTTCCAGTGTGTTAAGTGCTTGCTCTGCTCTTGAGTTTGTTGAAGGTGGCAAGCAAATTCATGCTCATATACTGAGGAGAGCAGCAGAGATGGACATTTCAGTAATTAATGTGCTGATCGATTGTTATACGAAATCTGGCGTGGCACAAACAGCTCGAAGGCTATTCGACCATATGGAAGTTCGAAATATGATTTCTTGGACCACGATGATTTCTGGGTACATGCAGAATTCGTATGATAAGGAAGCATTGAAGCTTTTTGCGGAGATGAGAGGATTCGGTTGGAATCCTGATGCATTTGCTTGCACCAGTGTTCTCACATCATGTGGCTCACTTGAGGCCTTAATGCAGGGAAAGCAAGTTCATGCTTACACGATCAAGGCCAATTTAGAGTTTGATGATTTCGTCAAAAATGGCTTGATAGATATGTATGCGAAATGCAATGCCCTAGAGGATGCCAGGAAAGTTTTTGATGTTATGGATGGGAAAAATGTTGTCTCCTATAATGCAATGATCGAAGGCTATTCAAGATTAGAGAAACTGGAGGAAGCATTGGATCTCTTCCATAGTATGAGGCTTGCATCGTTCTTCCCAAGTCCATTGACATTCGTCAGCATCCTTGGATTATCAACTGCTTTATTCACCTTGGAATTGAGCAAGCAAGTTCATGGCCTCTTAAGTAAATTTGGAATTTCTATGGACTTATTTGCAGGAAGTTCACTGATCGATGTTTATTCCAAGTCTTCTTTAGTCCGAGATGCAAGGCTAGTATTTGAAGAGATGAACAATAGAGATATTGTAGTTTGGAATGCAATGTTCTTTGGATATAGTCAGCAAATGGAAAATGAGGAGACCTTCAAATTGTTCTTAGAGTTACAGTTATCGGAAAAACGACCCAACGAATTCACGTTCGCTTCCCTTATCACAGCATCAAGCAATTTAGCAAGTCTCCAACATGGTCAACAGTTCCATAGCCAGATTATAAAGCGCGGTTTGGATTTTGACCCATTTGTCACGAATGCTCTTGTGGATATGTATGCTAAATGCGGAAGTATTCAGGAGGCCAGGAAAGCATTTGACCTAGCTATTTGTGAAGATGTTGCATGCTGGAACTCCATGATCACAACATATGCACAACATGGAGAAGCACAGGCTGCTCTTCAGATATTTGAGGAAATGATAATCGCAGGAGTGAAACCGAATTACATCACATATGTGGGCATCCTCTCTGCATGCGGCCATGCGGGGCTTGTGGAAGATGGATTGCATCATTATAACTCGATGCGTGGGCTTGGAATTGAACCGGGGACCGAACATTATGCTTGCATGGTCTCCCTTTTTGGCCGAGCTGGTAGACTAAAGGATGCCGTGGATTTCATTGAGACAATGCCAATTCAACCGATGGCACTGGTATGGAGGAGCTTGCTCAGTGCATGCAGGAATGCTGGTGACAGCGAATTAGGAAAGTATGCTGCCGAGATGGCAATTTCTTTGGACCCGACGGATAGTGGATCTTATACCCTTCTCTCGAATATATTTGCATCAAAAGGAATGTGGTTTGATGTCAAGAAGGTGAGGCAGAGAATGGACGAAACTGGGGTCCTAAAAGAACCAGGAAAAAGTTGGATAGAAGTTAATAATGAGGCTCATGTGTTTGTTGCTAGAGACTGGACTCATTATGAGGCTGATTTGATTTATTCAGTTTTGCACTCTTTAATTCTTCAGATAAAAGAGATCGGTTATGTGCCAAACGATGCTGCTGTTATCATAGACGATTGACTGACAATTAGTAACGGGACAATATTATACTGCAAATGCTCACATTATGTGTAACCTTCCAGCTATATGATGCTGGGACATGATTGGTCTTCTTAAAGTATGCGCATCATCTGTCTGACTTGGGTTTTCCATCTGATATGTTGAGACATGAGATCCCTCTTCGTGGTGTGAGAAGCAGCTGCTGGGATATAATTTCGAATTATCATTACTGAGTGGTGAATATTGACGATTTTAGATTTCATTGTATGCGTATTAATCCTCAGCATTGAAGTTGCAAAGATGTCTCCAAACATTTATAAAGAGACTTGAGTCATGAGGAATTGACGCGACTCTAAGACTTCCAATGGCATGGTTGACTCGTGAAGATTGGATGAACTAATGAGCTACGTTCTGTTTGTAGTTTAGAAGGGGGCAATATAGTTGAAGAAGAGGGCAAATGACCTATTCCTGAGATATAGAGAGATTAACCCACTGCCTGTAGCCACAAGATGACCAACCAAAAATGCTCCTTGGTGGAGACTCACTATGTTAATGCAGGACGTCAACATGATGACTTTCAGGTTGACCAACCACAAAGAACGAAAAACTTGAGAGTTAGTTTCCTGTGGAATTTATGATATCTTGATCAAACCCACCTTTAATATTTCATGTATGAATACAATAAAATTAGTTGAAGAGCAACACACGGTTTTTCATCTAGTGAAAAGTAAGGAAGAAACCACCAGAATTTGTGAGTAGTTTTTCGTATCTGATATTTTCAGCTCCTCGGTCAACAACTTCAGCATTTCAGTACTCGCAATGGCCACATAGAGAGAACATCTATCTGTTCAGAAGTCACCTCAACTAGTCACTACATTTAGCTTTTCTCTTCCCTCCTTTCAATGTAAATATGAAGACTTTCATGCTACAAAAACACGCTTTCTATATTTCGTGACGTTGACATGAAGAAAACCAAACAATTGGCTACGATGGAACCTTGCTCTCAAGTCTCAAGTCAGCTTGCTTAGCTCTCTTCACATATTGCTAGAATTTATCATTCACTCAAAAGTTATGCTTATTCTTTGCCAATTAGTGAGTTGAGCTTGTTTCGTTCATTCATGATCTCTGTAAGTTTTATCCTTTTTTTGCATTCACTCAAAATTGATTGAATTATTTTTCTTTGCTCTCTCTCTCATCCAGAGGCTTTGCCATGATGGATCTTGCGACCATTATTACTATCCTTAAAGACTTAGAAAGTTTTATCCTTTTTTGTAGAAGTTTCGAGTATGACAAAAGTTATGATCGGAATAAAATAAATCAAAACTAGTATCAAGACCACATGATTGACTACTCAATGAGGACCATTCGAGACTATTATCCATAGTGTGAGTGTGATTTTGGAAATCGTGTGCTTATGAGCTAAGGCTTATTGAGGTCAGGTACCTCCACGACTGTTTTCAACTCACCACATTGCACGCTCTATTCATGTGGTTGATAAAATACATACAAAGAGACTGAATAAGAATCGAAAAAGGCATGTGGACTTGGAAACAAGCAAGTTCTCTTCCTTGGTTAGACTTTGAGTTTCTTTTTACCCTTTGTTTACTCAATGTATGAAAATCCAAAGATGGAAGACTTTTATGTCTTCTTCCTCGGATTAGACTTTTCAAGTTTTTCTCTATCCCTTCATTTACTCAATGTAGATCATGCAACTGATTAATTGAGCTTTACCTATGTCAGAAATTATATATACCCACCCGCCCACCCACTTACCCACACACCTAGTGATGACAGCAAAAGTCACTTCCCTTCATCAACATCATCATCATCATCTTCTCTTATAACAATGTTCTGCTTGCTCTTGGTTCTAATCTTCCTTTCCCTTCCAGGGGCCTATGGCCATAAGTGATTTTTCTTTTTGGTGCTCCAAGCTCCTAATAATGGAGGAGGACATAGATTGAGGATTATGATTCCATGGAACTGTAGTTGACATGGCATGACACGAGAATATAGATAAAATTTTATACATCATGTTGTTTTTCTTATCATCGCTTGAACAATTTTGCTACATTAAATATAAGTTCAAGGATGAAGTTAAATAATTCATGGATAACGTAGTACATTGAATTAAAGCTCATGGGTCATTTGTGTCATTTTCTCTTTATTAGTTATTGATCATGATTTTCTTCTTGCTATGGCTTATAATCTCCCTGTTCCTTCTAGGGGCCTTGGCTGGCTTCACTGGGTTTAAATTGCTCGGCATGACTCCATGTAAGTGATTTTTCTTTTCTGGGCTTTGGGCTTTCAATAAGGGAGGGGAACGTGGATTTCGTTAGGCATGACGCAAGAACATGCAGAAAGTTCCATAAATCGTGGTGTTTTTCTTAAAGTTTCTCAAACATTTTGTTGCACGAATCATTTAATAATCTTGGGCAGTGTTTGAATCCTTCATAACGATTTCCATCGAGTTTCTTCTTGCCTACAGATCTGGATCTTCCCAAGTGTGAGAAAATTTATTCAACAAGTCCAAAACTTATTACACTTTTACCAATTGAGTCATAATTCTCTTCACATTTTTGTTAACTGAGTTCATTTAACTAATTTTGATTAAAATTTGCTAACATGAACACCAACCAACCTATGTGGCATGGTTGGCATTAACGTAGATAATTTTAATAATGTTATAATATTTTTTGAACTTTTTAATTAATTTAATTAATTTTCTTTTTCCTTTTTTTTTCTCTTTATCCTTTTGTTTTGTTTTTTTAAATTGTGGCTGGCAATGGCCTACTGGGTGAGGGTCACGACCAGCCTAGTCCAAATCTGGGTGCGTAGCTTTTCATGTTTCCTCTTAGCAACATGAGCGATCCTCTACTCGACGAGAGAGCAGTGACGTGCGAAACAGAGATTGTTTCCAACGCTGCATTGATTTGGTGAGCCTCGCGTCCTCGCACGAACTGTTTCACCACCTCTTTCTCTTCATCGTTTGTTTTCTTCGATTCCCACAAGTCATTGCTTTCCCTTCAGAAAAATTTGTCCATTTCCCATGAGCTTCAGCCCTTGTTTCCCTTCCCTTTTTATTTATTTATTCAGACTTCCCCTGTAGAAGACTCCGACAATCTCTTTCATTCTGCCAACCTACGGTTTCCCTCCAGTCCCCATTGAATTGATTTCTTCAGCCGCGTTGAACCGCTTGATTCTCTACTTTCCCTGTTGTTCCCTGGCTGAGAATCTCCAGAATATGTGTCCCTTATTCGCTTCCCAATTTCGCAAAATTTAGCGCCTCAAATCTCACCTTCCTTTGCTCGAAAATCACACTTTCCTTGATGGGAATCGGCTGAACTTTCTTGCCATATTTCGTTTGCCCCCTAAATTCGGAACGGCGAGCAGAGGATCGTTCATGTTGCGAAGAGGAAGCCAAAGCCGAAAAGCCATGCGCCCAGATCCGAGCGAGGCTGGCGAGGACCCTCACGCAGAAGGCCATGGCAAAAAGAGACAAAAAAAATAAAAAGATAAAACAAATAAAAAAAAAAAAACAAATAGAAATTTCAAAAACATTAAAATATCATTAAAATTTCTTCATATCAGCACTCTGACAGTGTCATGTAGGATAGTTGGCATTCACGTTAGCAAATCCTCAATTGACGAAAGGTAAAAAGATTTATAATTTAATTGGCAAAATTGAAAAGTTTAACCGAATTAACAACTTTCATCTGTAGACGTGAGCCTTTGCAGCCGATTGATCTTTCCTTGCCATTGCTGTGTTGGCCGTTTTGAAGATTGTCGGCCTTTGTTTCTTCCTCCGTGTTGGCTCCTGCTGGTTATCTTTAGCCTGGCTTTTAGTTTGTTGTTTTGTCTCCCGTCGGGTGTCATTTCTTTTACATCAGCCCCTTCCACTCAATTTGACCTGTTGTCATTTTGAGTGAAAGTTTTTGGCGCCGATCTTTTATATAGTTGGTTTAAGCTATTCATAAATTCTTACGTTTAAAAAAAAAAAAAAAAAAAAGCTTTCATGCAACTGATTAATTGAGTTTTATTCGCACATCAGGGATTAAAAATACCTGCCCAGAGAGGGAGAGAGAGAGGACAAACAAATTGCCCTTCCCTTCATCAACATCGTCATCCATTATATTTTACTTGCTCTTGGTTATAATCTCCCCGTTCCTTCCATGGGCCTCAATTGATAGTTGTTAAGTGATTCTTCTTTTTAGTGCTCCGAGCTTCCAATAATGGAGGAGGACATGGATTGAGTACCATGATTCCATGAAACTAGAGTTCACATGACATGACCCAACAACATATAGAAAGTTTCATACATCATTTTGTTTTTCTTATCATTCATTTTGTTTTTCTTATCATTCCGTAGATAATCTTATGGGAATAATCATGCAATAATTTTGGGTAGAGTCCGATCTGTCATAACGATTTTCATTGAATACCGTCTTTCACATGTAGCTCCACCGTCATATGAGAGTGAACCACCTCCACCTGCACCTACAGGTATGTATTGAAGCAATCCTGCTCCTCATGGACATTGGAGTGAGTCCTCTTTTTTTACTCCACTTATCAAAACTTTCTGTCACGTTATTTGCCTTTAGAAAAGTTTATGTGTGTGAATCATTCATTATACATCGTATTATGATCGTATTTTTGCACTAATCATTTAATAATTTTAGGTAGAGTGATCTTTCATAACAATTGTCAATTAATATTGTCTTACACGTGCAGCTCCACCATCATACGTGAGCGAACCATCTACATATTTGAGTGAACCAAGTCCACCTCCACCTACACCTTCATTTGCGTATGGAAGCCCTCTTGCTCCTGATGGACATTGGAGTGAGTCCTCTTTTCTTACTCCACTTATCGAACTTATCTGTCACGTTATTTGCCTCTGGAAAAGGTTTTTATGTGTGTGAATCATTCATTATACATCGTATTACGCTCGTTTGAAAGCCTTTCAATCTTAATTCATCATATGTTCTCTTGTCACGTAATCATGTAACATGTTGGATTTCACCTGCGCATCACATGATTAATGATACTCCATGAAATTTCATCTTTATAAGCATGGTGCATGCATATGCCTAATTTGTTATTTGTAGCAAGAATTAGTAATAAAATCTCGGTGCTCTCTACCAACACTACTTGCATACTTATTTGCGTAACATGGTCCCAACTTGGCCAATAAGGTTTCTATAGTTAAATTTGAGGTAGAAAATCATGGTAATTTCCTCATTTTGTCACTAATTTCACCTTACTACTCAAATTAATTACAAAACAAACAAATCTATATCCGATGATTTATATTGTTTGAAGTACATGGTAATGAGTTATAAAAAAAAAAAAAAAGGATAAAAAAAGGGACATCCTCACATCATGTACTTAACAGAGAATTAATTTCCATTCTTTTTGTTCTATCTTTGAACTTTCTGCTTTCTATATTCCTCAAAGGCAAATGAGACTTATTTCTTCTTTTCCCTCTATTTTAACCATGGTTGCAGAATAGGGAACGGCAAAGGCTTTGATCAGACAACGCGCTCGCTGTTCTAAATACTTTCCAGCAAAAAAATTTGTGTCGCTCGTGATACACTTGTCTTAATACTTGAGTATTCCCTTGGCATAGCAAAATTATTTCAGTCCCTGTATTCCGCACATCTTTTTCTAGACATTCTCATATGCAGCCTTGTCTCGATTCAAGTGAAATAAAAAGAGATACGTTTCATAGTTTATTCTTGGACTTTGTTCATCTGAAAAGATAGGATAGCTAATGACCATATTGCGCCCTAAGAAATGGGATCATGCTGGCAAGTCTTAGGAAATGCAATTTCATTAGTCCCCTTTCCTAGTCCATCCTGAGTAGCTTCATACCACCACACTTATTCAACCGCACAATTGTTCAAAAAATCTAAAACCTATTATATGATTAGTCCTAAACTTTTCAATTTTACCAACTTAGTTCTAATATTTTGACGATTTGTCAATTTTGTCCTAAACCTTTAAGCGAAATTTCAATATTGTTATTCTGATAAATTTTGGCCAAAAATGCATTAGTCTAGATGTTATAACATGTGGATGTACAGTGCAAAGAAGAAGAAGCCTGTCAAGCCATATAGATGTTGACAAAGAAAAGATTTTTCACTCTGGACTTTTTCCACCTATCGGCTCATCCTCTTTGCCCTCATCACTACTAGCATGTATTTCTATTGAGTAACAAGGAGGGATGAACTAAATCTGTGCTCTCCACTTGACTTACCAACCAGACAACATGATTTAAAAAGACGAGTTAAGAAACTGCAGTCGGCATTTTAGGGCAATGCAAAATCCGGAATACACATTTATTTCCTTAAGTTGGAAACTGTCCACAGCCAATAGACACCTTAGCCTGAACTAACACTCCAGGCATAGCGGCAGATCCGCTGGATGCTCATTCTATTGCTGTACCTACTATACCTAATGGATAAACAAGGGCTCATACCACTCAGGCTTCATCTTCCAGAAGGCCTGCACTCTCTTTACCTTTGCTACTTCCCCAAGCTCTCTCTTTCCAAATCTTCTCCACCTCTTCAAAAGTCAACCCCTTCGTCTCTGGCACAAAGACGACCACAAATATGATGGCCAACACGGCTACACACGCAAGAATCAAGAACGTCGCACCTGTCCCCACAGCATCAACGATGCTAAGAAATGTCTGTGCCACAATCAAGTTCGAAATCCAATTGACAGTGGCCGACATGCCACCACATATTCCACGATATGCCTCGGGGTATATCTCTGAGTTCACTGTCCATGGTACAGGTCCCATCCCAGGTGAGAAGCAAGCGATGTAGAGGGCCAAACCAAGGACTGCAAGCCACCCGTATACGCTGTTTGTGGAATCAGAGGATTCTGCAAAGAATGCACCAGAAAGAATTGCCAAGGATGCTACTACACCGGACAAACTCGCAAGGGCTAGTTTTTTCCGACCCACATGGTCAATTAAGTAAATTCCAACAATGGTCCCCGCAGCATTCACGGCAGCAACGATCAGGGATAAAAGAAGTGCTAGCTGGTTGGAAGAGAAGCCAGCCATCTGGACTATAGTTGGGCTGTAGTACATCACTGTATTGATACCAGTGAACTGCTGAAACGCCTGAATAAGGAAAAACATCTTCAGTGCAGCAATTTAACAATTTTGATAGTTGTAACAAATAAAGATTTAACAATAGAATATAGACAAGCAAGTGCAGTGCAGCCCAGTATCTTGATTTTGCTTTAAGAGACTAAAGAGAGGGAACGATTGAAACAAAGATACAGTCGACGCCAGCCAGCTATCAAGAATTGACCAAAATGAGGTTAGACCTGATATAGCAGCTTTCCGCTGACTAATGGAAAAAGCATGGCATATTCCAACAGTTAAAAAGGAGCATTGTCGTAAGCTAAAATTACAATCAGTCACAGACAGTGCATGTGACCTGCAATATATCAAAACAGCTATGAGCCCATCTAAAAAAAAATGCTGCTCTGCACTTATATTGGGAATAAATACCACCAAACGGAGTTTTTCTTCTGGTGCTATTTGGCTAATATAATTGGTCTAGGCAGTTCAACAACACAAGGTTAGAGCCCCTCATCTTTTCCCAGTCTCCAAACCCTGAAGTTGATTTACTCACGTAGCATTTTGAGAGAGCTAATGAGATACTCTTTATTTCAGTTTCATCGAGCAGCAGACAGGTTGGTTCTACTATTCATATCAGGTAAACCTAGAAAAAATTTCAGCAATCACGCCCACATTATCCCACGGTAATTAATTAACGAACTAGAGCATGAGAAGGCAGGCATATGTACTTCCTATTCTACCTAAGGACAAATTATGACACTTTGGCAGAATGTAAAAATATATTCATGCAATAGGACTGCATAACTCAAGCTCTTCTTGGTTCAAAACTTGCCTCAGAGCTAAAAACTTTTGGCTATTGCCCTGGCAAAATAAAGTTCATTGTTAGCCGGATTAATCAGCTATATATGTTTCACAGGAACATATTTTCCGCTCAATGAGTCCTTCCACTAAAGACATGAAGCAGATCAGTGAAGAGAGCCAAGAAGTATTGGTCACTGCCTCTTGTGAAGAAAATATTGAACATGGTGATAGTTTCATAGACCGCATGAAGCTTTTTTAGTTGGTAATCATAGTTTTTCCCAATGCACTAGTAATCCCCAAAGATACACATTAGGTACCAAAATAAAAAGGGAAAATGACACAAATGGTCCTTGAGCATTGGTGTAATGTGCAATGCCATTCCTGTACTTTTCATTTGTTCATGGACCATATTGCACATTTGGAAAGTTTAGGGACGACATTGCACATGGATCAAAGCTCACGGACCACTTGTGCCATTATCCCAAATAAAAGAAGTCGTCCTTTGATGGCAAATTTAGCAATGAGAAAAGGTTCAATCAAATGAAGTACACCTGCATTAATTTAGAAGCAGCATTAATGAGCCTAATAAGTAACAATGACTAACAGTGGATATATCATTGTAGCCTGATGCTGAAACTGATTCATAATTCTGACCTGAAGCCCAGCACCAGCCAAAAAAGCAATTCTAATCTCCTTTGACTTAAAAACATCTTGGTATCTGACATTACTCTTTCTCCGGCGTTCTTCCTCTAAAGCCGCAGAAAGACTATCAATCTCATCCTCTAACCGATCAGGAGCATAAATCTTAGAAAGCACAGCGACAGCTGTAGTCTTTTCATCCTGCAAGATAATGTCAGGTTTTCTATTACAGTTGCAGAAACAGAAAGGAAAAGCAATTGGATGACATTAAGTGTCCGTGGAGAACAATGCTTCTACCTTCATAAAAAGCCATCGAGGTGACTCCGGTAGAAAAAGCATTATGGAGAATTGAATGACTGCTGGCACACCAGACACTCCCAGCATCCAACGCCATGTTCCTGGGACCTAACCAAAGTACAAGTACATTCAAAGTATTCATCAGACAATATGCGCCCAATGTACATCAAAGAAACAGAAGACATAGAAGGTCTTATATGCACTAAATTCTTGTCAAGACAATCCATCTTAAGTGATAGTTCTGGAAACCTCTCATTGAATAACCAACAAACTAGCAGATTGTTGGACATTGACAATGAGATCCCTTGAAGTAAGAGCTAGTGATCAGGCTTAGGATTTAAACGCTACTTCCATTTTTTATGATACTGCAACTCGCTGCCATTGTGGCAGATCTATAGTCCGGTACTATTGTATTCATGGAGATAGACTCCAGGCATTGTTCCGTAGTATATGTAGAAAATGTATGATAAAGAACAAAAGCAATTCCTCTGGATTTGCTGCAAAAGAAGTGTTTCAATATGAGCAACATCAAGTTATGTCAAAATGAGTTAAACATCAAACTTGAATATTGCTAGTTAACGTTCAGGATATGCTTAACAATAAGTAAGTTATCAAAAATGTCCATGTCAAGAGAATGCTCAGGCAGAGGACCAACAATGAATAACCTTTGTCAGAACAAAGGATATTTTCCATGAAGACCCAGAAACCGCATGGCTGATACCAAAACTGGAACAGGACAAACTGCACAAAATAAGCTTGAGAAGTTCTCCAGTAGCATACAAAATAGGAAGTAAAGAGCACAAGCCACATTATGATTCCAGCAAAAAAGAAGAAGAGAAACATATTTAATATTTTGTTCAGGGCATGATCTGGCCACTTGTCAGCAGAGGGTGAGGTGAGCACTACTTATTTGCTTGGCTCCAATGCTAGCAGATATGTTAAAGCATTAAACCCCATAGTTTGTCTCATTACTAAAGGAGTCTATAATTTGATCCTCTTCACCGGAAGAGGCTGAGAAATTGAGGTGAAGAAACCGCAGGCAAAAAAACTCCACGTGCAATAAGTTGAACATAACACAGTTGACCAGTAGGATACCATTTCCTAATGCAGCAACAGGCCAACAGGGCAGCTGTAATTCTAGCAGAAAAATCTAAAAAGAGAGCTTATGTATATCTTAGACCTGTCAAACAATACCTATAAACTAAAGACATCACAATAATGGAGGGGGACTGTGTAGAGCAATGACCACAAAGTATCGAGACAAGACTTGATTGATCAGAATCAATACCACTGAAAAGTGCAGACGATTCCATTCTATCAGAAGGCATTGTACACCATCCAGATAGAGATAATGTACCAAAAATTTCCACAACTTTTTAGGAGCACGTTAGGCTGTTTTCAAAAGTGCTATTTTCCAAAGAGGCCTATGCACCCCAAATGATACTGAGATTTGCCAGCTGAGTGGCCAAAAGAATAATTCCAGATATCACCCTCAAACTCTCAATGAATGATTGTATTACAAAAGCTTCCACTATAGTCTCTATCACACTTCATTTGATATAATTATTCTAAGACATCATGGTTAATAAAAAATAAAATAATTATGGACAACAGGAATGAAAAATAGATTATTGATCCCAGAAATCATTCCAAAGAATTCTTTTTCCTCGAAGAAAAGAGGAAAAAACTTGACGGTCTATCGTACTACTGCACAAGAGAAACTTTCATGCTAGAGACATCTGAAGGCATAGACATATCTCAGATAACAAAAGAAATGATAATTGCAGAAGTAAGGAAAGGTTTGTTCCATATTTGCTATTGTGAAACTTCTGGATAGGTACCCTAAGTCTGAACTGAATTCACAGACAACCAATGAGGCATGGTCATATTAAGGTTGGGCCTATAGGACATGACCAACCAATAGAACACTTGCTGGTAAAGGAGCCATTACTCATGTAGACTAAGCCTAGGGAGTGATGGAACTGCTTACATCCAGAAGAATGTTGCTAGTGCATGAAATTATCATGAAGTGCAAACTCATTCTCATAACTTCCCACTATAGAAAACTTCCCCCAAGGCTAACAACAAGCTGATTAATCAGAAAGAAGCTGTCTTCTGTGAAATTTTCACTGGTGAAAACTATATAAAAACTACCACATAAGCCTTGATCAGCAAATTGACGACTTCAAAAATATGTATTTGTGACATGGGAGTATTACTACCTAATATTTAGCAGTGAATTTTTTTGGATTTGCTTAAAAAAAGAAAATTTTGCTAATTTTCTCCTTTAAATTTGCAAACAAAAGAGCATATCTTAGGTTTCAAATCACGAAAAAACAATATATTCACTACATGTCAATTTTTTTATGTTCTGAAAGGTTTCGAGCGTCACGTAAAATAAAAGCCAAATTGCGTGAGCCTTAAGATTTTAAGCACATAATACTTGAGGAAGTCCCGATAAACAGTGAGAAAAATTTATTTCCATGGTTCCTTCAGCATTCTTATTAAGTTGGCATGACATGACCATTTAACTATTATTTATGGCTCTCAAAACAGGACAACCATCAGTTCGCAAATTACAGATAATTATGATAACAAATCGACAAATAGCAAAGCAACGTAAGCCTGACCTCTGTGAACGCAATATTTATAAGGTATGAGAGAAACTGTCCACCAGTTATCATAAGAACATTAGTGCTAACAAGGCCTCCCCTAATTTCCGATGGTGAAGCTTCCGCAATATATACAGGAGCAGTAACAGATGCAACACCAACACCAAGGCCAACGAGAAGCCGACCAAGAATGAGGACATAA
Source organism: Eucalyptus decipiens (assembly GCA_014182575.1). NCBI lineage: Eukaryota > Viridiplantae > Streptophyta > Magnoliopsida > Myrtales > Myrtaceae > Eucalyptus > Eucalyptus decipiens. The sequence goes on along the minus strand of CM024616.1, from coordinate 1,763,297 downwards.
GGATCAGGAGCAGCAGCCATTACTACTGCTCCAACTGCAAAAACGATGTCAGCTGAAAGGGTAGCTTTTTTACGTCCATAAGAATCATTAATCCAACCCCCTGAAGCAGCTCCAATTATTGCACCAACCAAGGCCATGCTGACTATAGTTTCCTGCCAAATTCAAGTCAATACAATATGAAATAATGACCACAACGACCTTAAACGAGATTATGAAGAATTTCAGATAGTCAAAGCATTTTGGAGGTTAACACCACTCCCACAAAAAGCTCATGCACCACATTTGTAAAGATCCGGTCTAACCACCTCTATATAACTTTCCAGGTTCCATAAGCTAAAATGTAACAGCTAAATGTAATTCAGACACTAAAACATTACAAAAAGGAAGGGAAAGAACCTTAATCCCGATCTTCAAATACTTGTTGAAGTCTCTCACATTGCTAGCCTATGTTATCTATATAGGCCTAATATTCATGTTGTCTTCCTTTACCTATTGGTTTAACCTTTTGGGTATGAAATTCTAACATGGTATTTTGTCAGGTTTGGCCCCAGATTTGTTTTGTGTGAGGCTCCCCGTTCATCAATTCCATGTGCCTTTCTTTGTCCAGTTTGTAAGTGAGAGGGAGTGTTAAAAGATATCCCACATTACTTGTCTATGGGGTTTATATGGGCATTATATTACTTATTGTCTCCCTCCACCTATTGGCTCAAGGCTTTGGTGGGACATTTAAACAATAAAAATCACTAATTATATGCTATTCCTCCCAAAAGAAACACTCATGTTTTTCTCTATGCTTCCCACTTAAAGATGTCATGCAACAATATGTTTTGACCTATTTAGAGCTCTCTTTTCGTACCTGTAGAAAGCTACTCTCATTGACAGCCTCAAAATCATCTTTAATATACAGGAGCGCCCCAGATATGACACCTGTAACAAGCAATTCATTATAGCCCGGTAGTAGCAAAAGAGTACTTAATTTATACTTCAAGAAAATATTGATACAATGCGCCCCTCTTTGGTGTGAAGTACGCTCAAAAGAATAACCAAATTTCTGAAGAAGACAGGCATATCACTCATAAGGAATCTCAATTTATGACTCTCTTTCTGGATACACCAGTGCAGTGGGATATTAAATGGTAAATCCCGTAAGCATCCCCTTTTCAAACAATATATAGACGAGAAGCAGCATCCTACCATCTCTTACAATAAAACATCTCAAACCAACTAATAAACTTGTATATCTAATCCTCCGATCAACAAATATCACAAAGCTGTTAAGAACTGTGAAAAAGAAACGAGTGAAGGGAAAAAAAATGATTTATTTCAGAGGCAATTTACCACCATAAACCTGGGGATAGCACGAAGATTATTATGGTGTCCTCGAATGCTGATAATGTGCCAGAGAACTTTTCAGATGGGTCATAGAAATAGAGAATACTGCGACTGAAGTTCAAGCAGAGCCAGAACCTTTCAAAGATTGCCCGCGTTCAAACTTAAAAAGAAAAACAAACAAACAACAGGTAGAGTAAGGTTTTAAAAACAGATATACTGCATAAGAAATCTTGAAGCGGAAAGTATATATCCAGCAATGTTGCTTCTGTAAATAAAGATAAGATGAACTTCTATTGCGAGATAAATTTCGAGATTACTAACAGAATAATGCAGACTTCCCATACATTTGCACTTGCAATTTAACAAATTTGACCGACTCAGCAATCACCAACTCCCGACTCAGCAATCACCAACTCTTTCTTGATAGACACACATGAACATATGTTGCTCCAGAACTATTAGCAAAACAAAACTTACAACCAAATTGCTCGGCCATCAACATATATCAACCAAATCTCATGAAGCATCCGATGGAATCGAGATAACTCATGAGAAGCATACATCTAACAACTAGCAAGGGAAACCAAAACAATATGCCACCCGAGAAAACTAGAAAGTGAGCAACATCATTAATCGCAATCAACAAATTTACGCACCGCACATGTACTTAGAGAGGTAAGAAGTATACAAAGATTGACACGCAACAAACACATGTAGATACTTACTGATGTAAAACCACGCAAGCGGAAAATAACGCAAGATGTTCGGTACCTGTGTCGTAACCAAAGAGTAGTCCGCCTATCCCGGCGGTCACAGTCAATCCCAGCACGTACAGATTGCTGAAATACAACATTTTCCGCTCAGGATACAAGTTCAAGTACCCAGAGCTACCCGGCATAGATCCCATCGTCATCTCGCCACAAATCCTTTCCCCCTCTAATCAAAAACAGATTTTTCTTTTTTTCGGAAACAAAACCCCTCGAAACAGCCCAACGCTTCCGGCGACGACGAAAAATGAGCCACCGAACGGGGCCGAGCTCGGGACGACGACGAATTACACTAAAATTTCACGAGACTCTCCACAACAACCGTGGAAGCTTCACGAGCCAACAAGAAGGACGCGCTTTCTAAATTTTCACTAATGCCACAAGCAAAAACCCCCCAAAAGATCCGATCCGAGCGCAATCAAAGCGGTCGGAAAATCGTCAAATTCACTCGAACCCAAACGCAAAATTGGACTTTTCTTCCTCGGGAAAAAGTACGAGAGAAATAGAGAGAGAGGCACGAATACAACGCAGAGAAGAGGGCGATTCGAGAGGGTCGGCCTCGATCGGTTGATGATATCCAACCGAATCGCCCTTTATTCGAAGCGACAACAACCGAGACAACCAGCTAACTCGCAGAATCACCGGAATCGAGGGGCGAGGGGACGATGAGCTTCTCTCTCCTCGGAAATAGCAAAAAGGATCCTCGGCCCCGAGAATCCCGCTGCCGAGCTCAAAATCCTCGCACGATCCCACGCCGCAGCGAGCGAGCGAGCGAGCGAGAGAGAGAGAGAGAGAGAGAGACGAGCGGCGGCGGCGGCGGCGGCGGCGGCTCGTGAAATCGGAAATGCTCGGAGGAATGCGAGGCGGGCGAGGCGAGGCGAGGCGGATAACGGAAGGGGGGGGCGGCGAGAAAATTGCTGCAGCAAGTTTTGCTTTTTTATCGAGAAAATCCGCGCGTGGGGCTTGGTAGTTGGAGAGAAAGCGAGGGATAACGAAAGAGAGTTATAACGGAAGTTCTCCCGATCGGGGGGGACAATTCTGTCACGTAATTTCACCGGGACTATTACACGGTCGTTTGCGGATCCGTCCGAAACGAGCCAGCGCTAACCGGCTGCCCGGACGACAGCGGGATTTGGGAGTATGGAAAATCCTATGTGAGTTTTGGTCAAATCACGTGCATGGGAATCCCATGTTACGTTTGGTAAGTAACGAAGTCGGACACGGATTTTTGGTCAATTTTCAATTCGATCATGTAGTCTTGATTTCAAAGGATTGGAATTGGAAGTCCAATTAATGCTTGGAATATATTTATCTAAATTTTCAAGGTATAATATGAAAGTAACACCATTTCATTAAAAAAATGCTTATTGATCGAGTGGTCATAATATTATTTATTCATTTTGAAGATAATTATTTAAACTCAGTTGATATGGTAGAGAATTAGATTGATTGAACCGATTCTTATATAAAATCGGAACATCCGGCTTCCAAGCTAAGCATTGGACTAATTCTAAGCCAATTTTAGATTCACAAAATTGGAAAAATGATCGATTTTTTTCAGAATTGCCCTTGAACTGATTAATCTAGACTAGTTCGATTTTGATTCTCAAGTGCAAACGGGCTCGATGCGCAGCCCCAGTTGACAGTTGGTCTAAGGGCTACCGTTTGCTCGAGGGTTTGGACCGAGTCCAAGATCTGATGATGATACCTGGGGTCCGCGATTAGTAGCGATGGCTTACCATATAAAATATGGCAAACGTGGGAGAATTAGGTTAAGACTCTGTAATCACGAATCCTGCAAGAATTAAGGGGGCGTCTCACATCCACGCGCTCGCGTAAGTGGACCGACGCTACCCGCCTCCAGCTGCCACTCGCCTGGGCGCTAACCGACTCGCCGAAAGGCAGTTTCGTCATACGGCAAAGCTCTCGGGCCCAGAAGCCGACGTGCGGTTCACGCGCCCGAAGCGCGGGACCGGTGGGGAAAAGTCCAGAAGGGCGTCCGCGGAGCGTGAAGGGGACGCGCCCCTTTGACAATTGTCCGTTCCGCAATGGCCCGATTCGGGAATCCCATCCATCCCCCCCCTGCGTTGTTTCCGGACAAGAAGGCATGCGTGTCCCGGTGGGGCCCACCCTGATGAGCGGACAAAGGCGAAGCGACATAAAACTTCGAATATGGACAGATGGCAAATATAAAATGCGGGGATATTAATGGAATTCTGATGACGACGTCCATGATTATGACGTCTTGGGTTACGTGGGTTGAGAAAATATTAGGTACAATATTTATGTCCATTCAGGAATAGAATAACATATTTGTTAATCGACAAGTGTTCAATAAGGCCCACACAAATTTTGAAATGTAGACATTATTGAACACTTGTCGATCAATAAATATGCTATTCTATTCCTTATTGAACACATGTCGATCAACCCACATAACCCCACAGAGGTCATAATCATGGACGTCGTCATCAGAATTTTCTCGTTCACTTCCTTTCTTCCATAAACACCCTTCGCCCCTCTTTCCTTATACAATATAGGTAAAGATCTTGATTTTTTACTGCATTTAATAGTCGGGATGAAATTCAGGATAAAATATAATTTACTCTATTTTATATTTAGTGTCTCACTCAAGACAAGATAAAGTCGGATATAAGAATAATATAAGTAGGATAAAATTATCTCATAGGGAGGTGTGATAAAGATTGATAGGATTTTTAATATCCATAATAAGGAAGTTATATTTCTCAAATAACAAACTTATTCAATTAACAAAAATTGAAATTATATTTCAATATAAATAATATTAAATTCTAATTAAGAAATTAAAAAATATAAATTTATTTTTAATTAATCTTATTTTAATTTATATATTCAACTTTAATTATGTCTTATAATAAATATTCAATATAAATTAAATATTTATATTTATTATATATTTTAGGTATTTTTTTATTTTAGGTATGTTAGTATAGTTTAGTATTTGATAAAATTTTATTAAAGAATGCTAAAAGGGAAAAAAGGAAATAATAAAGAAAATAATATAAAAAGAGGAAAAATAAAATAAGAATAAATTAAGAAATAGTGTTACAAGAAATTTTCACTATCTCTATTTATGAACATTTAGGTTCATTTATAACGACATGCTATTTATATCAACGAAATATACATGATATGATATCAATATATTCGATTTTAATATTACGATTCACTAAATAATAGACATGATATCAAAAAATTTCATATCAAGTCTTATCCAATTATATTCCGATTAAAAATTTGAACGACCAAAATGTAGTCTTGGTGTTTATGCAAGTCCCTCTTGCCTTCACCAAGATCTTGGCCTTTGTCAACCGTCGAGGAAAGGTGGCGGTGTGCTGGAGGTCAAGAATCTCACCGCAGAGCTTGTCAAGGTCGGCGTCGACGAGGGGCGGCTCGTTAGTCTGGGGTGAGGATGATAAGAGTGATAGCTATGTCAACATCGAGCTGAGGTAAGACGTGCAAAACCAAAAGATTGAGATTGCGGGACTATGCATTGAATTTGAGAGTTGAGAGAGGGGGAACGAGGATGAATGAAGACAGATAAAAAAAAAAAGAAGAAAGAGGGAGGGATGTTTATGGAAGAGAAAAGATGAGTGAAGAGATCTCTAAAAATTGGAAATGTGGGCCCTCACCTAACACGTGTCGATCAACGGACAAACTATTTTATTGCCGATTGAATACAATTATTGTACCTAACATTTTTTCTATGACAGTTACGTGAGGAGCCCACCCTTTTCTTGTTTGAATGTTGTGGTCGACACCATCTGAATTTGTTGTCGAGTCACTATTCTATTCAATTCCATTTTATGATATTACTAAACGTTATGTAGAAAAGTTTATAGACTAAAGAACCCTCTCTCTTGTATTAATTTACTTCCTTCCAATCATGGTTGTCCCTATTTTTCTCTTACTTTGAGAGGGCCCAAAGGCTCTTGCCCATCCCCTCCGTTGCTAGAGATAATATTTAGCCATTCGCACGGATTTGATTGCATTCGAATGATCCAAGATAGGTTGAGTACAAGAAAAAAGTTGCTTATTCTAATGCATAGAAATGTGTTGTTCAAAATGGGTCGAGAGCCTGATGGCCCATCAGCTCTCCCAAGTCAAATTCATTGACTGAGTGTGGCGTGCTATCAACCCACATAATTTATTGTATGTTTTCGGAGGTTGCGTGTATTAAGCAAGGTTGGGCAATGATGACGATACTCATGCGCAACAAAGTTCAATTTCCTTAAAACCCAATCTATAAAAACATAATGGAGTAATTTTTTATTTTATCGATTTACTAATTTTAAGGAGTACACTTTTTAATTTTTTTTTAAAAATAGAACACTTCATTTCGAAACAAATTAATATTAACACAAATATTCACGTGTAATTCTTACATAATCTTTTAAAATTAAAAACGTTATTTTAGATTTGTGGGAAAAATATAAGAGTGACTTTTTGAGTTTTGATTAGTTGAGACAAACAAAACTAATTTAATATTAACATATCAATGATTTAAATAAAATACAAATTGCATCACAAAATCAGAGACACCCACCGGTGGCCATGGAGTGAAAGCCAACGGCCATAGCAGCGCTCCTCCGACCGTCTCTCTTTCCCGGTCTCTGACAGCGTCCTGCTGCTGCTGCTGCTGCTGCTGTCGTCTTCGCGGCCCTACCGAGTGAGCTCTCGTCCTCTCTACAGTCCTTCCTTCTTCATAGACAGTCACCAGGGAAAACGGGGGTTATAATGTGATCTTGCTGCTTTTTTCCTGATTGCCCACCAACTGTTTGTGGTGATGTCTGTTTGAATTGGAGTGCATGCTCTCTATTTAGTGTTAATCTTTTTGCCCTTTCCCCTTTAAGCATGAATTCATAGGAATTGATATCGCAGTAAGTTTGTTGATTTGTGTGGTGGTGGGCATTAGGATTAGTTGACGTGCGGGTGCATGAAGTTTGAAGTACTTCAGGTAGCCAGTGTCACAAAAATGGCTATTACTGTGGAGTAATCAACACTAGCTGATTGTTTTTGCTGAGTATATCCATGCTTTTGTCATGTCGGGCTATCATTTTGCTAGCTTGTGCTTGAAAAAAGGAGTTCTTCGTTAATTGCATATCATGGATTAAGAGTGAATGCATCACTCTTTCCCGGTGCTTTCACTGACTAAGTTTAGAAGGGTCTAGTTAACATGCTAACTGCAAGTAGAAATAAATAATGCTTTTCAAGACATTTTCAAAATGAATGAATTGCGCATTTTAATAAAATCACTTCCTTCAAATTTACATTTTAAAATTTCGAACCATATTTGACAATGCTTAACAAGTGCCTAAGGGGCACACTTTGGCATTTTCCAATTTTTAATTCATCACTCTTTCGTGGTATTTTCACTGACTGAAGTTGAGACTTGCCGGTGAAAGAATCTCTAGGACAGGCGGCTGGGTGAAGTCTAGGCCTCCATTAAGTGAGCTCCAAAAAAGTACTCCTGGAAAACTTGAAAAAATAAAAACATTATACCAATCTGTCCGACATGTCTTGTTGTATGCCTAAGAACTCCTTGTCCTCTTCCTTGGTTACTGCTCTGATGTGTACAAATTTATAATTATGACTGAAATCACAGATTTTCATTTGCCATAGGATAAAATTTAAGAAGTGATGGTAATTTGTTAAAGGTGTCAGTAAACTCCAAAAAATATAGCGAGCTCCATATACATCAAATGGAACTTCTCTATTGCATCCAAACTTTCTGTTGCTTTTATAGTCTCTACGTGCGGGCTACACCACACTACTAAGCGGACTCAAGTTATATTGGAGTTCCTTCAACCGCTAGGATATGAATTGTTGAATAGATTTGGTTGGAAGTTTTGTTTTGTTGTAAAAACTCCCGCTGTTCAACCACTTCTCAGAATAATTTTTACTTCTACCCATTTGATTACTATTTGCAATAGAGTGCATGTGAGCTGAAACTCGCTCCCTCCACCCCAAAATCAAAAAAAAAAAAAGAAAGAAAGAAAGAAAGAAAGAAAAATAAGACATAGCCAAAATGTTACTCGACAAGTTGCGCTCCATTTAATTTACTATGTATAAACATTGCACATTTCTACCTCGACGGAAACATAGATGCTGTTGAATTTTGTCCCCATGAATCTTACAACCATGTTCTAGCAGCTTCCACATACACGCTACAAGAAGGTGACAATCCTTCTCGATCTGGCAGCATAATACTCTTCAATGTCAATGCTGGTTCAGGCCAACTTGATTTATTACACTGTCTGGAATCCACTGGTATTTTTGACATCAAATGGAGCCCTGTTGAAGCTAATATTGGATGTCCCTTGTTGGCACAAGCTGACTCGGATGGTTATGTCAAAGTTCATGGCTTGGAGAGTTCTTCGGATGGACCAGAAGAAAAGGGTACCCGCTTTCTTCCTTTGTTTTGCATTATCTCTGGTATTGTAATGGAAGTGTTCTTCAGTGGTATAACAACAGGCACACAATTATTTGGAAGCATTCCTCTACTCATCATTTGGATGTGTCATTGTCCTGCCAAAATAAATACTCTTCTAGAGATTGATATCGACAATTGTTAAAATTTAGTACCGATGAACTTTCTTTTGCAAGTGATGGGTTGGTTGGCAGAAGTGGACGGTGTCTTTGACGTTTGGATGTTCCCGCTGTATTAATTACTGAGATGGACCTGACGCAGGTCTTGTGTTGAGAGAGGTTACTGGTGCAAAAATCAGCTCTTTTATGTGCCTATGCCTGGACTGGAGTCCTTCAGCTACATTGACAGTAGTGGGGCTTTCTGATGGCTCTGTCTCACTATTATCTTGCTCTGAGACTGAAATTGAAATTGAGCAAGAATGGAAACAGATGATTTTGAGTTGTGGGCAGCTTCCTTCGACACCTACTGACCCCACTTGATATACACAGGCTCTGATGACTGTAAATTCAGTTGTTGTAATGTCCGTGACTGTCCCTCAAATTCAGTGTTCTGAAATTCCAAGGAACATAAAATGGGTGTTTGCTGCATCACGAAGAGCATATCTAACCCTAATGTTGTCCTTACTGGTAGCTACGATGAACACATTAGAGTTTGGGATATAAGATCGTTCTCAAAACTTGTAAATCAGAGTTCAATCTGCTTTGGGGGAGGAGTTTGGAGAATCAAGCAACATCCTCATGTCCCCAGTGTAGTCTTGGCAGCTTGTATGCACAATGGATTTGCACTTGTTGATCTCAGGGGCGAGGTGATTAAAATTGCAGAGACATGCAGTAGGCATAGCTCACTTGCATATGGTGCGGATTGGCAGAAAGGTACGCCAAAAGAGGGCAAAAGAGAGAACATGGTGATTAAAAACTTGTTCCTTTTATGATAGACTTGTCCGGATGTGGACACCATAGTGTAACATGTTCGCACGACCCCATACATTCTCGAGAATTTGTAATGACTCGGATACATAATTTTAGGTTTTTTTTTGGCCTCCTAATCTATTGTGGGAATGCTTTGAGATTAATTTTGCAAGTCATTGCTGGACAAACTTGAGAGTTGGCAATGATACTTGTCTTCAGCTTTAATATGTCTTTCCCTTGATGTTTCCACCTTTCTATCGTTCAACTTTATATGCTTAAGCCCTTAAAAGAAATGCTCCCTTGAGAAATTATACGGGGTGGATGCTTTTTCTGTCTTGATCGTAAGCATTGACAAGGTGTAAGTTTACTAATTCAATGGAGAGATTAATATTAGATAAACTAGATTTATCATGGTGGAACCATAATGGGAAACCAAAGATTACCTTGACCGTTAATGAAATCTATGCTATTTCTTTTTTAATCCTTAAATTGAAATAATCATTAGTTAGGTACTTATCTTAATTTCACGGCATTTTAAAGCTTGTTTGGGTCATTTTAAAATTTTAAGGACTTCTTTTAGAAGTCTTACTACAAATTCACTTAAAAAGTTTTGTGTCACATTGGACATAAAAAATTAACAACAATCTAAACTCAAAATCAAAATCTTAAGTGGGCTTAAGTGGGCCTAATTCATCGATATGTTCTAAAGATGGAGTGGAGCAAAGCTCAAAAGTCAAAAAGATCTAAATTAAGGGGTAAATTACCTTTGGAATCATCCAACAACGTTCCAATCTTTCACTCTAATCAAATGGCGTTTCATTCCATGTACATGGCTTATTTCTTGCAATCAATCTATTAATCAATGGGATCGGGACGACGATTGCACAATTTTGATCTAATCGAATAGGCTTGAATTCTTCTAGCTTGGGAAAACTAATGGTCGACTTTCAATTTGATAGTTAGAATTGGAAACCGAATTAGCCCTCATAATGTTTTTTTATCTAAATTTTCATGATATGATAGGAAAGTAGCATTATGTCATTAAAAAAATAGTTATTCATCAAGTGGTTATAATATTATTTATTCATGTTGAAGATCATAATTTAAACTCAGTTGATATAATAAGGGAATTTGACTAACTGAACCGATCTCTATGTAAAATCAGTAGTTCCAACTTCAGAGCCAAGCATTGAATTTGTCCTAGGCCGCTTCAAGATTCACAAAATTGGGAAATGATCGATTTTTTCAAGAAAATCCCTTAAACGGGTTAATCTCAATCAATTTGGTCCTTTTCCGGGTGCAAACTGGCACGCAGCCCTAGTTGAGAGATTGGTTTAAGACTACCAATTGCTTGAGGGTTTGGATCGAGTCCAAGATTGCATAATGATACGTGGGGGTCCATGATTGGTGCTGACGGCTCACCATATAAAATATGGCAAATGTGGGAGAATTAGGATAAGATTCTGTAACCACGAATCCTGCAATAATTAAGTCCAAGGGGACACGTGGGGGAAAAGTCCAAGGGGGCGTTAGCGGCGCCTTGACAACTATCTGTTCCACACCGGTCCGCCTCTAGAAACCCGAGAAAATATTAGGTGGGTCATATCATCCACGATCGACATAGGCGTAGGTAAAGATCACTCACCGATCGACATGTGACTCCACATAGGCGACGGCGTCAGAGGAGAAAATAAAACCAGGCATTCCCGGTGGGGCCCACCCTGATGGGCAGCAAAGGCGTAGTGATATAAAATTTCAAATATAAGACGGATGGTAAATATAAAATGCTGAATAATAATAGAAAATTCTAATGATGACGTCCATGACCATGACCTCTGGGGTTACGTGGGGTGAGAAAATATTTGGTACATTTGTTATGTCCAATCGAGAATACAATAGCCTATCCGTTGATCAACACGCGTTCAATGAGGTCCCACATTTCGGATTTTTCAAAAGATTCTTTTTCTCGCTTGCTTTCTTTTTTAATGGACTTCCTTCCAATCATGATTGTCCCTTATTTTCTCCTACTTTGAGAGGCCCACAGGCTCTCGCCCATCCATCTCCTCCGGCAGCAGAGATAGTATTAAGCTTTTTTTTTACATGAATTTGATTGCGTTCAGACGAACCAAGATTGGTTGGATCCAAAAAGGAAATTGCTTATTCAAACGCACAGAAATTTCCCTTTCGAAATGGGTCAAGGGTCCGAGGGCCCATTGGCTCCCTTGAGTCAAATTCACTGACCAAGTGTGTATTGTCAACCTGCATAATTTACTATATGATTTGAGACCGTTGTGTATTTGAGCAAGGTTGTGTAATGGTAATTATACTCATGCGCTACAAAGTTCAATTTCCTTACAACCCAATCTAAAAAACAATGGAGTAATTTTTATTTTTTCGATTTGCTAATTTTGAGGAGCACGCATCTTGAATTTCTTTTCTTTTAAATCTAGAACACTTCATTTAGGAACAGATAAATATTGACACATATTCACATGTAATTCTTACATAATCTTTTAAAATGAAAAACAATATTTTAGATTTGTGGGGAAAAAATAAAAGTAACTTTTGAGTTTTGATTAGTTGAGACAAACAAAACTAATTGATTATTTCTTCTAAATTCGGTCAAATATTGCAATATTTCCTATCATATGCAAACTTTGATCGCATAAAAGGGATTGATGGGCTGAGCTAAACTTTTGTCTTCTCACGGGCTTTAAGTCCAAGACCTCCCTACTTGAGACCATTAACTCCAATCCAATTAAATTCAAGACCATCTTATTAAGCCCATTCGCCGCCAATCCAATGCATATGTAATTGATTGAAATATGCTAAGTGATAAAATGCTCTTAAAACTATATGTTAAACAATTTAATTCTAATTTTTTACTTAGGGGTCAAAATTAATCCTTAATTTTTTTTATGCAATAAATGAATGATCAGGTTGCTAAATTTTAGATATCAATAATTTTAGAGTTCGCCGGATGTGAATTAATCCTCAGGATTAAAGTTGCAAAGATGTCGCCGAACATCTATAAAGAGACTTGATTCATGAGGAATTGACGTGATTCTAAGACTTCTAATGGCACGGTTGACTAGTGAAGATTGGATGAACTAATGAGCTATGCTCTATTTGTAGTGTAGTTGAAGAAGGGGGCAAATGACTCGTTCCTGAGGGGTAGAGGGATTAACCCACAGCCCATAGCCACAATATGACCAACCAAAAATGCCCCTTACTGGTGACTCACTCTGTTAATGCAGGACGTCAACATGATGACTTTCAGGTTGATCAACCAAGAAGAATGAAAAATTTGAGAGTTAGTTTCTTGTGACATTGTGATCAAACCCACCATTACTATTTGATGTATGAATAAGATAAGCTCAAAATGCAACACACGGTTTTTCATCTAGTGACAGATGAAGAAGAAATCGGAATTCGCAAGTAATATTTCGAATATGATATTGCTAGCTCCTCTGTCGACAACTTCGGTAGATTAGTACTCAGAATGGCCGCATAGAGAGAACATCATCTACATTTAGGTGTTATTACTTCTTTGTACTAGTCTAAGTTACCTCAATAGTCACTGTATTTATCTTTTCTCTCCCTTCTTTTTTCGATGTAAAGATGAAGATTTCATCATAATAAAACATGCTAGACAAGCAAGACAATGGAGAGGATGGATCAATGTACTTCAATTGATATGAAGACATTTCACGATCTTTGTAGTTTTTTCTAATAAGAATCTTCTTCGAGAGTTGTTTCTCTAACCTCTTGCATTTTTTTTAAAGATATCTTTGTCTTCGGCAATTTTGAGACCTTGTAAGAACTTAATATAATTTCCTTTCATGATATCTACATTCTTTCGCAATGTTGACATGAACATAACCAAACAATTAGCTGCCATGTAACTTCACTCTCAAGCCTCATGTTAGCTTGTTTGACTGTCTTCTTATGTTGCTAGAATTTGTCATTCATTCACAAGTTATGCTTTACTCTTTGCTAGTCAGCAAGTTGAGGTCGCTCTATTCATTCATGATCTTTCTAACATGATGCAAATTGGTTAAGTGAGGAACTTGTTTTTTACTCTCACTTTATCTCTAATTCAGGCTTTGCCATGATGGATCCTGAGACCATAATCACTTGCCTTCAAAATTTAGAAAGTTTTATCCTTATTTGCATACGTTCCAAGTCTAATAAAAAGTCAAGGATTGGAATAAAGTGAATAAATAATATAATCAAAGCCACATGATTGGCGACCTGAATGAGGACCATTTTAGATTAATATTAGTGTGATGTGAGTACAATTTTGGACAATCGTGCAGTGATGAGCCGGGGCTTATTGGGGTCAGGTACCTTCACGACTGTTTTCAACCCACCACATTGCACGCTCTCTTGGTGTGGATACTACAATACACCCAAAAAGACTGAATACGAATTGAATAGGTATGTGGACTTCGAAACTAACGAGGCCCCTTCCTTGATCATACTATTTTAATTATTTCTTACCCTTCATTTACTCTATGTTGAAAATCCAAAGATGGAAGACTTTCAAGTCTCCTTCCTTGAGTGAACTTCTCTAGTTTTTTCTTACCCTTCTTTTACTCAATGTAGAACATTCAAGGTGAAGATTTCATGTAATGATTCCAGCTCCTTTGTCACCAACTTTCTTCAGTACTCACAATGGCCACACAGAGAGAACAACATTTACATTTAGGTCTTACTACTTCTCTATACAAGTCTAAGTTACCTCAATTAGTCACTACATCTAGCCTTTCTCTCCCTTTTTTTTTTCAATGTAAAGACGAAGACTTTCATGCTACTAAAGCATGCTAGACAAGCAAGCCGATGGAGAGGATGGATTGATGTGCTTCAACTAATTCGAAGACAATTCACGATCTTGCTAGTCTTTTCTAATGAGAACCTTCTTAGAGAGTTGTTTCTTTAACCTCTTGTATTTTATTTATTGATAAATTGGTCTTTGGAAACTTTGAGACCTTGCAAGAACTTAATCTAATTTCCCATCATGATATCTTCTCTATTTTGTGTTATAGTATAAGGGATTAGGCCTTACAATTTCAGTACCCATGGCCCTATGGTGTGATAATAAAGCTGCAATGCATATAACTTCCAACCTCGTGTTTTATGAGAGAACAAAACACATTAAGGTCAACTGTCATTTTATTCAAGAGAAGTTGTAGAGTGGATCAATTCTTTCTTGTCATATTCAAACTAGTGAACGACTTGTAAGCATATTTACTACACATCTAGATAATGGGAGGATATATTATATTTGCAACAAGTTGGTTATGATTAATATCTATGCTCCAACTTGAGGGGGAGTGTTAAAGTTTAAGGTTAAAGTAGTCTTTAGGAACTTTCTGATTTTTTTTTATGTATTTATTAAACATTATTGAATAATACAAAATACTTTTTCTCTCACATATTGTAATGTTGACATAAGCATAACCAAACAATTGGTTGCCTTGTAACCTTGCTCTCAAGCCTCGAGCGAGCTTGTGTCACGGGCCGAGAGTTTCCTTGGCCTCAGAAACGACCCGCGGGCGCCTAGCGAGCGGAATTCGCCAGGCCAGCCCTTTCTTTAGCTGTTCCACGAACGATACGGTGAATGATTCTTCGTACGAGATCCTACCACGCCCAGCTTCGCTCGGGCGTCTAGTCCATTGAGTAAGGCAGCAGTTCTCTTTAGGCACAACAACTGGTTTCGGCCTGCCATGACCTCGTCAGGAGAGCGGCATCAGCTCCCGACCAGTTTGTGCACGGGAGGCCTACCCCGTCTTCAGAGCTCCTGAGTGATATAATCCTTCTATCCTAGAACTCCTAGCACCAACCGTCCCGACGCCACTCCCACGGACCGTTGTGTTCTACCCTTCGCCTCACACTCTTCACCGAGATAACCCCAAGCGCCACTCACAAGTGTCACGAGTACGGGAGGATTCACGGACCGTGACATTCTCCCCACTCATTTCGCAACGCCCTCGTTGCGATCTCGCTCGTCGCTTCCTTGCGTAAATTAACCATTGATGTGCCACTTTTTGGGAATTCACATCGAACGGTCACGCTCGCCTAACAAAACAGGTCTTGCTCCATTGATGGCTTCTTTTGATCTCAGCCGCTCGGCCATTCGGTCACCTGCGCTTTTCGGCAAGTGTGGCATCTTTCGCCAACCGCATCTTTGGCAGCACCATTTCAGCCTAATCAGCATCTTGACCCCAGCAGACCAATGGAGGTTCTTTACTTGTTGAAAACACAGCAGTAGACCTCTTCTTCAAATTCACCGATCGATCCAGGAACGTTATCCCCATTCAGCAAGGGTTCGGTTCTTCTCGAACTCCTTATCGGCTCGGCGAGGAACCGACTCGTCCTAGTACTATTGCCATCCTAGGAGCAGAGAGCGTAGCTACGTTCAAGCATCTTTTGCCCCAACCATTCATTTTCCGCTGCGCTAGGACCGGACCGGGCACTCATCAGTTCAATGCACTAGAGCGAGAAGCTCGATTCTCCGACTCGCTCACTCACTTACTGGAGGGATTCCTGCTCTGATACCACTTGTCATGGGCCGAGAGTTTCCTTGGCCTCAGAAACAACCTGCGGGCGCCTAGCGAGTAGAATTCGCCAGGCCAACCCTTTCTTTAGCTATTCCACGAACGATACGGTGAATGATTCTTCGTACGAGATCCTACCACGCCCAGCTTCGCTCGGGCGTCTAGTCCATTGAGTAAGGCAGCAGTTCTCTTTAGGCACAACAACTGGTTTCGGCCTGCCATGGCCTCGTCAGGAGAGCGGCATCAGCTCCCGACCAGTTTGTGCACGGGAGGCCTACCCCGTCTTCAGAGCTCCTAAGTGATATAATCCTTCTATCCTAGAACTCCTAGCACCAACCGTCCTGACGCCACTCTCACGGACCAGTTGTGTTCTACCCTTCTGCCTCACACTCTTCACCAGATAATCCCAAGCGCCACTCACAAGTGTCACGAGTACGGGAGGATTCACGGACCGTGACACTTGCTTAACTCTTTTCACGTATTGCTATAGTTTATCATTCACTCAAAAGTTATGCTTACTCTTTGCCAATCAGCAAGTAGAGCTTGTTTGTTCTTTCATGATCTTTGTAACATATGCGAATCTCTCTCTCTCTCTCTCTCTCTCTCTCTCTCTCTCTCTTTCTCTCTCTCAGGCTTTGCCATGACGGGTCCTGCGACCATAATCACTCTCCTCAAAGGCTTAGAAATTTCTATCCTTATTTCCAAAAGTTTCGAGTCTAGTAAAAAGTTATGACTGGAATAAAATGAATCAAAACCATTTTAGACTATTATTCCTAGTGTGAGTGCAATTTTGGACAATCGCACTCTTATGAATTGAGACTTACCGAGGTTAGGTACCTCCACGGCTGTTTTCAACCCACCGCATTACACGCTCTCTTCATGTGGATGATATGATACGCACAAAGACTCTGAAAAAGAATCGAAAAGGCATGTGGACTTTAAAACTAACAAATCCTCTTCCTTCATTGGACTTCTTGGCTATTTTCTTACCCTTCTTTTACTAAATGTAAAAAATTTGAAGATGGAAGACTTTGAAGTCTTCTTTCATCTGCACATATTGCTTAACTCTTTTCACATATTGCTATAGTTTATCATTAACTCAAAAGTTATGCTTACTCTTTGCCGATCGGCAAGTAGAGCTTGCTTCTTTCTTCCATGATCTTTGTAACATATAAGAATTGATTGAACTATTCTCTTTGCCATGACGGGTCCTGCGACCATAATCACTCTCCTTAAAGGCTTAGAAATTTATGTCTTTATTTCCAAAAGTTTCGAGTCTGGTAAAAGTTATGACCAAAATAAAATGAATCAAAACCATTTTAGACTATTATTTGTAGTATGAGTGCAATTTTAGACAATCGCACGCTTATGAATTGTGGCTTACCGAAGTTAGGTACCTCCATGGCTGTTTTCAACCCACCACATTACACGCTCTCTTCTTGTGAATGATATGATATGCACAAAGAGACTGAAAAAGAATCGAAAAGGCATGTGGACTTTGAAACTAACAAATCCTCTTCCTTCATTGGACTTCTTGGCTATTTTTTTACCCTTCTTTTACTCAATTTAAAAAATTTGAAGATGGAAGACTTTGAAGTCTTCTTTTATCTGCACATCAGAGATTATATAAACCCACCCACCCACACACCTATCCACACACCCACACAGAGATGACAGCAAAAATGCACTTCCCTTCATCAACATCATCATCATCTTCTCTTATAACCATTCTCTGCTTGCTCTTGGTTCTAATCTCCCTTTTCCTTCCAGGGGCCTACGGTAAGTGATTTTTCTTTTTTGTGCTCCAAGCTCATAATAATGGAGGACGACATAAATTGAAGATTATGATTCCACAAAACTGTAGTTGACATGTCATGATACGGGGACATAGAGAAAGTTTTATACATCATGTTGTTTTTCTTATCATCGCTTGAACAATGAGCCATTTGTGTCATTTTTTCTTTATTAGTTATTGCTTTCTGCTTGCTCTTGCTTATAATCTCTCCGTTTCTTCTTGGGGCCTTGGCTGGCTTCACCAGGCTTGAATCATCCAGCTTGACTCCATGTAAGTGATTATTCTTTTTCGTGCTATGGGCTTTCAATAACGAAGGGGAACGTGGATTTCATAAGGCATGACATCAGAACATGCAAAAAGTTCTATACATCATCGTGTTTTTCTTAAAGTTGTTAGGATATTTTGCTGCACGAATTATTTAATAATTTTGGGCAGTGTTCGATCCTTCATAATGATTTTTATTGAGTTTCTTCTTGTCTACAGATTTGGATCTTCCCGATTGTGGGAAATATTGTCCAACAAGTCATAAACTTATTGCACATTTACTAATTGAGTTCTAAACATTTTCACATTTTTTGAGTTCATCCGGCCAATTTTAGTTAGAACTTGCCAACGTAGACGTTGATTGTTTTACGTGGCATGGCTAGTGCTGATGTTGATAATTTTTAATAATGTTATAATATTTTTGAATGTTTGAATTTTTGAATTTTTGAATTGATTTTATTAATTCTCTCTCTCTCTCTAAAAATTTTTGAATTGATTTTATTAACTCTCTCTCTCTCTCTCTCTCTCTCTCGCAATGGCCTAATGGGCGAGGGTCGTGACCAGCCTCGTCCAGATCTGGGTGCGTGGCTTTTCAGGTTTCCTCTTTACGACATGAGCGATCCTCTACTGGACAAGAGAGCAGTGCCGCGTGAAGGAAAGATCATTTCAATCGCTGCTTTAACGCCTTCGCTTATGGCTCTCCTTACCAGAAGGTGGCCTCGCGTCCTCGCACGAACTGTTTCACCACCTCTTTCTCTTCATCGTTTGTTTTCTTCTATTCCCACAAGTCATTTGCTTTCCTTTTAGAAAATTTCGCCCATCTCCCATGAGCCTCAGCCCTTGTTTCCCTTCCCTTTTCTGTTTGAAACTTCCCTCGTAGAAGACTCCGGAAATCTCTTTCATTTTGCCAACCTCACTAATCACGGTTTTCCCCTCGACCCTCCATTCAATTGATTTCTTCAGCCGCGTTGAACCACTTGATTCTTTCCTAGTTGTTCCTTGGCCGAGAATCTCCAGAATATGCGTCCCTCATTCACTTCCCAATTTTACAAAAATTAGCGCCTCAAATCTCAAAGCTCGAAAATCACCCTTTCCTCGATGGGAATTGGCTGAACTTTCTTGCCTTATTTCGTTTACCTACCAAATTCGGAATGGCGAGCAGAGGAGCGAAGAGGAAGCCCAAGCCGAAATGCCACGTGCCCAGATCTGGCGAGGCTGGCCATGACCCTCACCCAAAAGGTTATCACAAAAAGAGAAAAAAAATGGAAAAAAAATAAAAATTAATAAAAATTAGAAAAATATAGAAAAAATTATCCATGGTTAGCCCTAATTGTGCCACATAGGACAGCTGTCATTTATGTCAGTAAATTCTCAATTGACAAAATGATAAAATGTTTAGGATTCAATTGACAAAATTGAAAAATTTATAATTGAATTGATAGAAATACAATAGTTTTATGACTTTTTCGACAATTTTCTCCATAATCGTGAGTCCTCTTTTTACTCCATATCTTGACTCTTTTCATCACATAATATTTGATCTTTTATAATGATTTTCATAGAATATTGCCTTGCACATGCAGTTGATTCACGTGGCTATGTGTCGGGAAGCCATTCTGGTCACGCTGGAACACATAGGAGTGAGTCTTCTTATTACTCCATATCTCAAACCTTTCCATCACATTAGCTACCTCTAGAAGAATTTATACATCTATGAATCATTCATCATACATCGTATTACACTCGCTCGAAGGCACTTCAATCTCAATTTATCATATATTCTCTTGTCATATAATCACATAACATGTCCGATTTCACTTATGCGCCAAACGATTAATGATACTCTATGAAATTTCATCTCCACAAATGTAGTATGTGGCAATGTGCATATGCCTAATTTCTTATTTATAGCAAGAATTAGTAACAAAACGTCGATGCTCTGTACATACATTGTTTGTGTACTTATTATTTGCATAGCATGGTCACAACTTGGTCAATAAGGTTTTCTACAATTAAATGCGTGGGGGGAAAATCATGGTAATTTCATCGGTATGTGAATAATTTCTCTGCGGTATTCAAATTAATTACAAAATAAAGCAACGTGTATGTGTATCCCATGATTAATATTTGTCTGGAGTACATTAGTGATGGTTTTATGTGATGGGCTGTCGCGACCTCTTTTTTTTCGGCGCTCGCAATCGGGTACGGGCGCCTAAGGAGGCTAATGGCTCGGCTGAATTTATTAAGCCCGGACTCTCCCAAGTCCACCAATTCACGACTTAATGGTTCAAGTTTTTTAACCTGTAAATCAATTTTTAAAATGGAGTCGCCACTAATCGATTTGGGGTGGATTGATTAGAAACCCAAGCGAAGTATTGGGAGAAATACTCACTCCTGCGCAACCAGAGAAATTAAGATCGGGGACTTGATTACACTAGTTAATCACTAATGCCCTTTTGGTACCTAATCTTATTTAAACCCTAAGGCTTTTTGGATGTTCGGGGGATTTTCCATGCATTTTGGGAGGAAAAGCATTTTTTGAGTCTTTTTCTCATTTTTGGACATAAAAGGGATTTTTTGGAAAAATACAAGTCTTTTTGGCTTTTTCTAAATTTTTTTGGCTTTTTCATGAATTTTTGGCTTTTTTGGATTTTTGGCATTTTTTTGGAAAATAAATTATTTTTGATTTTTCTCGATTTTTAGAAAATAAAACATTTTTCAACATTTTTTAAATATTTTTCGAAAATAAATTATTTTTGATTTTTTTGAAATAAATTATTTATTATTTATTTAAAAATATTATAAAAATTGACCGGGTTGGATCGTGGGTTGGGTCCGACCCGGGCCAACCCCAAAACGAAGGGCTCGCTACGCGGGCTCGAATTTTTTTCTTTTTTTTTAAAAGACGCCGTGGCCGGGCGTTTGGGGACGCCCGGCCCGGCCCGACGACCCGAGTTCCTAGCGGAACCCTACCCGGATCCAACCCGACCTCGCGACCCGGTTCGCGCCGCCCCTAAAAATGGAGAAACCCTACCCGACTCGCGGCCCCGGGTCTGACCCACTGACCCGAGGCCACGACCCGGAAAATCGAGAACCCTAGGGTTCTTGATTCGCGGCGTCGGAGAGGGGAAGGCTGAGGTGCGCGGCGGCGACGGCGGCGACGGTGGCAACGACGGCTACGGTGGCTACGGCTACGGCGAAGACGATGGTTGGCCACTCAACTAGATCGATGACGGGGCTCGTGGCGCGGCGGTAGGAGAAGCAACGGAGACCTTGATTTACTGAGGTCGAGATCCGGAGATGAATGGGTTTCGAGAGAGGGGGGACGACAACGGCTACGCAACTGGAGGTGGCGGATACCTAGTGGCGGTGAATGGTGGTGGTGACGACGACAGGGCAGCAGCGGCAGCTTCTCAACTCTTGGATCCGGCACAGCGTCGGCGGATCGGTCACGGCAGTCACTTCGGGTGGGAACAACAGCAGCAAGAACCCCAGATCCGTGGCATAGATCTCGGCCGGAGCTTCCTCGGCCTCGATTCTCTCTCACTCGGGCCAGATCCGAGCCTCCACCGGCCGGATCGACCTTCTCGGTCGCTCGCCGGCCTTCCCGAAGTCTCGGTGGAGGGTGGGCTGAGCTCGTGACTCGAGTTCTCTCCTGTGCTCGCCCTTCAATCCTTCCCGATGTCTTTCAGTGAAGGATCTCCGAGCTCGCCACCCCCTCCGATGATGCTTGCGGCAGCCTATTTATAGGCGAAGGAAATCCGGTCGACAGAGGGGCTCGGTCGCCAGCCTCCGGCTTGCCCACCGGTTCCGCTCTGCTGAACCGGTGTCCCATCGAGGTTTCCAGCGAAGCTCGCTCAGCATTAATGGCACCTGATCTTATCCTCTCCGGCCGACGTCGGCCTACTCCCCTCGGCCGTAGGCCGTCCTTCGCGTGCGTTGCCGGCCACCGCGCGTGAGATGCAAGCGACTGAGGAAGAAGAAGACAGGAGGAAGAAGAAGAGAGGTGGGGCCGGGCCAAAACTCAAGAAGACAAGGGCTGGGCCTTGAGCCCGCGCAAGGGAGAGAAAAAGAGGGGAGGGGCTGGGCTTTTGCTTTCTTTTGTTTTTTCCTGCTTTTATTTGTTTTTTCTGTTTTTTCGGTTTTTGCATTCATTATTATTTTCTTATCCGAAAAAGATAAAATAAAGTAAAACCTAATTAATTAAAAGGAAATTTTAGGCGTCAACATGGGCTTAAGGCCCGTCCGCCCATGTTGGGCCTAAAAGCCCGGCCCACAAGATTATGGCCCATGGATGGAGGGATATGATGAAGGGGCACGATTCTTTTTGGAGGGAACGTATATAAGGGAGAAAAGAGAGGGATGAACACACCTTTTGGCATTTATTACGTACGTTCCTCTCCCTCTCTCCCTCCAAGAGAAAAACAAACGCAAAATGCGACGCTCTCTTCCTTTCAAGGTCAAATCGACATCATCGGATCGAACTGGATCGGTTTTCTCTTCCTCTTATCGGCATTGGTGTTTAATCTGTAGCTAATAAGGTACGCTCGAATCTGTGGTGTGCTTTACGATTGGTGATACGTGTTTTTCCCGGGCTCGTCTTCCGCATTCGTTTTAGGGGTTCGATTTAGTGTCGAATCCGATTTTTGGGAATCTGTCATTCCCAACATTGGTATCAGAGCCCTAGTTCATGTTTTCCCGACCCCTTTCATGTTTTTTGATTGAATTTTCGTGAAAATAATTGGCCGACACGGATCGGGGCGAAAAATCCCGACACCTAAGCACTGTTCATCCTTTTTTTTCGAGTTTCTATAAGTCAAAATCAATTTTTGAAGGCATAGGGTGAAAGAACTCGTCGAGACGAGTCCGTCGATGTGTCTTGCGCTGCCGGGTGGCGCCGAACGCGCCCACACGTGTGGCCAGAAGCCGCTACATGTGGGCGCCACGCGCCGGTGGCAAACTGGCACGTGCGCACCACCGGCCAGCGAACCGACGCGTGCTGACGTTATCGTGACATCACCCAACGGTCGGTAACTGCTGGGATGACGTCATCGATGACGTCATCGCCGACGACCGTTGGCCGGCCGGTCATCGGTCGGCGACCCGACCGGCGACCTGACCTGACCCGACATGCGCGGAAGCCTAGCCCGTGCCGCGCACGCGCCGGCGAACGTCTGCGTGATATCAGCCCGCGCACGCACGCGGTACGTGCCGGTTGGTTCATCCGACCCGGCCCGACCGGCCTAACCGGTTCGACGACCGATGACCCGACCGTTGACCGTTGACCAACGACCGTTGACCGTTGACCTAAAAAAAATAAAATAAAATAAAATAAAAGAAAAATAAGAAAAATAAAAAAAGAGGAATTTGTTTTTTTTTTCAATTATGTCTATGTGGGTTATAAGTAATTCATTATTTATTCTGCATTTGTTGCATGAATCATGGAAAATCATGTATTTTCCCTTATGTACATTATGGATTATAAGTGATTCATTTTTTGGTTTTGCATTTGTTGTAGGAACTATGATACGTTATGCACGGATACCTGCAATCCCGAGAACGGACGAGGGAAGTGCAAGACTTAAAAGGCTGATGACAGAGTTAGCTAATTATTGGTGGCATGACGGTGTTTAGTATCACATGTAGTCAGGGTCAATCAGATGATACAGAAAATTATCTGGAATGGTTATCTTATGCCAGATTTTGAGAATGTGTTGGCTTTGATGAACACTCTTCCACCTGAATGGCAAGCAGTGTTAGATCGGCTATGGGAGGTCAACGTGGTCCCGGGTTATAGGAGGCTAGTGGTAGCTTTTGTTAGAGAGTACTATAGGATTGAGTTGACCAAAACTTCGACCCTTAGATTGAGCACTACATGGCGCAGAGTGAATGCGCCTTGGAGGCGACACGAAAACTCTCCAAAAGTTTTTCCATGGTTGGCAAATGTGCCTTCAAATTTCTCAGATATTTTGACTGATAGATTAGAAGGGACATTCCCTATTTATTTCTTAGATTAGTTTGAGATGTTTTTCGGTGTGAATGTCTCTTTCTATGTTGATATTTCTTCTTTGTATATATTACTTAGTGTAATGGATAGTTGTATTATGTAAAAGCATTATTACTCTATTGGATGTCAAATATTATTTGATTTCTATTATTATTGACTGCTCTGGGTAGTTCATAGAAGTTTTTTGTAATTTCATAGAATTTATTTTGCATAAGACAATTATATTAATAATAGTTTTAAGTTAGGATTTTTGGAGGATGATTGGAAACATAGTGACCTTTTAATTCTGAAACCTTACTTAAAATTGTTCATTGATATGATGGGTTTGTGCAAAGTGGATGCATAAATGATAGGCATTAGTTATTCGTGTATATATGTCTGATGTTGTCAGATCGATGGTTTCGGCAACTAAGAACGTGATTGCTGATATGAACGGCAATAATTGTGAAATATTGAATATGAAGATTCAATATGTGCTGAAAAAGTAAGAAGCACTAGAAGCTCTTGACTATGTTATGGAAGATCTTGAGAATGCCGTGCGCCAACTTGAGCTAGTAGAGGACCGCCTAATGGCATTTGAGCCGAATATAGACATTTGCAATGCTGGTTCTAGCTTGGAAAGGGCTTTGAGCTCTAAGTGCAAGCGTATTGATTCGTTCAATATATGAGAATGCAAAGGATCAAGTCCTTATTACAAGAAATCAAGAGTTAACCAACACAAGAGAGGAAAAAATTCTCAAGTGAAAAAAATGTCAAGGGTGAGGTGTTACAATTGTGACAAGAAAGGTCACTATGCTCGCAACTGTTGTGAGCTGAAAAAGGTAAACACCTCTTGTACATTTGAGAACTTTGCTTATGTGTCAAGTTCTGTATTATTAGCTGAATCCAATCCTTTGTGGACTGTAGATTCATGAGCGACAGATCATGTAGCGAAGGATAGAGAATCCTTCGTGGAATTCCGACGATACCAACTGGAACTAAGTGGATCTATGTGGAAAATAACTCCAGAGCTGAAGTTAAATGGATTGACACCTGCCAATTGAACATGCGTGGTGGACGCACCTTGTTCCTACATGATGTTCTATATACTCCGGGGACTCGTCGAAATTTAGTGTCTGTTTTGGTGTTGGTCAAGCTTGGTTTTAATATGAACTTCCATAATAGAGATGAATATTTGTATTTAGATACAAACTACTATGGTTGTGGTTATTTTCTGGATGGTTTCATTGTATTAGATATTGACTATGTTAATGCAAATGTTTGTTATTCCCTTCTCACATCTCCTAATTTATATGATAATGATGTGAATGTGTGGCATGCTAGACTTGGTCATATTGGCCAACAACGTATGAATAGACTAGCCAAAGAGGGCTTGTTGGGCAACATTGAAAAAGTCGATTTGCCCATATGTGATTATTGCCTAATAGGGAAAATTACAAGGAAATCATTTGAAAAAGATAAAAGAGCTGAATTTTCTCTATATTTAATCCATTCTGACGTCTGTGGTTCATTGAATGTGAGAAGAAGGCATGGGGCTGTTTATTTTATCACTTTTATAGATGATTATACTCGATTCGGATATGTTTATTTAATTTCTCATAAATCTGAAGCATTAAGTTGTTTCAAAAGGTTTATGAACCTGGTGGAAAATCAATTAGATAAGAAAATAAAAGCATTGAGATCTGATCGAGGTCGAGAATATTTATCTGATGAGTTCAGAAAATTATGTGATGAAAAGGGAATATAAAGACAGTTGTCTATTCCATAAACTCTTCAACAATATGGTGTTGCGGAGAGAAGAAACAGAATCCTACTGGAAATGGTTAGGTCCATGATGGCGCATGCTAACTTATCTATCACTTTTAGGAGTGATGTGTTGTTAACTGCTGCATATATACTTAACCGGGTGCCTTCCAAATCAGTTGCTTCCATTCCATATGAGTTATGGACAGGTAGAAAATCGGATTTAAGTTTTCTTAAGCCATGGGGTTGTGCTGCCTATACTCATGAGTCCCCTCACAAGTTTGGGAAATTGGGTCCCAAAGGAAAGAAGAATATTTTAATGAAATACTCCGAAATGTGTTCATAGGTGAGCAGGAAAGTGAGAGTACAACTGAATTTGAATCACGGGATGTCACATTCTTAGAGGATGAATTTCCTAAGAAGGGCGAAATATGGGAAGATTACTCCCTATTTGAAACCTTGGATCAAGATAATGATATTAGTGGAGTTTGTCCAAGTGGGAGTATTATGAGAAGTGATGAATTGAATTCAACTCATTCTCAATTACAACCACATGATGAGACGACATCATTATTATCTAATCCAAGTGGGAGCATAATGGGGAATGATGTGCAAATGGAACACTCTCCCATACGGCGAACAAGTCGCCAAAGTATTTCCCATCGATGTTTTAACATGGAAAGGGAAACTTTTATGATTGCTCCGCAAGATGATGATAAGCCAAGAATATTAATGAGGTTTTGAATTGCCCTAATAAGGAAAAATGGATTCATGCAATGGAATAGGAAATTGAGTCAATGAAATCAAACCAAGTCTGGGAACTGGTTGATCTTCCAGAAGGACGCAAAGCTCAAAATAAAGCGAAAGGCTGATGGCTCAATAGAAAGGCATAAGGCTCGCTTTATGGCGAATGGGTATAATCAACAGGAATGAATTTATTATGAAGATACATTTTCTCCTGTAGTGATATTTATCTCGATTCGCATTATTCTGGCAATAGTGGCTAGTATGGATCTTGAATAACATCAAATAGATGTAAAGATTGTTTTCCTCAATGGAGAATTAGAGAAAGAAATATATATGGAACAACCTGTTGGTTTCATAATGTATGTCGATTTTTGAAATCGATATATGGTCTCAAGCAGTCATCGAGACAATGGTATATACGTTTTCATAATGTCATAATTGCATATGATTGTACAATGATAGATGATGATCATTGTGTATATATCAAAAGATCCAAGGATCAATTTGTGATCATATCATTATATGTTGATGATATACTAATTGTTGGAAGTAATATGGAGTTTGTTAATACTGTGAAGAATTAATTATCTTCCAACTTTGAGATGAAAGACATGGGTGATGTTGCATACATTCTTGGAGTTAAGATTTCAAGATTGTAAACTCATAGATACTCATATTACAAATGACGAGGGATTGATCCATAGATTATGTCCAAGGACTCCACAAGAGAAGGAACAAATGTAAGATGTTCCTTATGCTAGTGCTGTTGGGATGCTTGATGTACGCTATGATGTGTACAAGACCTGAAGTATGTTTTGCAGTTGGAATGATGAGTAGATACCGATCAAGCACACTGGAAAGCTGTTAAAAGAATACTAAGGTATCTAAAGAGGACTGCTGATTATACGCTGAGTTATTAAGGAAATGATCTGCAACTCTTAGGCTATTCTGATGCTGATTAGAGAGGAGATTTAAATGAAAGGAAATCTACCTCTGGGTTTCTTTTCTTACCGAATAATGACACCATATGTTGGAGCAGTAAGAAACAAACGTGTATAGCCTTGTCCACGATGGAAGTTGAGTTTGTGGCATTATCATCAGCAGTATAAGAATGTGTTTGACTTAAGAGATTTTTTGGGTCATTTAGGTGTTATTGAAAGTGCTGTAGATTTATTGTTGGTTAATTGTGATAGTCAAGCAGCAAAAGTGTACACCAAAAATCCAAAATATCATAGCAAGACTAAACATATAGATACCAAGTATAATCTTGTCAAATATATGATTGCACGAAAAGATGTGACCTTACAGTACATATTACGCATAAAATGATAGCGGATCATATGACAAAGCCAATACCTAGATATGTGTTTTGTGGCTATATGAAATCTCTAAGACTGCGTAGAGGCTGATGTACTGAATATTGCAATTTCCCTAAGTGTTCATATTTGATGAATTTGTGTTTTTTCATCATTAATGCCTATGAATCTTTGTTTGATTTTTATGCATCTTAATGCTCAGTGCATTACTTTAAGTTGAGAAAATATGTCGGACATATATAAGATTGGCCCACTCACACGAGTAATCGACTCTATTTACTGTGTGATAAATAGAGATGATACTATTTTTAAGCTTATTATCTAGGTCATAATCGAGAGCTCAAGCTTAAAATACGTATGTTGCCTTAGTTAAGATGATGACATAATATTTATTATGTTCGAAAGTAAAATAACCAACATATTTTACTTTATCTGTCTAAGATGCCAGATGTGAGTTCTAATGATTTTTGTTAATGAGTAGATACGTGAACTCAAGTTAGACATTGGGTATGTCTGAACTATCATCTGTACGGTATTGAAGGTGTAGACATACGTTTCATGGGAAATGAGTTAATACCGTAATACGTATTTCATACTACGTATACATGAGACGACCAATAAGAGTGGCAAAAGTTTGATCTCAACTTTTATGCCGTGCGAGGCTCTTGAGGAAAAGAGTTCCTCAATTTTTTAGTCTCAAGATTTCTATTTAGTGTTTGCTATCTTAAGATGTTGCCAATGGTCATGAGTTGATTCGATCTAATGGAACATTTCTAGAAAAGCAAGCTGAACTGAAATTGAGAGTTTGAAGGAAAGAGGAAGATTGATTTTTGAGAATCACATTGTAGTTTTGTATTCATTGGTTATCCAATTATGATTGTCTTTGGGATAATCATAATTGTGAATACAATATATATATATCATTGTTTAAAAGAGATCAAGAGAGATATAAATGTGATCGATCGATCTAGGGTACTGCATACTAAATCTACTTAGGAAGTGATGCCCATTATGAGCTGCTATATATTCCTAACAGATGTATGGCAACGAGCTCTCAAAGTATGCTGGTTACACGGATTATTCACCGGTATGAATGTTGAAGAGAGGTAAAGATAATCCTGTTCGGTCCACCATGTGCGAGTGGGAGATGATGGTTTTATGTGATAGGCTTAAGGCCCGTCCGCCCATGTTGGGCCTAAAAGCCCGGCCCACAAGATTATGGCCCATGGATGGAGGGATATGATGAAGGGGCACGATTCCTTTTGAAGGGAACGTATATAAGGGAGAAAAGAGAGAGACGAACACACATTTTGGCATTTATTACGTACGTTCCTCTCCCTCTCTCCCTCCAAAAGAAAAACAAACGCAAAAGGCGACACTCTCTTCCCTTCAAGGCCAAATCGACGTCATCGGATCGAACGGGATCGGTTTTCTCTTCCTCTTATCGGCATTGGTGTTTAATCTGTGGCTAACAAGGTATGCTCGAATCCGTGGTGTGCTTTAGGATCGGTGATACGTGTTTTTCCCGGAGCTCGTCTTCCGCATTCATTTTAGGGGTTCGATTTAGTATCGAATCCGGTTTTTGGGAATCCGTCAATCCCAACAATTAGTAACAGTCTCAAACTGAGGAGCGGGGGTATGGTAATGAGCTGATAAAAAAAATAAGTCTTGCATTCTCAATAGAAAAAGAAAAATAAGAAAGGACGTTCTCACATCATCTCTACTTAAACGAGAATTATTTTCAATTCTTCTAGCGAGACTCATATTTTCATTTCCCTCTATTTTACACATGGTTGCAGGACCTCTACAGGAAAAGCCTTGATTAGACAGCATGCCGATTGTTCTAGACGTCATCAAGCAAAGAACTCTGTCACTTGTGGTCGTGATATATATGTAATATGTCATAGTACTCTTTGTATGTTCATGGCGTAGTAGAATTATTTTAGTTGCTTGTATTCCACACATTATCTTCCAAACATTCTCATTTGTAGACTTGTCTGGATGATAATGAAATATAAAGAGATAAGTTTTAGAGTTTACTCTTGAGTAATGTTCATACAAGCAAAAACATCTCATCACCGCCTTTAATGGGGTCGTGCTTTCGGTCTTAGGAAAGGCAATTTCATTGGTCCACCCAAGAATCCTCCTATCTTGCTATTCAGTGGGATGATTGTCTTAAACTTATTGTACGACAGTTAATTCAATTCTAAACTTTTTTTATTTTGCCTATTGAATTCTAAACTTTATAACAATTTGCCAAAGTCAATATTGTTTTCTTTGTAACACAATCGTTGTTGACGTGAACGATTTATGCAAAAGTCTATATTTTTTCCTTTTTCTTTTCTTTCTTTTTTTTTTTTCCTTCATCGGATTATCAACAGGAAAAACAACATTTTTCCCACAATTCATCCACACCAATGCCGGTTATACCATGTAGGGTAGCAGCGTTGATTGAATTGTCAAGTTAACGATTTCTGATCAAAATTGACTAGAATACTACATTGGTTTAGGATTTAATTAGCAAATATTAAAATTTTAAAATTGTATTAATCGTCATACAATACCTTGTTGGGCAATTTTCCGTTATTCGGTTGCAAAAAGTGGGCTACTTAGTGCAATAAGAATGGCCTAGCGTTCTAAGAGATCCAAATACTCAAAATTAGCCACAAAAAAAGGGTGGATGAACAAGGCTGCGAAGCTCAAACAATGCTAATAAGTGCAACTGTGATGTGAGTTACATTGCAGTTATTGGGGGCAAACCATGAATTTTAGCTCAAAAAAGATCTGTATACAAGTCATACTTGCCGATAGTCCATAAATGAGGGATATTCTAGAAATTAAGCACCGCCCCAATCCATTCTAAGAATTAAGGGCTACTTCACTCAACTTTTGTTTGTTGAGTTTCGGTAAACAGCTACCTATTTTATCCTTTATAGGTAAATGTGCAGGACATATATGAGGCGAAAGAAATTTCCACGAGAAAATGTACATAATATATAAATGCATTAGTCTAGATGTTAAATCATTGGGACGTAAAATGCGAAGAAGACCCCTGTCAAGAAAGGCAGGTGTTGTCTGGTTCCACCTATAGGCTCATCTTCTTGCCCTCATCACAAGCATGTATTCTTGTTGAGCCACAGGGAGGGATGACTTAAATCAGTGCTCTTCACTCGACTTAACAACCAGATAACATGATTTAAACCAATAGACAGTTAAGAATTCATCAGACAATATGTACCCAATGTACATCAAAGAAACAGAAGATGTAGAAGGTCTTATATGCACTAAATTCTTGTCAGGACAATCCATCTTAAGTGATGTTTCTGGAAACCTCTCATTGAATAACCAACAAAATAGCAGATTGTCAGACATTGACAACGAGATCCATTGCAGTAAGAGCTAGTGATCAAGCTTAGGATTTAAATGCTACTTCCATTTTTTATGATACTGCTACTAGCTGCCATTGTGGCACATCTATAATCTGGTACTATTGTATTTATGGAGACAGACTCCAGGCATTGTTCTATAGTATATGTAGAAAATGTATGATAAAGAACAAAAGCAATTCCTCTGGATTTACTGCAAAAGAAGTGTTTCAATATGAGCAACATCAAGTTCTGTCGAAATGAGTTAAACATCAAACTTGAAGGTTGCAAGTTAACGTTAAGGATATGCTTCACAATATGTAAGTTATCAAAAATGTTCCTGTCAAGAGAATTCTCAGGCAGAGGACCAACAATGTATAACCTTTGTCAGAACAAACGATATTTTCCATGAAGGCCCAGAAACCGCATGGCTGATGCCAAAACTAGAACAGGACAAACTACACAAAATAAGCTTGAGAAGTTCTCCAGTAGCATACAAAAGAGGAAGTAAAGAGCACAAGCCACATTATGGTTCCAGCAAAAGAGAAGAAGAGAGACATATTTAATATTTTGTTCAGCGCATGATCTGGCCACTCGTTATCCAACCCTGGCAGAGGGTGAGGCGAACGCTGCTTATTTGCTTGCCTCCAATGCTAGCAGGTATGTTAAAGCATCAAACTCCATAGTTTGTGCTCTAATTAATTTCAATTACTAAAGGAGTCTAATTTCAGTTTGATCCTATTCCCAGGAAGACACCAAGAAATTGAGGTGAAGAAACTTATAGCTGAAACCACAAGTATAATAAGTCCACATGCAATAAGTTGAACGTAACACAATCAACTAGTAGGATGCCAATTCCTAATGCAGACGACGGGCCAACGGCCAGCTGTAATTCTAGCAGAAAAATCTAAAAAGAGAGCCCACGTATATCTTAGACCTGTCAAACAATAACTATAAATTAGAGACATCACAATAATGGAGGGGGGCTGTGTAGAGCAATGACCACAAAGTGTCAAGAAAAGACTTGATTGATCAGAATCAATGCCACTGAAAAGTGCAGACGATTCCATTCTATCAAAAGGCATTGTATACCACCCAGATAGAGTATTGTACCAAAAATTTCCACAATTTTTTAAGAGCACATTCGGCTGTTTTCAAAGATACTTTTGTCCCACAGAGCCCTATGCACCCCCAAATGATACTGAGATTTGCCATCTGAGTGACCCAAACAAATAAAAATAAAAACCCAGATATTACCCTCAAACTCTCAATAAATGATTATGTTACAAAAGCTTCCACTATATCTCTATCACACTTCATTTGATATATTTATTCTAAGATATCATGGTTAATAAAAAAAAATCAAAAAATTATGGAGAACAGAAAATGAAGAATAAATGAACCCAAAAAAATCATTCCACGAGAATTCATTTTTCCTCAAAGAAGAGAGGAAACAACTCGATGGTCTATCTTTTTTTTTTTTTTTTTTTTTTTCTTTCTTTGGTGGGGCTCAGAGATGGTCTATCTTACTACTGCACCAGAGGAACTTCCATGCTAGAAACATCTAAAGGCACAGGCATATCTCAGATATCCAAAGCAATGATAATCGCAAAAGCAAGGGAAGGTTTGTTCCACATTTGCTGGGGAAAAAAATCGAAATTCATGTGTATATTTGTGAAAACTTCTAGATAGGTACCCCACATCCGAACTGAATTCACAGACAACCAATGAAGGATGGTCATATTAAGTTGGGCCTATAAGACATGACTGACCAATATAAATACTCCAACACTTGCCGGTAAAAGAGCCATTACTCATGTAGACAACTTTATTAACATTTTTCAACTAAGCCTAGGGAGTGATGAAACTGCTTACAGCCAGAAGAATGTTGCTAGTGCAAGAAATTCTCATGCAGTGCAAACTCATCCTCATAACTTGCACCACAGAAAACTTCCCAGGGCTGACAACAAGCTGATTAATTGGAAAGAAGCTGTCTTCTGTGAGATTTTCACTGGTGAAAAAATTATAAAAACTACCCCATAAGCCTTGATCAGCATATTGATGATTTCAAAAATATATGTTCTCTTCATGATATGGGAGCATTAATACCTTGATGTAGAACCTAATATTTAGCTGTGCAGTTTGTTTGGTTTTGCTTAAAAAAAAAATTTTTTTTTTCTCCTTTTAATTTGAAAACAAAAAGCATATCTTAGATTTAAAATCATTAAAAAAAAATATTCACATCTACATGTTGAGTTTTATATGTTTCTAAAGTTTTCAAGCATCACATAAAATAAAAGCCAAATTGCATGAGCCATAAGATTTTAAGCACATAATACTTGAGGAAGTCTCACTAAACAGCGAGAAAAATTTATTTCCATTTAGCATTCTCTGTGATGATTAAGTTGGCATGAGACGACCATTTAACTATTATTTATGGCTTTCAAAACAGGTCAACCATTAACCCGCAAATCACAGATGATTATGATAACGAATTGACAAATAGCAAAGCAACGTAAGCCTGACCTCTGTGAATGCAAGATTTATAAGGTATGAGAGGAACTGTCCACCAGTTATCATAAGCACGTTAGTGCTAACAAGGCCTCCCCTTATTTCTGATGGTGAAGCTTCTGCAATATATACAGGAGCAGTAACAGAGGCAACACCAACGCCAGTCCAACCAGAAGCCGACCAACAATGAGGACATAAGGATCAGGTGCGGCAGCCATTACTACTGCTCCAACTGCAAAAACAACATCAGCTAAAAGGGTAGCTTTTTTATGTCCATAAGAATCATTAATCCAACCCCCTGAAGCAGCTCCAATCATTGCGCCAACCAAAGCCATACTGACAATAGTTTCCTGCCAAATTCAAATCAATACAGTATGTAATAATGACCACAACGACCTTAAAAAGATTGTGAAGAAATTCACATGGAGTATTTTGGAGGTTAACACCCTGCCACAAAAAGCTCATGCACCACATTTGTAAAGATCGGGTCTAACCACCTCTATATAACTTTCCAGGTTCCATGAGCTAAAGTGTAATGACTAAATGTAATTCAGACTCTAAAACATTTTAAAAAGGAGGGCAAAGAACCTTAATCCCGATTTTCTAATACTTGCTAAAGTCTCTCGCATCACTTGTCTATGAAATTTATATGGGCCTCATATTCATGTTGTCTCCTTTACCTATCGGTTTAACCTTTTGGGTTAGACATTCTAATATGGTGTTGAGTCAGGTTTGGCCCTAGATTTATTTTGCATGAGGCCCCCCTTTCATCAATTCCACGTGCCATTTTTGTCCAGTTTGTACGTGAGGGGGTGTTAAAAGGTACTCCACATCGCTTGTCTATGGGGTTTATACGGGCATTATATTCATATTGTCTTGCTCCACCTATTGGCTCAAGCTTTTGGTGGGACATTTTAACAATAAAAATCGCCAATTATATGCATGTTTTTCTCTACGCTTCCCACTTAAAGATGTCAGGAAACAATATGTTTTGCCCTATTTAGAGCTCTCTTTTCGTACCTGTGGAAAGCTACTCTCATTGACAGCCTCAAAATCATCTTTAATATACAGGAGCGCCCCAGATATGACACCTGTAACAAGCAAGTCATTATGGCCTAGTAGTAGCAAAAGTGTACTTAATTTATACTTCAAGAAAATATCGATACAACGCGCCCCTCTTTGGTGTGAAGTACACTCAAAGAATAACCAAATTTCTGAAGAAGACAGGCTTATCACTCGTAAGGAATCTCAATTTATGACTCTCTTTCTGGATACACAAGCGCAGTGGGATAGTAAATAGTAAATCTTGTAAGCATCCCCTTTTCAAAAAATATATAGAAGTGAAGCAGCATCCTACCATCTGTTACAGTAAAACATCTCAAGCCAACTAATAAGCTTGTATATCTAATCCTCCAATCAACATATGGAAGGAAAGACAAAATCGCAAAGCTGTTAAGAACCATGAAAAAGAAACGATCGAGGAAAAAAAAATAATTTTTTGAGAGGGAATTTACCCCCATAAACCTGGGGATAGCACAAAGAATATTATGGTGCTCTTGAATGCTGATAATGCGCCAAAGAACTTTTCAGCTGGGTCACAGAAATAGAGAATAGTGTGACCAAAGTTCAAGCAGAACCAAAACCTTTCAAAGATTGCCCGTGTTCGAACTTATAAAGAAAAACAAACAAATCAACAGGTAAAGCAAGGTTGAAAAACAAATATACTGCATAAGAAATCTTGAAGTGGAAAGTATATATCCAGCAATGTTGCTTCTGTATATAAAGATAAGATGAACTTCTATTGCAAGATAAATTTGGAGATTACTAACAGAATAATGCATAGACTTCCCATACATTTGCACTTGCAATTTAACAAATTCGACTGACTCTGCAAACACCAACTCTTTCTGGATAGACACACGTGAACATACGTTGCTCCAGAAATTTTAGCCAAATAACAAATTACAACCAAAGTGCTTGGCCATCGACATATATCAACCAAATCTCACGAAGCATCG
Organism: Eucalyptus decipiens; assembly: GCA_014182575.1. NCBI lineage: Eukaryota > Viridiplantae > Streptophyta > Magnoliopsida > Myrtales > Myrtaceae > Eucalyptus > Eucalyptus decipiens. The sequence goes on along the minus strand of CM024616.1, from coordinate 1,727,492 downwards.
GAAGGAATCAGATAACTCATGAGAAGCATACATCTAACAACTAGTACGTGCAAGACAATATTCCACCCGAGAAAACCAGAAAATGAGCAACATCATTAATCGCAATCAACCAATTTACACGCTGCACATGTACTTAGAGAGGAAGTTGTACACAACGATTAACATGGGAAAATGCATATAGATATTTACTGATGTAAACCATGCTCGCGGAAAACAACACAAGATGTTCGGTACCTGTGTCGTAACCAAAGAGCAGTCCACCTATCCCGGAAGTCACAGTCAATCCCAGCACATATGGATTACTGAAATACGACATTTTCTCCTCTGGATACAAGTTCGAGTACCCAGGGGCCAGAGCTACCCTGCATAGATCCCATCGTCACCTCGCCACAAGTCCTCTCCCTCTCTAATAAAAAAAAAAGATATGTTTTTCGTGATAAAACCCCTCGAAACAACCCAACGCTTTTGGCGACGACGAAAGATGAGACACCGAACGGAGCCGAGCTCGGGACCACGATGAATTACACTAGAAGTTCACGAAACTCTCCACAACAACCGCGGAAGCTTCACGAGCCGACAAAAAGGACGCGCTTTTTACACTCGGATTATCGCCACAAGCAGAACCCCCTAAAGATTCAATCCGAGCCCAATCAAAGCGCTCGGAAAATCGTCAAATTCACTCGAACCCAAAAGCAAGATTGGAATTTTCACCCTCGGGAAAAAGCAGGAGAGAGAGAGAAGAGAGAGGCGAATACAACGCAGAGAAGAGGGCGATTCGAGAGGGTCGGCCTCGATCGGTTGATGAAAATCCAACCGAATCGCCCTTTATTCGAAGCGACAACGACCGAGACAACCAGCTAAATCGCAGAATCACCGCAATCGAGGGGCGAGGGGACGAGCTTCTCTCTCCTCGGAAATAGCAAAAGGAACCTCGGCCCCGAGAAACTCGCCGCCGAACTCAAAATCCCCGCACGATCCCACGCCGCAGCGAGATGGAGAAGAGCGCCGGCGATGGCGGCGGCGGTGAGAAGATTGTGGAGGCGGAGTTTTGCTCTTTTTTTCTCGAGAAAATCCGCGAGGGGGATTTGGCAGTTGGAGAGAAAAGGCGATGCGAGGAAAGAGAGTTATAACGGATGTTCTCCCGGTCGAAAAGACAATTCTGTCACGTAATTTTACCGGGAAAATTACACGGTCGTTTATGGATCCGTTCGACAGGCTCTCGCCGTCCAGTGAGCCAGTGCTAACCGGCTGACCGGACGACAGCGGGATTTGGGAGTACGGAAATCTTACGTGAGGTTCGGTCAAATCACGTGCATGGGAATCCCATGTTACGTTTGCTAAGTAACGGGATCGGAACTCGGGTCCTGAATCGATTTCCAATGCGATCGTGCGGCCCCGGTTTCAAAGAATTGGAATTGGAAGCGAACTAGTCCTCAGAATTTTTTTTATCCATCTCTTTTTCCTTCGACAACTGAGGCAAAGATTTTGGTGTTTATGCAAGTCCGTCTTGCCTTCACTAGGATCTCGGCCTTCGTCAACCATTGAGAGAAGGCGGTGGCGTGCTGGAGGTCAAGCATCTCGCCGTAGAGCTTGGGAAGGTCAGCGTCGATGAGTGGCAGCTCATTAAGTGAGGTCCGGGGTGAGGATGGTAAGGGTGATGGCCATGTCAAAGTTGTCAACCCCGACAATGGCGATCTTGATGTGGTACTTGGAGGACGACATCTGTAGGAGGGTGTAATGGATTGACTTGAAGAAGGATTTGGTCAGGTCCAAGCCGCTCGAGCTAAGGTAAGAAGCTGACGGAGCTTTGTGCATTTTTGTGCACTATTGATGCCATAAATTGTGTACGGCGCTCACTTTGGTGTCAAAAGTTTTCGTCGGATTACTTAAAGTGCCAAAAAATTTGAAAAACGCTCACTTTGGTGCCAACGCCGATCTGATCAGTCGGAAATCCGACGTAGTTTTTTTTTAATTAATTTTTTATGCTGATGTGACTCGCCGGAGTTTCCTTGGATCAATTAGGCCTTCAAACGACGTCATTTTAGCGTCCTAACACCAAAACGATGCCGTTTGGTGTCTCCCCCAATTCAAACCCTATGTCATTATTGAGTGGTGAATACTGATGATTTTAGATTCCACTGGATGTGAATTAATCCTTAGCATTGAAGTTGCAAAGATGTCTCCAATCATCTATAAAGAGACTTGAGTCATGAGGAATTGACGCGACTCTAAGACTTCCAATGGCATGGTTGACTCGTGAAGATTGGATGAACTAATGAGCTATGCTTTGTTTGTAGTTTAGAAGGGAGCAATATAGTTGAAGAAGAGGGCAAATGGCCTGTTCTTGAGATACAGAGAGATTAACCCATTGCCTGTAACCACGAGATGACCAACTAGAAATGCTCCTTGGTGGAGACTGTTAAATTATGTCTCGAGTTTTCATGGGACTACACGAAAGATTACAAAAGAGAATATAAAATTAGATACGTATTTCCTCATCATCCACGGAAGGCTGCGGAATCCGAAACAGAAAAAAAGAAAGCCGTGTGAAGTCCCTTTGCACGTGAAAGGAAATAGGTGGGCCCAGGCCTTCTTCCTTGCTCGTCAGAAGCCACCGAAGTCCTGCGTGAAGATTTGTAAGTGGTGGGCCCAAGGTCAAACTTTTGACCTTGGGCACCCACGCATGAGACAAAATAAAACGCAGAGGTTTTTCTTTCTCCTTCGACGAGGGACTGCCGAAACCCAACGAAGAAAGGAGCCGCTCAATGTCCGCCGAAGTCCTACATACGTGAGAAGACGTCCATGTCGCTTAAAGAAGATCCGCAAGATCTTGAAGCCTCGCGAAGCCATACGTAGAGAGTTTTGTAACGCGGTAATTTGTACCGTGAGTTTATTCCCAAGTGAGTTGTTTACTTATAAACACTTTGGGTTTGGGGTTAAATCTAGGTGTAGGAAACACTTGAGCAATTGAGTGATTGTAAACTCTGATTCTCCGATTTTAGTGGATTATTTGATGTTGTCTCTCCCCGTGGACGTAGGTACCGATACTCGGACCGAACCACGTAAATTTCTGGTGTCCCGATTTTCTCGTTTATTTCTCTGGCGATTTCGCGTTGACGTAAATTACAAGATCTTGTCGTTTCCGCGTATTTTATCCAACAGAGAATCACTCCGTTAATGCAGGACGTCAACATGATGAGTTTCAGGTTGACCAGCCATGAAGAATGAAAAACTTGAGAGTCAGTTTCTTGTTGAATTTATGATACCTTGATCAAATTCACCTTTACTATTTGATGTCTAAATGCAATAAAATTAGTTGAGAGCAACACAGTTTTTCATCTAGTGACAACAGTTTTTCCTCTAGTGACAAATAAGGAAGAAACCGGAATTTGCAAGTAATTTTTCATGTCTAATATTGCCAGCTCCTCTGTCAGCAATTTCAACAGTTCAGTGCTTACACTGGCCACACAGAGAGAACAACATCTGCATTTAGGTCTTAATACTTTTCTGTACAGAAGTCTAAGTCACCTCAATTGGTCATTGCATTTAGCTTTACTCTTCCCTCCTTTTTTCAATGTAAAGATGAAGACTTTCATGCTTCTCAAGCATGCTAGAAAAGCAATACAATGGAGACGATAGATCAATGTGCTCAACTGATCCAAAGACAATTCACGATCTTGCTAGGTTTTTTTTAATGAGAATCTTCTTCGAGAGTTGATTCTCTAACCTCTTGAATTTTACTTTTGACATCTTCTTCTTTGGCAACTTCGAGACATTGCAGAACTTGATTTGATTTCCCTTCATGATATCTTATGTATTCTGTAACGTTGACATGAACATAGCCGGACAATTGACTGCCATGGGACTTTGCTCTCAAGCCTCAAGTCAGCTTGTTTTGCTTTCTTCACATATTGCTAGAATTTATCATTCATAAGTCATGTTCACTCCTTGCTAGTCAGCAAGTTGAGCTTGCTTTGTTCTTTTTATTTTTTTATCTGGTCGAATGCTCGGTTTGTTCATTCATGATTTAACATATGCAAATTGATTATATTAGGAATTGTGTGTTTTTTTTTTTTTTTTTTAGCTCTCTCCCTTTCTCTCATCTAATCTTTACTACAATGGATCCCGTGACCATAATCACTCTCCTTAAAGACTTGGAAAGTTTTATCTTTATTTGCTGATGCTTCAAGTCTGATAATAGTCTAGGACCAAAATAAAGTGAATAAAAAATATTATCAAAACCACATGATTGTGGACCATTTTAGAATACTATTGGTCATGTAAGTGCAATTTTGGACAATCAGGTGATTATAAGCTGAGGCTTACCGAGGTTAGGTACCTCCATGGCTGTTTTTAACCAACAACATTACACGCTATCTTCACATGGATGATATGATATGATATCCACTGTTGGGATTAACGGATCTCCGAAAACCGGATTCGACACTAAATCGAACCCCTAAAAGTAATGCGGAAGACAAGCCCGGGAAATTCACGTATCACCGATCCTAAAGCACACCACGGATTCGAGCGTACCTTGTTAGCCACAGATTAGACACCGGCGCCAATAAGAGGAAGAAAATCTGGCCACGTTCGATCCGATGGTGCCTTGAAGGGAAGAAAAACGCTTACTGTTTTTTTTTTTTTTTTAGGAGAGAGAGAGCGCGCGAGAGAAGGGAAGACGTACGTACGTTGATTGTCCAAGAGGTGTCTTCTCTCTCTCTCTCTCCTCCCTTTTATACGTCCCTCCATCCACGGGCCCTATTCCCGTGGGCCGGGCTTTTTGGGCCCAATTTGGGCGGACGGGCCTTAAGCCCATTACTAATAAAATTATTATCTCCCACTCGCACATGGTGGGCAGAACAGGATTCTCTTTACCTCTCTTTAACATTCATACAGGTGAATAATTCGTGCGACCAGCATACTTTGAGAGCTTGTTGCTATACATCTGTTAGGAATATATAGCAGCTCATGATTGGTCGACTAGTGAATACAAAATTACAATGTGATTCTCCAAAATCGATCTTCCTTTTTCCTTCAAACTCTCAATTTCAGTTTAGCTTGCTTTTCTAGAAATGTCCCGTTAGATCGAATCAAACTCATGACCATTGGCAACATCCTAAGATAGCAAACACTAAATAAAAATCTTGAGAATAAGTCAAAGTCATGAGGGCACTAAAAATTGAGGAACTCTTTTCCTCAAGAGTCTCACACGTCATAAAAGTTGAGATCAAACTTTTTGCCACTCTTATTGGTCGTCTCATGCATACGTAGTATGAAATACATATTACGGTATTAACTCCTTTCCCGTGGAGCGTATGTCTACACCTTTCAATACCGCACAGATAATAGTTCAGACATACCCAATGTCTAACTTGAGTTCACGTATCTACTCATTTACAAAATTCATCATAACTCACATCTGGCATCTTAGACAGATAAAGTAAAATATGTGAGGTATTTTACTTTCGGACATCGTAAGTATTATGTCATCATCTTAACACTTAGTTAAGGCGACATACGTATTTGAAGCTTGAGCTCTCGATTATCACCTAGATAATAAGCTTAAAAACAGTCTCATCTCTATTTATCACACAGTGAATGGAGGCGATTACCAGTGTGAGTGGGCTAATCTTTTATCTGTCCGACATACTTCCTTAACTTAAAGTAATGCACTGAGCATTAAGATGCATAAAGATCAAACAAAGATTCATAGGCATTAATAATAAAACAACACTAGTTCATAATTGTGAACAACTCAGGGAAATTACAATCCAGTACATCAGACTCTACGCAATCCTAGAGACTTTACATGACCACACAACACATCTCTAGGTATTGGCTTTGTCATAGGATCTGCTACCATTCTATGCGTAGATATGTACTGTAAGTTTACATCCTTTCGTGCAATCATATCCTTGACAAAGTTATACTTGGTATCTATATGTTTGGTCTTGCCATGATATTTTGGATCTTTGGTGTAAGCTATAGTTGCTTGGCTATCACAGTTAACCAACAATGGATTTGCAGCTTCCTCATTAACACCTAAATGATCCAAAAATCTCTTAAGCCAAACTTCTTCTTGTACTGCTGCTGATAATGCCACGAACTCAGCTTCCATCTTGGATAAGGCTATACACGTTTGCTTCTTACTGCTCCATGATATGGCGTCATTGTTCAGTAAGAAAGCAAATCCTGAGGTAGATTTTCTTTCATCTAAATCTCCTCCCCAATCAGCATCTGAATAGCCTTCAAGTCGCATATCATTTCCTTGGTAATTCAACTTGAAATCAGCAGTTCCCTTCAGATACCTTAGTATTCTCTTAACGGCTTTCCAATGTGCTTGACCTGGATTGGATGGGTATCTACTCACCATTCCAACTGCAAAACATATGTTGGGTCTTGTACACATCATAGTGTACATCAAGCTCCCAACCGCACTAGCATAAGGAACATGTTTCATTTGTTCCTTCTCTTGTGGAGTCCTTGGACACAGTCTATGGCTCAATCCTTCACCCTTTGCAATAGGAGTATCTATGGGCTTACAATCTTGCATACGAAATCGTTCAAGAACTTTATTTATATATGTTTCTTGCGAAAGAGACAACGATCTCTTCGAACGATCTCTTAAAATCTTAACTCCAAGAATGTATGCAGCCTCACCCATATCCTTCATTTCAAAGTTGGAAGACAACCAACTCTTGACAGTATTGACAAACTCCATATTGCTTCTGGCAATCAGTATATCATCAACATATAATGATATGATCATAAATTGATAATTGGATCTTTTGATATATACACAATGATCATCATCAATCATTGTAAAATCATATGCCATTATGGCATTATGAAAACGTATATACCATTGTCTCGATGACTCCTTCAGGCCATATATCGATATCAAAAGTCGACATACCTTTTCTTCTTGGCCTTTCAATATGAAATCAGCAGGTTGTTCCATATATATTTCTTCCTCTAATTCTCCATTGAGGAAAGCAGTCTTTACATCCATCTGATGTAACTCAAGATCCATACTAGCTACTATTGCCAGAATAATGCGGATCGAGGTAAATCTCACTACGGGGAGAAAATGTATCTTCATAATCAATTCCTTCACATTTGATTATACCCCTTCGCCACAAGGCGAGCCTTATGTCTTTCTATCGAGCCATCAGCCTTTCGCTTTATTTTGAGAACCCATTTGTTCCCAATAGCTCTGCGTCCTTTTGGAAGATCAACCAGTTCCCAAACTTGGTTTGATTTCATTGACTCTATTTCCTCTTCCATTGCATTAATCCATTTTTCCTTACTAGGGCAATTTAGAGCCTCATTAATATTTTTTGGCTCATCCTCATCTTGTGGAGCAACCATAAAAGTTTCCCCTTCAATGTCAAAACGTCGACAGGGAATACTTTGCACATCATTCCCCATCATGCTCCCACTTGGATTAGGTAATGATGATGTCGTCTCATCATGTGGTTGCAATTGAGAATGAGTTGAATTCAATTCATCACTTCTCATATTACTCCCACTTGGATGAACTCCACTAATATCATTATCTTGATCCAATGTTTCAAATAGGGAATAATCTTCCCCTATTTTGTCCTTTTTAGGAAATTCATCTTCTAAGAATGTGACATCTCATATTCTTTCCATCAAAATTACTCGCGAGTTACTGTTCATGCTGAAGCTCTCAACTGGGTTTGCGCGAGTACTGTTCATCGCCTGAGCGTCTCCCATTTCCGGCCGTTCTGGCCGGCCGATTGCGCCCACTCTTGGAGACATCATTCTTTTACATATGATCTTGTCTTCTGCGGCGATTTTCCACACAGTATGTCTTCCTCATCTGGAATTTCGGATATGAGTTCTTAGGGCTTGAAATTCCGAGTTCGCCGTCTCCGAATGGCATCTTCCTCTGAGGTAGCGGAAGATAACCGGGGTAAAGCCCATGTTGTTGCTCTGGTTGAGCACCCTCACGCCCCCACACCCGCTCGTAACCCTGTTATGCGATACTCCTCGGCTCTAAGAGGACCTCGCGCCCACTCTGGGCGTTCGCAAAGCAGGGGATGAAGTAGGGCTCATAGGGCTCGTCCACTGCTGGGTATTCCTGCTCGGCTAAATGCTGTTGGGCGTGATAACGCCTCCGCAGGTCTAAATCGAAAGGATAGGAAGATCTCCTTCAGCCGTGACACTGCATCTATCCCTGCTCTGCATAGTCGTGAGGCCAAAGGGCGTCCGAATGCCCCGAATAAGGCGCCGGAGGAGCCATTTCCGAATGTACAGATCCCCCCTATGAAGGAAACTCCCCCCCTGCTCGCTCCTGGGCTGCTGTAACCCGTTCCGCAAATAAAGGCTATGGTTTATCCTTTGTTCCTCCGGCCACAATTGAGAACTCTAAGATTCTGCAGATGCCGGAGGAGATCCTCGAATCTACTCACCCGAAATGGGAGAAATGTCTGGTTGGATACTACATTGGTAAGCACCTACCCTTCCAGCTAACGGAGGACGCCCTCAAGAATGCCTGGGGTCATCACTTGGTCGAAGTCATTCTTTTGACCTTGGTTTTACTTCTTTCACATTCCGGATAGTGAATTCGGGAGGAAAGTCTTAGATGGAGGCCCGATTACGGTAGCCAAAATCCCCTTGATCTGCAACAATGGCACCCTATGTTGGAGCTCAAGAAATCAACTCATAATACTGTCCCCATCTGGATTCGTCTCAGGAACGTCCCTGTGGCTCTATGGTCTGCTGTTGGAATCAGTTTTCTGGCAAGTGGTATTGGTAAGCCCTTATTTGTTGATAATCGAACAAAACATATGGCAATGGTAGCTTTTGCTCGAGTCTGTATAGAAGTTGATACGTCTAACTCTTTCCCTGAAGTTATAGAGTTTATGATGAAGGGTGAGCTTAGATCAGTGACAGTTTAATATGAGTGGATCCCGACACTTTGTCCAACCTGCTCTTCATTTGGCCATAGATGTCCTGCCCCCAATTCCTCAAGTCCTTCTAAACCTGGTCCCTAAGTAACGAAGGCACCTATCCCTCGTCCAAACGAATGGCGTGAAGTGCGTGGTAAACGCAATAAGCACACCCCGGTGACTGCAAATGATGGCCTGATGTATGATCTGGTCCCGAATCATCCCAAGTCCCCCCTTTATGAAGGAAACCAAATTGGAGATCCGATGCCTCAGACTTCAATGGCCCTTCATAGGCAACCAGAGTTAACCAGGCAGGAGGATCATCATCCTTCCTTTGATCTGCTCCCTACCACCTCTATTGACCCGGATTCCGCTGCTGTGATGCAAAGACAGGGTTCCCCTGTCTCGAATAAGTCTGCACCTTCAGATGAAGATCTTGAAGATATCAGCTCCGATGACGGTGAATCTGTATCACCATGTAAGGTGCCCTCGTCCATACCGGAGGAACGCGATAAATTTCCCCCTCCGAAGGTCAATCAAGAGGCCTCTGTTCGTCAAAAAGGAATCCTCCGCTCTGAATCTGCTGAGGCAAGTATTCCTGCTAGCCCGAAGCTTATGCCACACTCGGCAAGGAAACGAGGTGGCAAGAGAAGGTAATCCTATTATCTCATTCCTATGTTTTTTGGTATTTGGAATATTAGGGGTCTTGGACAAGCCCTCAAACAAGCTGAGATTAGGAATTTTGTGAGGACTAACCGCCTCTGCTGTATTGGTATTTTGGAGACTAAAATATCCTATTTTGCCCATTCCATGTTTCGGCATCCCTTCTTCCTGGGTGGTCTTGGTCTACAAATTACTCTTATTCCATCAGGGGTCGTATTTGGGTGGGTTGGAACCCCTTGGCCGCTTCTTTTTGCATCTCAGCTTGTACTGCTCAGGCCATTCATGGCTGGTTGGAGTGTTTTATTTCTGGTGTTGCTTTTAATCTTTCGGTAGTCTATGCGGAGCATTCTTTTGTCCTGAGAAGACCGCTTTGGAATGATTTGATTTCCACTAGTTCTATTTGTCTGGACATCCCCTGGATTGTTGCTGGTGACTTCAATGCCATTCGGTATGCTTCCGACAGAGCAGATAGATCCAATTACTGGATCCCAGCCTTTGAAGACCGGAGATTGCCTCATCCAAGCTGGTCTAGATGATCTCCGTTTTGTGGGTAACAGGTTTACTTGGTCTACTTCTTCTGGTCCTAATCGAAGGCAAAGGAAGATAGACAGAGTTTTTACTAATGCAGCTTGGATCTCGGCCTTCTCCTATTCGGAAGCCAACTTTCTCGCCCCTGGAGTGTCGATCACTCTCCTATGGTGGTTAGGATTCTCCTTGTTCCTAGCTCGCGTAAACCCTTCAAGTTTTTCAATTTCTGGATGTCTCACCCCAATTTCTTTGAGTTGGTTCGACAAATCTGGGAGCTGCGTATCTCTGGTACGCCTATGTTTGTCCTTTGTAGTAAGCTTAGGTCCCTCAAATGCAGACTCAAGTTATTAAACAGGGAGGCTTACTCTGATATTTCGGCTAGAACTTCTGACGCCAGACGCCTTCTCGTGGAAGCTCAAAACGCTATTCAGTTTGACCCTCATAATCAAGCTCTAGCTAATGCGGAAAAGGACCACCTCCGTGTCTTTTCTGACCTTCGCCTCAAGGAAGAATCTTTCTACAGACAAAAGTCAAGGGTCAGATGGCTTAAAGAAGGTGACTTAAACACCAGGTTCTTCCACCATTCGGTGAAGCGAGGCCATCTCCGGAATAGAATTCTCTCGATTTCTGATGGTAGTAATGTAATTGCGATGAAGGCGAAGTGCAGCAACTCTTTGTTGATCACTTTCAAAATCTCTTGTCGGCCGTTACCCCCTCCGCCGTTCCGTACGTTGATGAGATTCGTGCGAATCGGCTTCTACGCTCAATGATAATCGGATCCAAGCCATCTCTCAGCCATTCATTGATGAAGAAATCCGATCTACTTTGTTTTCCTTGGCCACCGGAAAAGCCCCCGACCCGAATGGATTTAATGTTGATTTCTTCAAGCGGTCGTGGGATATTGTAGGCCCTTCCGTTATATTGGCAATTCGGGAGTTCTTCTCTACGGGTCAGCTGCTTCGTGAGATCAACACCACTATTCTGACTTTGGTCCCGAAGTCCCCCAATGCCTCCACGGTAAATGACTTCCGTCCTATTGCTTGCTGCAACACTGTATACAAGTGTATCACAAAGCTGTTAGCCAACAGGTTAGCTTCTGTTCTCCCATCTATAATTAGTCCCCCCCAGAACGCTTTTGTTAAAGGGAGGAGGATAAGTGATAATATCATGCTTGCTCAAGAGTTATTTGCTCACTTCCACCATGAGCCGTACTCTCCAAAGAACATTATTAAGGTTGATTTCTCCAAAGCTTATGACTCAGTTGACTGGAACTTTGTTGAGTTGACTCTCCAAGCATTTGGCTTCCCACCCACATTTATTAATCGAATTATGACATGCATCAAAACCCCCAAGTTCTCTATAGCTTTAAACGGTGAGTTGCATGGTTTTTTCCCTAGTGGGAGAGGCATCCGACAGGGGGACCCTTTGTCCCCATATATCTTTACTCTTGTAATGGAAGTTTTTACTGGCATTATTAATGCCCACACTTGCAAACCCGGATTTCAGTTCTTTTGGCGTTGTAAACCCTCCAAGTTGTCCCATCTATTCTTCGCTGACGATGTGTTGCTCTTCTCGGAAGCAAACATGCCGTCTCTAAGCCTTCTAATGGATGGAGTAAACACTTTTGCTGCACTGATGGTCTCATCCCCAATCTTAATAAGAGTGAAATCTTTATCTCTGGGGGGCATGAGTCTTTGAAGAGTGCAATGGTTAATGCATCCGGTTTCAACCTTGGATCCTTGCCCTTTCGGTACCTTGGCATCCCCATAATTTCCTCAAGATTAGGCAAGGAAGATTGTGTATCTCTGGTCGATGCTATAATGAAGAGAGTTCAGTCATGGACTAACCGCTTCCTTTTATATACTGGGAGACTCCAACTTATTAGATCTGTTCTCCATTCCATTCAGGTGTACTGGTCTTCGGTTTTTATCCTCCCCTCCTCAGTTATTAATCGAATTGAGCAGATCTTCCACCAATTTCTTTGGCGTGGCCCAAACCTTGGATCTGGTGGTGCTAGAGTTTGTTGGGAAGAAGTATGTCTTCCTAAAGCGGAAGGAGGTATAGGTATTCGCTCACTTCGAGTTAGTAATATTGCTGCCATGACTAAGCATATATGGCTGCTTTTCTTTGATAAGGAATCGCTCTGGACCAAATGGATACATTCAGTCTTCTTAAAACACAAGAATTTCTGGATTGCGCCTAGGCCGACCGTTTGTTCTTGGTCTTGGAAGAAACTCTTTGGCCTGCGTGAATTGATTCAGAGGTATTTTGCCTGGAACATTGGTAATGGGTTATCAACTTCTTTCTGGTTTGATACCTAGCACCCTCATGGCTCATTCAACAAGTTATTCTCGGATCGTAACATATATTGCTCTCGTATCCCTCGGAATGCTTCTGTTGCTACGGGTATTGCTGCCCTGTCTATCCCGTCTAATGTAGTTATTGCTATCCGTACTTGGGTTGATCCTCTCCCTAGCCTCAACAGCCAGGATGACCGTCTGGTGTGGCTTGGCCACTATTCAGGTCAGTTCTCTACTGCTTCTGCATGGAATATGCTTCGAGCTAGAGGCTCCTTGGTTAACTGGTCTCGATTTGTCTGGAGCTCCACTCTTCTCCCGCGTTATCAGACCCATCTATGGCTGATCACTCGGAATAGACTACCAACCCAGGTCTTGCTTCTATCGTATGGGAGGATCCCAGATGTTTCCTGTGCCTTCTGTTCAAGTAGGCCAGATTCAATCGACCACTTATACTTTGGTTGCTCAGTTACGGGTAGATTGGCCTCTTTCTGGGCTTCTAAATGTAATTTGAGTTGGCGAAATGGTCCTTGGAAGGAGAATCTACAGTGGATGGTCAGCCATCTCTCGGACTCGTGCTTCCACCATTCCATTGCTCGCTTTGCATTTGCTGCCCTGTGCTACCTTATATGGAAGGAGCGAAATAACATCATCTTTCGGAATCAAAGCTTATTCCTGCCCGCTCTCAAAGATCGTCTTCGGAAAGCTGTCAAAGATAGAGCCTCCACATTCTCAAGAGTTCTGGATAATCCGCGTAACCGAAGACTCCAAACATGCTGGGGAATCCACCCTGCAATCTTTGAGTAAGGTCTCCATACTGGCCTGTCCTCCTTGCGATTGTGAGATCTTCTGTTGTTGAATATGCGTCTGCTCTCCCTTCGCAAGGCAGTGCCGCCTCTGTTTCGATTGTTCTTAGGGATATTCCCCTCCGCATGCTCCTCGGCTTGGCTTTGTGGCTCCGGGTTCTTGGCGTTTGCATGGTCCTTTTATGTTGGCCGTCGTGTTTGGCCTTTTCTTTTTGTTGTATCTTTTTGGCTTTTCAGCCCCCGCCTCCCATCCACTCGGTCGCGCTTTGTGTCATTTTGAGTGCATGGTTGGAGTCGCCTGTCTGTTTTGCCTCTTTGTAACTCCTTGTTTCTTTAGCTATATTATTCTTACCTCTTACCAAAAAAAAAGAAAAGAATTTGACATCTCGTGATTCAAATTCAGTTATACTCTCACTTTCCTACTCACCTATGAACACATACCCTTTCGAGTGTTCCGAGTATCTTATGAAAATACTCTTCTTTCCTCTGGGACCTAATTTCCCAAACTTGTGAGAGGATTCATGTGTATAGGCGGCACAACCCCATGGCTTAAGAAAACTTAAGTCCGGTTTTCTACTGTCCATAACTTATATGGAGTGGAAGTAAGCGATTTGGAAGGCACTAGGTTAAGTATATAGGCGGCGAGTTAACGACGTATCACTCCTAAAAGTGATAGGTAAGTTAGCATGCGCCATCATGGACCTAACCATTTCCAGTAGGGTTCTGTTTCTTCTCTCCGCAACACCATTTTGTGGAGGAGTATAAGAAATAGACAACTGTCTTTCTATTCCTTTTTCATCATATAATTTTCTGAACTCATCAGATAAATATTCTCGACCTCGATCGGATCTCAATGCTTTTATTTTCTTGTCTAATTGATTTTCTACCAGGTTCATAAACCTTTTGAAACAACTTATTGCTTGATTTATGAGAAATCAAATAGACATATCCGAATCGAGTATAATCATCAATAAAGGTGATGAAATAAACAGCCCCATGCCTTCTTCTCACATTCATTGGACCACGAGACATCGAGAATGGATTAAATGCGGGAGGAAATTCAGCTCTTTTACCTTTTCCAAATGGTTTCCTTGTCGTTTTTCCTTCTAGGCAATGCTTACATATGGGCAAATCGACTTTTTCAATATTGCCTAACAAGCCCTCTTTGGCTAGTCTATTCATACGTTGTTGGCCAATGTGACCAAGTCTAGCATGCCACACATTCACATCATTATCATAGGTATTAGGAGACGTGATAAGGGAATAATAAACATTTGCATTAATATATTCAATATCTAATACAATGAAACTATCCAGAAAATAACCACAACCATAGTAATTTGTATCTAAAAACAAATCAACACCTCTATTATAGAAGTTCATATTAAAACCTAATTTAACCAACACTAAAACAGACACTAAATTTCGACGAATCTCCGGAGTATACAACACATCATGTAGGAACAAAGTGCGTCCACCACGCATATTCGGTTGGCATGTGCCAATTCCTTTCACTTGGCTCGGAGTTGTTTTCCACATAGATTCACTTAGTTCCAGTTGGTACTCGTCGGAATTCCACGAAGGATCTTCTATCCTTCGCTACATGGTCCGTCGCTCCTGAATCCACAGTCCACAAAGGATTAGACTCAGTTAAGAACACATAACTCGACACAAAAGTAAAATTCTGAAAAGTACAAGTAGTGCATATCTTCTTTGGCTCATGACAGTCGCGAGCATAGTGACCCTTCTTGTCACAGTTATAGCATTTCACCCTTGCAAGCTTCTTCATGCGATGACGCTTTCCTTTTTCATGTTGGTTAAACTTGGGTTTCTTCCCTGAAGGACCTGCTTCTTCCTTACCTTTCCCTTTATCAAACCAGTTAGGGCGCTTGCGCTTGGAGCTCGAAGCTCTATTTGAGCTAGAACTAGCATGATAGAGTTCAGCATCCGGCTTAGCCGCCAAGAGGCGGTCCTTTTCCAGCTTAAGATGACGCATTGCATCCTCGAAGGTTTTGATATTTTCATTATGAGTCGGTGCACCTTCATATGCTCCCAACTCTGAGGCAAGGAACGAATCACTGCTTGCACTTGCTGCTCATCTGTGAGGAAATGGCCAGCATCTTTCAGCTCATTTATCATGTTTGACATCTTTCTAAGATGTTGCTTCATGGTCTGACCATGAGGTTTCTTGTAAGAGTCAAAACGATAGTGAGCTGCCTCGATCTGGTCACTTAGAAGTATGACCAAATCTAGCTGCCAATGCCTCCCACATTTCCATGGCATTGTCAAAACTCCTAAACTCTCGCATGACGTCATTTTCCATCTTTGCTCGATAACGTGATGCGAGCAAGAGAGTTCTTTCTTTCCACGCAGAAAAAGCTTCCTTGTCTCTTTTGTCTTTGTGCGGTGCTTCCTTCTTCGGGTTCTACCATGGTTAGGTTAAAAGCCTCAAGTGTTTCTTGCTCTTCCGGCACATACTTGGATTTTCATTTGCCAAATTTCATAGTTGTCACCATTGAGCTTTTCACCTTTGTTCGGCTCGACAACTATGCTCTTTGTTTTGAAGCCATTGATACGAACACATCGGACAAATATGCACGAATTATTAATGCCTATCATTTATGCATCCCTATTTACATAGACCCATCATATTAATGAATAATTTCAAGTAAGGCTTCGGAGAATCAAAAGGTCACTATGTTTCCAATCATCCTCCAAAAATCCTAACTTAAAACTATCATTAATATGATTGTCATATGCAAAATCAATTCTATGAAGCTACAAAAACTTCTAAAACTACCCACAACTAATTACCCACAACAACCAGCAATAACAGAAAGCAACAGATAATTGACATACAATAATAATGCTCTCACATAATACAAATAACATATAGGTTGCTACATCAACAACAATCAGGTAGTAAACGTTACATAAGATGTCCACAAAGTATACTTAACTAAGTTCAGCCAATACAACTAACACCAAGTCAGCACACGAACTGGGAAAGATCCTCTTTTGTTCAATTTCTTGATCTTTTCCCTTGTAACAATACAGTAATATTCATTTACAAGATCCATCACAATTTTCTTATAAGAAGCAGCTCCGTTGACATCCCATATGCGATTCAACATATCTTGCCATTCAGGTGGAAGAGTGTTCATGAAAAATTGCACCATTTCTGACTGTGGCATGGGACGACCATTCCATATGACCTTTTGAATTTTCCCGTTGACTTCAAGGACATGATCAATTAAGTCACCACTCTCCCATCGATGATCAGTCAGCTCAGCTATCAACTTAGACAGCCTTTCCTTTTGTTCATCGGTAACTGCGCGAATAGGTGTGCGCAACCTCAGGGGAGGCATTGTTCCTGCAATAAATGCAGAACAAATAAGGGATCACATATAATCCACATAGACTTAATTGAAAAAGAAACATATTCTTTTCCCTTTTTTTTTTGGTCAACGGTCAACGGTGGTCAACGGTCGTCGGTCGGGTCGTCGATTGCCGGACCGGTCGAACCGGTCGGGCCGGGGCGAACAGACCGACCACACGTGCCGCGCGCGTGCGCGGGATGATGTCACGCAGACGTCAGCCGGCACGTGCCGCGCGCGTGCCAGGCGTCCGCGGGTCGAGTCGGGTCGGGTCACCGGTCGGGTCGCCGGCCGGTGACCGCCCGGCCAACCGTTGGTGTTGACGTCAGCACGCGTCGGTTCGTCGACCGGCACGTGCCGATTCGCCGGCTGGCGGCGAGCATGTGCCGGTTCGCCGACCGGCGCATGTGTAGCACGCGTTGGGCGAGCCAGCGCTTCCGGACGCGTGCGGCGTCTCCTGGCGACGTTCGACATATCGCCAGACTCGTCTCGACGACCCCTTTCTCCTTATGCCATCAGAATTCAATTTCGACTTACGAAAACTCGGAAAAATGGACGAACAACGCTCGGGTGTCGGGATTTCTTGCCCCGATCCGTACGGCCGAATTACTTTCGTGAAAATCAATCAAAAAACATCAAACAGGTCGGGAAAACGTGAACTAGGGCTCTGATACCAATGTTGAGATTAACGGATCCCCGAAAACCGGATTCGACACTAAATCGAACCCCTAAAAGCAATGCGGAAGACAAGTCCGGGAAATTCACGTATCACTGATCCTAAAGCACACCACGGATTCGAGCGTACCTTATTAGCCACAGATTAGACACCGACGCCAATAAGAGGAAGAAAATCTGGTCCCGTTCGATCCGATGGCGCCTTGAAGGGAAGAAAAACGCTTTTTTTTTTTTTTTTTTTGAGAGAGAGCGCGGGAGAAGGGAAGACGTACGTACGTTGATTGTCCAAGAGGTGTCTTCTCTCTCTCTCTCCTCCCTTTTATACGTCCCTCCATCCACGGGCCCTATTCCCGTGGGCCGGGCTTTTAGGGCCCAACTTGGGCGGACGGGCCTTAAGCCCATTACTAATAAAACCATCATCCACAAAAAGAAAGAATTAAGAATTGAAAATGTATGTGGACTTAGAAACTAACAAGGCCCCTTTCTTGATTAGACAGCTCAAGTATTTTCTTACCCTTTGTTTACTCATCGTAGAAAATCCAAAGATGAAAGACTTTCAAGTCTCCTTCCTTGTGTAGACTTCTCCACTTTCCTCTTGCCTTTGATTTACTCAATGTAGAAGGTTCAAAGGTAAGACTCTTGTGTACCCACCACATTACACGCTCTCTTCATGTGGATGATACAATATCCACAAAAAGATTGAATAAGAATCGAAAATGTATGTGGACTTTAAACTAACAAGGCCCCTTCCTTGATTAGACAGCTCAAGTATTTTCTTACTCTTCGTTTACTCAATGTAGAAAATCCAAAGATGGAAGACTTTCAAGTCTCCTTCCTTGTGTAGACTTCTCTAGTTTTGTCTTACCTTTGATTTACTCAATGTAGAACGTTTAAAGGTGAAGACTTTCGTGCAACCCACCACATTACACACTATCTTCATGTGGATGATATGATGCCCACAAAACGGCTGAATAAGAATCAAGTGGACTTTGAAACTAACAAGGCCCCTTCCTTGATTAGACAACTCAAGTATTTTCTTACCTTCATTTACTCAATGTAGAAAATCCAATGGAAGACTTTCAAGTCTCCTTCCTTGAGTAGACTTCTCTAGTTTCATCTTACCTGCATTTACTCAAGTAGAACGTTCAGAGGTGAAGGCTTTCATGCAATGATTGCCAACTCCTCTGTTTTCAACTTTGAACTTCTATATTGGCAATGGCCACACAGAGAGAGCAATATCTACCCTTAAGTCTTATCACTTTTCTGTACAAAAGTCTAACTTACCTCAACTAGTCACTAAATTTCTTCCCTTGTTTTTTCAATGTAAAGGTGAAGGCTTTTCATGGTACTAAAACATGCTGGACCAAGCAAGACAATGAAGCTGATGGATCAATGTGCTTCAACTGATCTGAAGACAATTCCCAATCTTTATGATTTTTCCTACTTAGAATCTTCTTAGAGAGTTGTTTTTTTTTTAACCTCTTGCAGTTTTCTTGTTGATGTCTTTTGTCTTCGGCAACTTAGAGACCTTGCAAGAACTTGATTTGATTTCCCTTCGTGTAATTTGATATATTTTATAATGTCGACATGAATATAACCAAACAATTGGCTACCATGTAACCTTGCTCTCAAGCCCCAAGTCAGCTTGTTTTACTCTCTTCACATTTTGCTAGAAGTTATCATTCATTTGCAAGTCCTGCTTACTCTTTGCTAGTCGGCAAGTTGAGCTCACTTTATTCTTATTTTTGGTCAAATGCTCGCTTTGTTTATTTATGATCTTTTCTAACATATGTAGATTGATTATATAAGGAACTGTGGTTTTTTTTTTCAACTCTCTCTCTTTCTCTCTCTATGTGATTTAGGTTTTGCCACAGTAGATCTTGCGACCATCTCTCCTTAAAGACTTGGAAAGTTTTAAAATTATTTGCAGAAGTTTCGAGTATGATAAAAGTTTATGATCAAAATAACATGACTAGAAAATCGTATCAAAACCACATGATTGACGACTTAAATGAGGACCATTTTAGATTACTAGTCATAGCGCGAGTGCGATTTTAGACAATTGTGCACTTATGAACTGACTCTTTTCGAGGTTAGGTACCTTTACGATTGTTTTCAACTAGTCAAATTGGACGTTCTCTTCATTTGGATGATATGATACACACAAAGATACTAAATAAGAACTAGTAAGGTATGTGGAGTTTGAAAATAATGAGTCCCCTTCCTTGATTAGACTTCTTGAGTTTTTTCTCTTCATTCATTTCCTCAATGTAGAAAGTTCAAAGATGAAGATTTTCAAGTCTCCTTCCTTGAGTATTCTCAAATACTCAATGTAGAAAATTCAAAGATGAAGACCTTCATGCAACTGATTAATTGAGTTTTATCCGCACGTAAGAGATTATAAATACCCACCCACAGAGAGGGAGAGAGCTTATAAATACCCACCCAGAGAGAGAGAGAGAGAGAGAGAGAGAGAGAGAGACGACAGCAAAGCAAAATTGATATTCCCTTCATCAACGTCGTCATCCATCACTGGACAGCAAAATTGCACTTCCCTCCATCAACATCGTCATCCATCATTTTCTACTTGCTCTTGGTTATAATCTCCCTGTTCCTTCCATGAGCCTCAACTGATAGCTGTAAGTGATTCTTCTTTTTAGTGCTCCGAGCTTCCAATAATGGAGGAGGACATGGATTGAGCACCATGACTCCATGAAACTGGAGTTCACATGACATGACCCAATGACATTACAGAAAGTTTCATACATCATTCTATTTTTCTTATCATCCTGCAGATAATTTTACTGCACTAATCATTTAATAATTTGGGTAGAGTCTGACCTTTCATAACGATTTTCATCGAATATCATCTTTCACATGTAGCTCCACCGCCATATGTGAGTGAACCACCTCCACCTGCACCTACAGCCTTGTATGGAAGCAATCCTACTCCTGATGGACATGGGCCTGAGTCCTCTTTTTTTACTCCAATTATCAGAACTTTTTGTCACGTTATTTACCTCTAGAAACGTTTATATGTGTGTGAATCATTCATTATACATCGTATTACAATCATATTACTGCACTAATCATTTAATAATTTTAGGTAGAGTCTGATCTTTCATAACGATTTTTATTGAATATCATCTTACACGTGCAGCTCCACCATCGCAGGTGTAAGGAAGCAATCCTGCTCCTGATGGACATTGGAGTGAGTCATCTTTTCTTACTTCACTTGTCGAACCTGTCCGCCACATTATTTACCTCTGGAAATGTTTATATTTGTGTGAATCATTCAATATACATCATATTACGATTGCTCGAAAGCCCTTCAACCTTAATTCATCATAGGTTCTCCTGTCAAGTAATCACGTAATATGTTGGATTTCACTTGTGCATCATATGATTAATGATAATCCATGAAATTTCATCTTTACAAACGTAGTACATGCATTTGCCTAATTTCTTATTTGGAGCAAGAATTAGTAATAAAATCTTGGTGCTCTCTACTGACGCTACTTGCATACTTATTTGTGTAGCATGATCACAACTCGGCCAATAAAGTTTCTATAGTTAAATTTGAGGGAGAAAATCGTGGTAATTTCATTATTTTGTCAATAATTTCACTTTACTATTCAAATTAATTGCAAAACAAACCAATCTGTATTCAATGATTGATATTTGTCTGGAGTACATGGTAATGAGCTATAAAAAAAGTCTCTCATTCTCAATTAAAAAAAGGGTAAAAAAAATGGACATTCTCACATCATCTCCTTAACAGAGAATTAATTTCAATTCTTTTTGTTCTATCTTTGAACTTTCTACTTTCTATATTCCTCAAAGGCAAATGGGACTATTTCTTCTTTTCCCTCTATTTTAACCATGGTTGCAGAATAGGGAGCGGCAAAGGCTTGATCAAAAAACGCGTTCGTTGTTCTGAATACTTTCAAGCAAAGAAATTTGTGTCGCTCGTGATACACATGTAATATGTCATAATACTTAGGTATTCTCTTGGCATAGCGGAATTATTTTAGTTCCCTGTATTCCGCACATCTTTTTCTAGACATGCTCATATGCAGCCTTGTCTTGATTCAAGTGAAATAAAAAGAGATGCGTTTCACAGTTTACTCTTGGAATTTGTTCATCCGAGCAGATAGCTCATTACCATATTGCGCCTTAGGAAATGGGATCATGCTTACGAGTCTTAGGAAAGGCCATTTCATCAGTCCATCCTAGGTAGCCTCATACCATGACACTTATTTGATCTTACAATTGTTTAAAAAATCCTAAACCTATTGTATGGTAACTAATTCAATCTGAAGTTTTTCAATTTTGCTAATATAGTTCTAATATTTTGATGATTTGTGAATTTTGTCCTAAACTTTTGTCCGAAATTTCAATGTAGTTATTCCAATAAATTTTGACTGAAAATGCATTAGTGTGCCTGTCATATCATGTGGATGTACCATGCAAAGAAGAAGATCCCTGTCAAGCGATACAGGTGTTGACAAAGAAAAGATTTTTCACTCTGTGACTTTTTCCACCTATCGGCTCATCCTCTTTGCTCTCGTCACTAGCATGTATTTCTATTGAGTGACAGGGAGGGATGACCTAAATCTGTGCTCTCCACTTGACTTACCAGCTAGACAACATGATTTAAACAGTCAGAGTAAAGAATTTGGGGCAATACAAAATCCGGAATACACATTTATTTCCTTAACCTGAACTAACACTCCTGGCATAGGGGCAGATCCGCTGGATGCTCTTTCTATTGCTGTACCTACTCTATCTAATGGATAAACAAGGGCTCATACCACTCAGGCTTCATCTTCAAGAAGGCCTTCTGTACTCTCTTTGCCCCTGCTACTTCCCCAAGCTCTCTCTTTCCATATCTTCTCCACCTCTTTAAAAGTCAGCAACTTCGTCTCTGGCACAAAGATGACCACAAACACGATGGCCGACACGGCTACACACGCAAGAATCAAGAACGTCGCACCTGTCCCTACAGCGTCAGCGATGCTAAGAAATGTCTGTGCCACAATCAAGTTCGAAATCCAATTGACGGTGGCCGACATGCCACCACATATTCCACGATATGCCTCGGGGTATATCTCCGAGTTCACTGTCCATGGTTTGGGGTCACATCCCAGGCGAGAAGCAAGAAATGTAGAGGGCCAAACGGATGAATGCGAGCCACCCGTATACCCCGTTTGTGGAATCGGAGGATTCTGCAAAGAATGTACCGGAGAGAATTGCCAAGGATGCCAACACACCGGATAAACTCGCGAGGGCCAGTTTTTTCCGACCAACATGCTCAATTAATTAAATTCCAACGATGGTCCCTGCAGCATGCATGGCAGCGACGATCAAGGATAAGAGAAGTGCCAGCTGGTTGGAAGAGAAGCCAGCCATCTGGATTATAGTTGGGCTGTGGTACATCACTGTATTGATGCCGGTGAACTGCTGAATTTGAGATGAAAGAGGAGGCTTGAACACGGTCGGTTACTTATAGCTGTCATCAAGTCCTTCAGTAATCGGAAGACTTTATTAGTATCCGACATAGGTTTATCAATGAAATATAATTGATTGTGAATAAATTTAAAATCACAAAGATAAACAAATAAAGGCTTATTTTCTTTTCTGTGTGTTGAAGTTGTCGCAAAGATCCTCAACATCGCCACTCCACCGTATCATCGTGCACTCGCACATCCACAAAAACATCCATGCACTCGCCTAGATATACAAATTTATTTTTCATATTTTATACTATATAAAAAGAAATAAAAGAAGCCTAAGATCTTTAGATCAAAATTGCAAAGCTGGCGGAATTAGTTAATTAATTCTTCAACTTTATTTATTTATTTATTTATTTATTTATATATCTCTCTCTAGATCATTATATACAACTTTTTTCGATTAAAAAATGCATTTATATAGATTCAGGCATTGTATACGAATGATGTGTCGACCACGAGTGATAAAAAATAGACTGTATTTTTATAGGGGAAGATCGAGATATATCCTCATAATTTGAGTACTTCTTTAATGATGTATCAGCTCCTTTGTCAGCAACTTCAACAGTTCAGTACTCACACTGGCCACGTAGAGAGAACAACATTTGCATTTAGGTCTTAATACTTTTCTGCATAGAAGCCTAAGTCACCTCAACCGGTCGCTACATTTAGCATTTCTCTTCCCTCCTTTTTTTCAATGTAAAAATGAAGACTCTCATGCTACTAAAACATGCTAGACAAGAAAGACAATGGAGATGATGGATCGATGTGCTTCAATGGATCCAAAGACAATTCATGATTTTGCTAGTTTTTTTTTGTAATGAGAATCTTCTTCGAGAGTTGGTTCTCTAACCTCTTGAATTTTTACTTTTGACATATTCGTTTTCGGCAACTTTGAGACGTTGCAAGAACTTGATCGGATTTCCCTTCATGACATTTGCTATATTTCGTAATATTGACATGAAGGTTGCGTTTGATTGGACTTTTGGGAAAAGCCTTTAGGAAAATGTAAATGATTTTAAGTTAAAAGAGTTCTCCAAAATGTAGATTATGTTTGGTAATTCATAATCTAAAAGTTCATTATGAAGTACATTTGCTTAAATTATGTTTGGAAAAATTATACTCATATAGCACTTCAGTTATTGAAAAAAAAATAATAAAAAAACGTTAGCCCTAACAAACTAGGTGGTCGCTAGTGACCCAGATCTATTGTTGGTGGATCGCTAGCAGCTAGCATTTGCCCTTGGAGACCACTAGCGAAGGTTGACTCTGGTCAGGCGACCCCCAATGAGGGCCACCTGGGTCGCGCAAACCCAGGTAGCCCTTGCTGGTGCTGCCCTTGCGGAGGTCACTCAACTCCATCAAAGGCTAGCTAGGTTGTGTAGGTCAGGGGAAGCTAGGTCGCGCGGGTTAGGGCCAGCTAGGTCGCATGACCCGTGCAACCCCTCACCAAGGTCACTCAATGCCAGCAAGAGCCAGCTAGGTTGCGCTCTCTTGACCCTGGCGAGGGCTAGCTAGGTCATGCAAACCTAGGCTCTCACCGGCATGACCCTTGAGAAGGTCAGTTGAGCCCAACAAGGGCCAATTGGGTCACCCCACACCAGGCAGCCCTCGCTGGGGTTGTGTGACCGCCGAGGGCTATCCATCGTTTGGATTAGTGATCTTAGCCAACCTCATGAGGGTCGCGCGACCTAGACATCACTCACTTAGGACGCATGACCCCTGGCAATGGTGGCGCGACCTACTGCAGACGGTCACCTTGGTTGCGGGCCTCTCTTAACTTCCTTCAACCATAGCAACCATGCCGGCTAGGGCAAGGAGAAGAAGATGAACAATCGCAAACAAGGGCAAAATCGAAAAACCAAAAAATCAATGAGTATAAAACCGGAAGAAATTTTTTTACTTCCGCTGCCTTCCAATTGCCTTGGGCTTTCAGCCTTTCAAAGGCAAACTTTGCCTCAAAGTGGGTTTCGAAATTGAAACCAATCACCCAATATTTGGCCTAAAGATCCTTGGAAGCCCAAAGTTCCTTCCCAAAGCCTTTTCCAAATGTAGCTGAACATAACCAAATTATTGGCTGCCATGGAACTTTGCTCTCAAGCCTCAAGTCAGCTTGTTTAACTCTCTTCTCATGCTAGAATTTATCATTCATTCATAAGTTATGTTCACTCTTTGCTTGTCAACAAGTTGAGCTCGCTTTGTTCTTTTTTTTTGGTTGAACACTCGCTTTGTTCATTCGTGATCTTTCCAATATATGCAAATTGATTATATCAAGAATTGTGTGTGTGTTTTTTTTCCTTGAACTCTCTCTCTCTCTCTCTCTCTCTCTCTCTCTCTCTCTCATATCTAAGCTTTGCTATGACGGATCCTACGACCATAATCACTCTCCTTAAAGACTTGGAAAGTTTTATCTTTATTTGCTAAAGTTTCTGATGGTTTTATGTGATGGGTTTAAGGCCCGTCCGCCCATGTTGGGCCTAAAAGCCCGGCCCACAAATTGGGGCCCATGAATGGAGGGGTACGTTTCATTTTTTGGAGGAACGTATATAAGGGAGGAAAAAGAGGGAGAACGCACCCTTTGGCATTTGAACGTACGTTCCTCTCCCTCTCTTTTCTTCCAAACGCTTGAGGCGACGCCGTTTCCTTTTTCAAGGCAAATTGACATCATCGGATCAGAATTTCTTCCTCGATCTATAGCATTGGTGTTTAATCTGTGGCTAATAAGGTACGCTCGAATCCGTGGTGTGCTTTAGGATCGGTGATACGTGATTTTCCCGGGCTTGTCTTTCGCATTCGTTTTAGGGGTTCGATTTAGTGTCGAATCCGATTTTCGGGAATCCGTTAATCCCAACATTGGTATCAGAGCCCTAGTTCATATTTTCCCGACCCCTTTAATGTTTTTTGATTGATTTTTCGCGAAAATAATCAGCCGACACGGATCAGGGCGAGAAATCCCGACACCCGAGTACTGTTCATCCATTTTTTCGAGTTTCTATAAGTCGAAATCAATTTTTGAAAACATAGGGTGAAAGCTCTCGTCGAGACGAGTCCGACGATATGTCGTGCGCCACCGGAAGACGCCAGACGCGCCCAAAGCGCTTGCATCGGCCAGCGCGTGCGCCACATGCGCCGGTCGGCGAACCGGCACGTGCGCGCCGGCGACCGGCGAATCGGCGCGTGCTGACGTCACCGTGTCGTCACGGTAACCGCCGAGATGACGTCATCGATGACGTCATCGCCGACGACCGTTGGCCGGCCGGTCACCGGCCGGCGACCCAACCGACGACTCGACCTGACCCGACCCGCACGGTAGCCTAGCGCGTGCCGCGCTCGCGCCGGCTGACGTCACGCGCGCGCGGCACATGCCGGTCGGTTTGTCCGACCCGGCCCGAGCGGCCCGACCGATCCGACGACCCGCCGCCCGTTGACCCGTTGACCGACCGTTGACCATTGACTGACAACCGTTGACCGTTGACTGACGACCGTTGACCGTTGACCCGGAAAAAAAAAAAAAGAATTTGTTTTTGTTCTTTTTTTTTTTCAATAATGTCTATGTGGGTTATAAGTAATCCATTTTTAATTCTGCATTTGTTGCATGAATTATGGAAAATTATGTATTTTCCCTTATGTACATTATGGATTATAAGTAATCCAGTTTTAATTCTGCATTTGTTGCAGGAACTATGATGCGTTATGCACGGATACCTGCAATCCCGAGAACGGACGAGAGAAGTGCAAGACTTAAAAGGTTGATGTCAGATTTAGCTAATTATCGGTGGCATGACAGTGATTTAGTATCACATGTGGTCAGGGTCAATCAGATGATACAGGAAATCATCTGGAATCGTTATCTTATGCCGGATTTTGAGAAAGTGCCGGCTTTGATGAACACTCTTCCATCTGAATGGCAAGCAATGTTAGATCGGCTATGGGAGGTCAACGTGGTCCCGGGTTATAGAAGGCTAGTGGAAGCTTTTGTAAGAGAGTACTATAGGATTGAGTAAACCAAAACTTCAACCCTTAGATTGAGCGCCACAAGGCACATAGTGAATGTGCTTTGGTGACGACATGAAAGCTCTCCAAAAGTTTTTCCATGGTTGGCAAATGTGTCTTCAAATTTCTCAGATATTTTCACTGATAGATTAGAAATGACATTCCCTATTTATTTCTTAGATTAGTTTGGGATGTTTTTGGGTGAGAATATATCTTTCTATGTTGATATTTTTCTTTATATATATATTGCTTAGTGTAATTGATAGTTGTATTATGTGAAAGCATTGTTATTCTATTGGATGTCAAATATTGTTTGCTTTCTGTTATTATTGATTGTTGTGGGTAATTCATAGAAGTTTTTGTAACTTCATAGAATTTATTTTGCATAAAATAATTATATTAATAATAATTTTGAGTTAGGATTTTTGGAGGATGATTGGAAACATAGTGATCTTTTGATTCTGAAACCTTACTTGAAATTATTCATTGATATGATAGGTCTATGCAAAGTGGATGCATAAATCATAGGCATTAATTATTCGTGCATATATGCGATGTGTTGATCGATGGTTTCAGCAACTAAGAACGTAATTGCGATATGAACGGCAACAATTGTAAAATATTGAATATGAAGATTCAATATGTGCTGGAAAAACAAGAAGCACTAGAAGCTCTTGATCATATTATGGAAGATCTAGAGGATGCCGTGCGCCACCTTAAGCTAGTAGAGGACCGCCTAACGGCATTTGAGTCGAAAATAGACATTGGCAATGCTGGTTCTAGCTCAGAAAGGGCTTTGAGCTCTAAGCGCAAACGTATTGATTCGTTCAATATGTGGGAATACAAAGGATCAAGTCCTTGTTGCAAGAAATCAAGAGTTAACCAACACAAGAGAGGAAAACGTCCTCAAGTAAAGAAAATGTCAAGGGTGAGGTGTTACAATTGTGACAAGAAGGGTCATTATACTTGCAATTGTCGTGAGCCGAAAAAGGTAAACACCTCTTGTACATTTGAGAACTTTACATATGTGTCAAGTTCTACATTATTAGCTGAATCCAATCCTTTGTGGACTGTAGATTCAAGAGCGACAGACCATGTAGCGAATGATAAAGGATCATTCGTGGAATTTTGACGAATACCAACTGGAATTAAATGGATCTATGTAGGAAATAACTCCAAAGCTGAAGTTAAAGGGATTGGCACCTGCCAATCAAACATGTGTGGTGGACGCACCTTGTTCCCTAGGTTGCACGGACACGTTATATGGGCTTACGTGTCGTGTCCGACACGTGTCGGAGCGTGTCGGACACGTCGACACGCTCGGACACGGTCGGACACACGGTCAACGCGTGTCAGAAAATCCGACACGCAGTCAACTTTTCTCGACACGCGTGTCGACGCGTGTCCGGAGGACTGATGGAGGGTGGAGACGAGGGAGGGCGAGGGAGAAGAGGCCGCGAGCGCCGGCGAGATGAAGCCACGAACGGACCACCGCGAGGGCGAGAGACGGCTAGAAAAGGAGCCGAACAGAGAGAAAGAAGAGAGAAGGCAAACTCCCGCCGGCGAGACGAAACCACGAACGGACCACCGCGATGGCGAGAGACGGCCAAAGAGAGCGGCGAGGGCCACCATTGTTGCGAAGGATTGGCGACGAGAGGAAGAGGAGAGGAGGGAAGGGGGTCGTGCGGCGAGCAGCAATGAGGATAGGAAAAAGAGGGCTCGGCGGCTCGCTAGGGTTTTCATAAAGAAATCCGAAAGAATGAGGTCTAAAGGCGTGAGGGGGCGGGGGAGGGGGTGAAGTGACAGCTCACCTGTTGTCAAGTGATGGGGAGGGAAAAAGGTAAAATAAACTTGGGGTGGAGGGAAAAGACGAACGAAAGAAGGGGTGGGTTTTGGGGATTATTTTTTTAACTGAAAAATTAAATAAATGAAATTAAAAAATAATTTCGAAAAATAAAGTATTGAATTTTGAATAATAATAAATTTTAGTTATTGTAGAAAATCATGGATTTATTTAAATAAATTGATTCTAATTTCTTATTAATTATTAGTTGCATGGATAACTTTTGTTAAAATTAAAAAAATATTTTGCATTAATTATGAATATATCTTTCGAATTTCAAATGAATTGATTTGTTAATATTATTAGTGTAAATTTATTATAAGCTTTTTTTAATAATTAATTATTTATAAATTTGAATCAAATTAATTAAAAATAAAAATACTTATTTAATATACAACATGTCGCAACGTGTCGGAATTCTCTATTTTTTAGAAATGACGTGTCGACGTGTCGTGTCGTGTCGGGCACTCGTGTCGTGTCGCGTGTCGGTGCAACCTAGCTTGTTCCTACATGATGTTCTATATTCCCTAGAAATTCGTCGAAATTTTAGTGTCTGTCTTGGTGTTGGTTAAGCTTGGTTTTAGTGTGAACTTCCGTAATAGCGATGTAGATTTGTATTTGGATACAAATTACTATGGTTGTGGTAATTTTCTGGATGGTTTTATTATACTAAATGTTGACTGTGATGATGTCAATATTTGTTATTCCCCTTGTTTTACGTCTTCTACTTTATATGATAATGATGTGATTATGTGGCATGCTAGACTTAGTCACATTGGCCAACAACGTATGAATAGACTAGCCAAAGAGGGCTTGTTGGGCAACATTGAAAAAGTTGATTTGCCTAGATGTGAGCATTGCCTAGTAGGGAAAACGACAAGGAAACCATTTGGAAAAGGTAAAAGAGCTAAATTCCCTCTGCATTTAATCCATTCTGACGTCTGTGGTTCAATGAATGTGAGAGGAAGGCATATGGCTGTTTATTTCATCACCTTTATAGATGATTATACTCGATTTGGAAATGTCTATTTGATTTCTCATAAATCTGAAGCATTAAGTTGTTTCAAAAGGTTTATGAACTTGGTAGAAAATCAATTGGACAAGAAAATAAAAGCATTGAGATCCGATCGAGGTCAAGAATATTTATCTGATGAGTTCAGAAAATTATGTGATAAAAAAGGAATAGAAAGACAGTTGTCTGTTCCATATACTCCTCAACAAAATGGTGTTGCGGAGAGAAGAAATAGAACCCTGCTGGAAATGGTTAGGTCCATGATAGCGCATGCTTAACTTACCTATCACTTTTTGGAGTGATGTGTCGTTAACTGCTGCCTATATACTTAACCGGGTGCCTTTCAAATTAGTTATTTCCACTCCATATGAGTTATGGATAGGTAGAAAACCGGACTTAAGTTTTTTTAAGCCATGGGGTTGTGCTGCCTATACACATGAGTCTTGTCACAAATTTGGGAAATTGGGTCCCAAAGGAAATAATAGTATTTTCATGAGATACTCAAAACACTCGAAAGGGTATGTGTTCATAGGTGAGCAGGAAAGTGGGAGTATAACTGAATTTGAATCACGGGATGTCACATTCTTAGTGGATGAATTTCCTAATAAGGGCGAAATAGGGGAAGATTACTCCTTATTTGAAATCTTGGATCAAGATAATGATATTAGTGGAGTTCGTCCAAGTGGGAGTAACATGAGAAGTGATGAATTTAATTCAACTCACTCTCAATTACAACCGCATGATGAGATGATATCGTTATTATCTAATCCTAGTGGGAGCATAATGGGGAATGATGTGCTAAGTGTACAATCTCCTATAAGGCGAACAAGTCGCCAAAGTGTTCTCCGTTGACGTTTTGACATTGAAGGGGAAACTTTTATGATTGCTCCACAAGATGAGGATGAGCCAAGAAATATTAATGAGGCTCTGAATTGCCCTAGTAAGGAAAAATGGATACATGCAATGGAAGAGGAAATTGAGTCAATGAAGTCAAACCATGTTTGGGAACTGGTTGACTTCCAAAAGGACGCAAAGCTATTGGGAACAAGTGAGTTCTCAAAATAAAGCGAAAAGTTAATGGCTCGATAGAAAGGCCTAAGGCTTGCCTTGTGGCGAAGGAGTATAATCAACAGGAATGAATTGATTATAAAGAAACATTTTCTCTTGTAATGAGATTTACCTCAATCGCATTATTCTGGCAATAGTGGCTAGTATGGATCTTGAATTACATCAAATTGATGTAAAGACTGATTTTCTTAATGTAGAGTTAGAGGAAGAAATATATATGAAATAACCTGCTGGTTTCATAGTGAAAGGCCAAGAAGAAAAGGTATGTCGATTTTTGAGATCGATATATGGCCTCAAGCAGTCGTCAAGACAATGGTATATACGTTTTCATAATGCCATAATGTCATATGATTTTACAATGATTGATGAGGATCATTGTGTATATATCAAAAGATCCAATGATCAATTTGTGATCATATCATTATATGTTGATGATATATTAATTGCCGGAAGTAATATGGAGTTTGTTAATATTGTGAAGAATTATTTATCTTCCAACTTTGAGATGAAAGACATGGGTGATGTTGCATACATTCTTGGAGCAGAGATTTCAAGATTGTAAACTCATAGATACTCCTATTGCAAAAGGTGAAGGATTGAGCCATAGACTGTGTCCAAGGACTCCACAAGAGAAGGAACAAATGAAACATGTTCCTTATGCTAGTGCTGTTGGAAGCTTTATGTACGCTGTGATGTGTACAAGACTTGACATATGTTTTGCAATTGGAATGGTGAGTAGATACCAATCCAATCCAGGTTAAGCACGTTGGAAAGCCGTTAAAAGAATTCTAAGGTATCTAAGGGGAACTGCTGATTATACGCTGGGTTATTAAGGAAATGATCTGCAACTCAAATGCTATTCTGATGATGATTGGGGAGGAGATTTAGATGAAAGAAAATCTACCTCTGGGTTTGTTTTCTTACTGAATAATTGCACCATATGTTGGAGCAGTAAGAAACAAACGTGTATAGCCTTGTCCACGATGGAAGTTGAGTTCGTGAGATTATCAGCAGTAGTATAAGAATATGTTTAGCTTAAAAGATTTTTTTGGATCATTTAGGTGTTATTGGAAGTGCTACAGATTCATTGTTGGTTAACTGTGATAGCCAAGCGGCAAAAGCGTACACCAAAGATCCAAAATATCATGGCAAGACCAAACCTATAGATACCAAGTATAACTTTTGTCAAGAATATGATTGCACGAAAAGATGTTAACTTAGAGTACATACTACGCATAGAATGGTAGCAGATCCTATGACAAAGCCAATACCTAGAGATGTGTTTTGTGGCCATATGAAATCTCTAGGATTGCGTAGAGGCTGATGTACTTAATATTGTAATTTTCCTAAGTGTTCACATTTGATGAATTTGTGTTTTTATCATTATTGCCTATGAATCTTTATTTGATCTTTATGCATCTTAATGCTCAGTGCATTACTTTAAGTTAAGGAAGTATG
Organism: Eucalyptus decipiens; assembly: GCA_014182575.1. Classification (NCBI taxonomy): domain Eukaryota; kingdom Viridiplantae; phylum Streptophyta; class Magnoliopsida; order Myrtales; family Myrtaceae; genus Eucalyptus; species Eucalyptus decipiens. The sequence goes on along the minus strand of CM024616.1, from coordinate 1,695,338 downwards.
TCGGATAGATAAAAGATTAGCCCACTCACACGAGTAATCGCCTTTATTTACTGTGTGATAAATAGAGATGAGACTATTTTTAAGCTTATTAACTAGGTGATAATCGATAGCTCAAGCTTAAAATACGTATGTCGCCTTAACTGAGTGTTAAGATGAGGACATAATACTTACTATGTCCGAAAGTAAAATAACCTACATATTTTACTTTATCTGTCTATGATACCAGATGTGAGTTCTGATAAATTTTGTGAATGAGTAGATACGTGAACTCAAGTTAGACATTGGGTATGTCTGAACTGTCATCTGTACAATATTGAAAGTGTAGACATACGCTCTATGGGAAATGAGTTAATACTGTAATACGTATTTCATACTACGTACGCATGAGACGACCAATAAGAGTGGCAAAAGTTTGATCTCAACTTTTAATGTCGTGTGAGACTCTTGAGGAAAAGAGTTCCTCAAGTTTTAGTCCTCTCATGACTCTTACTTATTCTCAAGATTTCTATTTAGTGTTTGCTATCTTAGGATGTTGCCAATGGTCATGAGTTTGATTCGATCTAATGGGACATTTCTAGAAAAGCAAGCTAAACTGAAATTGAGAGTTTGACGGAAAGAGGAAGACCGAATTTGGAGAATCACATTGTAGTTTTGTATTCACTAGTTAACCAATTATGACTGTCTTTGGGATAATCATAATTGTGAATACAATATATATATCATTGTTTAAAAGAGATCAAGAGATATATAAATGTGATCGATCGATCTAGGGTACTGCATACTAAATCTACTCAAAGTGTGATGCCCATTATGAGCTGTTATATATTCCTAATAGATGTATAGCAATGAGCTCTCAAAGTATGTTGGTCGCACGGATTATTCACCGGTATGAATGTTGAAGAGAGGTAAAGAGAATCATATTCGGCCCACCATGTGCGAGTGGGAGATGATGGTTTTATGTGATGGGCTTAAGGCCCGTCCGCCCATGTTGGGCCTAAAAGCCCGGCCCACAAATTGGGGCCCATGAATGGAGGGGTACGTTTCATTTTTTGGAGGAACGTATATAAGGGAGGAAAGAGAGGGAGAACGCATCCTTTGGCATTTGAACGTACGTTCCTCTCCCTCTCTTTTCTTCCAAACGCTTAAGGCGACGCCGTTTCCTTTTTCAAGGCAAATTGACATCATCGGATCAGAATTTCTTCCTCGATTTTCAGCATTGGTGTTTAATCTGTGGCTAACAAAGTACGCTCGAATCCGTGGTGTGCTTTAGAATCGGTGATACGTGATTTTCTCGGGCTTGTTTTCCGCATTCGTTTTAGGGGTTCGATTTAGTGTCGAATTCGGTTTTCGGGGATCCGTTATTCCCAACAGTTTCAAATTCGATAAAAGTCTAGGACTGAAATAAAATGAATTAAAAATATTATCAAAACACATGATTGATGAGTTAAATGAGGACCATTAGGTGCTTATAAGCTATGGCTTACGGAGGTCAGGTACCTCCATGGCTATTTTCAACCCACTACATTATACGCTCTCTTCACGTGGATGATACGATACCCACAAAAAGACAGAATAAGAATAAAAAATGTGTGTAGACTTTGAAACTAACAAGGCACCTTCCTTGATTAGATAGCTCAAGTATTTTCTTACTCAATGTAGAAAATCCAAAGATGGAAGACTTTCAAGCCTCCTTCCTTAACTAGACTTCTCCAGTTTCTTCTTACCCTTCATTTACTCAATATAGAACGTTCAAAGGTGAAGACTTTCTTCCAACCCACCACATTACACGCTCTCTTCATGCGAATGATACGATGCCCACAAAAACATTGAATAAGAATAAAAAATGTATGTGGACTTTGAAAGTAACAAGGCCCCTTCCTTGAATTGATAGCTCAAGTATTTTCCTTCGTTTACTCAATGTAGAAAATCCAAAGATGGAAGACTTTCAAGTCTCCTTCCTTGAATAGACTTCTCTAGTTTTGTCTTACCCTCATTTACTCAATATAGAACATTCAAAGGTGAAGACTTTCATGTAATGATTGCTAACTCCTTTGTTGGCAACTTCGATAGTTTTGTACTCGCAATGGCAACACAGAGAGAGCAACATCTACACTTAAGTCTTATTACTTTTCTATACGAAAGTCTAAGTTAACTCAACTAGTCACTTAATTTCTCTCCCTTCTTTTCTCAATGTAAAGATGAAGGCTTTTCATGGTACCAAAGCATGCTAGACCAAGCAAGACAATGGAGCTGATGGATTAATGTGCTTCAACTGATCCAAAGACAATTTCCAATATTTATAGTTTTTCCTACTTAGAATCTTCTTAGAGAGTTGCTTTTTTAACCTCTTGCATTTTTCTTTTTGATATCTCTGTCTTTGGCAACGTTGAGGCCTTGCAAGAACTTGATCTGATTTCCCTTCATGATATGTGATATATTTTGTAGCATCGACATGAATATAACCAAACAATTGGCTATCATGTAACCTTGTTCTCAAGCCTCAAGTCAGCTTTTTTTAACTCTCTTCACATATTGCTAGAAGTTATCATTTATTTGCAAGTCCTGCTTACTCCTTGCTAGTCAGCAAGTTGAGCTCACTTTGTTCATTCATGATCTTTCTAACATATGCAGATTGATTATATCAGGAACTCTCTCTCTCTCTCTCTCTCTCTCTCTCTCTCGATCCAGGCTTGCCATGATGGATCGTGCGACCATAATTACTTACCATCAAAACTTAGGAAGTTTTATCCTTATTTATAGAAGTTTTGAGTCCGATAAAAGTTGAGGACCGGCATAAAATGAGTAAAAAATTGAACCAAAACCACATGACTGACGACATAAATGGGGACCATTTTAGATTACTATTCGTAGTGTGAGTGCAAATTTGGACAATCACGTGCTTGTGAGCCAAGGCTTACCGAGGTTAGGTGCTTCTACGGTTGTAGTCAACCCACCACTTTACACGCTCTCTTCATGTGGATGATACGATACATACAAAGAGACTAAGTAAGAATGGAAAAAGGTTTGTGGACCTGGAAACTAACGACTCCCCTTCTTTATTTAGACTTCTTGAGTTTTTTCTCACCCTTCATTTACTCAATGTATGAAAATCCAAAGCTGGGAGACATTCATGTCTTCTTCCTTGGATTAGACTTTTCAAGTTTTTTTCTATTCCTTCATTTACTCAATGTAGATCATGCAACTGATTAATTGAGTTTTTTTTTTCTAAGCTAGAGATTATTTATACCCACGCACCCATCCATCCACTTACCCACACACCCAGAGATGACAGCAAGAATGCATTTCCCTTCATCGACATCATCATCATCTTCCCTTATCACCATTTTCTTCTTGCTCTTGGTTATAATCTCCCTGTTCCTTCCTAGGGACTCAGCTGTCATGCCTCCGAAATGTAAGTGATTTTCTTTTCGGTGATTTGAGCTTTCAATAATGGAGGGGGACATGGATTGAGGATTCCATGAAACTAAAGTTCACATGGCATGATACCAGAACATAGAGAAAGTTTTATACATCCTATTGTTTTTTATATCATCGCTCGGACAATTTGCTATATTGAACATTGAATCAAAGTTTAAGGATTACATTGAATAAATTAAAAGTTCATGAATGGTATTAAACATGGGACTAAAGTTTAGAAATCATTTGTGTCATTTTCCCTTTATTAGTTATTGATCGCCATTTTTTGCTTGCTCTTGCTTATAATCTCTTTGTTCCATCTAGGGGCCCCAGTTGGACTCCCTAAACCTCTCCTCAGACCTCCTCCTCCTCCCCCGAGATTTAGGCGTAAGTGATTTTTCTTGTTGGTGCTTTGAGCTTTTAGTAATGGAGGGGGACATCGAGTTCAAATGGCATGACACGAGAACATACAAGAAGTTCTATACATCGTGGTGTTTTTCTTAAAGTTGCTCGGATATTTTGCTGCATGAATTGTTCAATAATTTTGGGAAGTATCTGATCTTTCATAACAAATTCCATTGAATTTCTTCTTGCCTATAAATTTGGATCCTCTAGGGAAAATTGTCCAGAAAGTCCTAAACATTTTGTTTTTTTGCTAATTCAGTCATAAATATTTTTATATTTTATCAATTAAGTCATAAACGTTTTCACCTTTTGTCAATTAAATTTTAAACCTTCCAATTTTGGCCTGAATCCGCTAACGACGAATCTAGCCATTCTACATGGCATGGCCGAGACATGATTTTTTTTTTTTTTCTCATAATATTTTTCGATTATTTATTTTTTTTTTTTTTTTCTTTTTTTCTCTTTTCCTTTTTATTTTTATTTTTTTTTAACCGGGCTAGCGAGGGTTGAGAGGACCTTTTGGGTGAGGGTCGCAACTAGCCTCGCCTGAATCTGGGCATGTGGCTTTTCGACTTCGGCTTCCTTTTCGTGACATGAACGATCCTCTACTCAACGGGAGGATAGTGACACTCGAAGGAATCACCGCTCCGACGCCCTCACTTGTGGCCTATATAGCACCGACACGCGACATGATACGGCGCAACACGTCATTTCTCAAAAAGTAGAGAATTTCGACATATTCCGAAATGTTAAATATTAAATAAATATTTTTATTTTTAATTAATTTGATTTAAATTCATAAATAATTAACTAATTAAAAAAAGAGCCTACAATGAATTTACACTAATAATATTAATAAATTAATTCATTGGAAATTCAAAAGACATATTCATAATTAATACGTATCCATGTTTGGAAATTAGAATCAACTAATTTAAATAAATCTATGATTTTTTACAATGATCAAAATTTATTATCATTTAAAATTCAGCATTTTTATTTTTAAAAATATTTTTTAATTTCATTTATTTCTTTTTTCCGATTAAAAAATGTTTCCCCCCCCACTCTCAAATTTATTTCAATTTTTCCCTCCCTCCCCCACGAGAGACTATTCCCCCCTCCTAAATTTATTTCAATTTTTTTTCCCTACCTTCCCACGTCAGACTATTTCCCCCTACCCCAAATTTATTTCACTTTTTCCCCTCCCCACCCACGTTACAGGCTGTCACTACCTCACTTCACCCCCATTGAGTTTCCAAAACCCTAGCTACCGAAACACTTTTTACCCATTGCCGCACGACCTCGCACCCCCTTCCTCTCCTCACTTTTTTCCCCTCACCGCACGGTCTTCCTCTCGATCCTTCTCCATCTCCTCGCCGGACGACCTCCATACGACCCCTTCCTCTCCTCTTCCTCTCGATCCTTCTCCTCCTCCTCCGCCTCGCCTTCAGCCCTTCCTCACTTGCAGTTGCAGCCTCGTCGCCGATCCCGCAGCATCACTGTGGCCGCCCTCGCCTCAATCTCTACGGCCGCCCCTGCCTCGGTCTCTACTCTTTCTCTGGCGGTTTCTTGTCGTCGCGGGCTCGCCGTCGCTCGCGGCCTCGTCTCTCCTCCCTCGCCCTCACTTCCATCCGACACGCTTGTCGAGACGAGTCTAAAAAAGTTGACTACGTGTCGAAAAACTCGACACGTGTTGACCGCGTGTCCAAGCGTGTCCGACACGCTCCGACACGTGTCGGACACGACACGGAAGCACGGACTTGTGGCTCTCCTCATTAGAAGGTGGCCGCTCTAGTCGATCTGGTGAGCCTCGCTTCCTCGCATGAACTGTTTCGCTAGCTCTTTCTCTTCATCGTTTGTTTTCTTCGGTTCGATCGATTTTTTTAGTTTTTTTCAAAAAAGGATGAGCGTGATCATGGGCAGATATGATTCCCCCAAGTCATTGCTTTCCTTTTGGAAAATTTTGCCCATCTCCCATGAGCTTCAGCCCTTGTTTCCCTGCCCCTTTTCTGTTTGAAACTTCCCCTGTGAAAGACTCTGAAAATCTATTTTATTCTGCCAACCCCACTAATCGCGGTTTTCCCCTCGAATCTCCATTGAATTAATTTCTTCAGCGCGTTGAACCACTTGTTTCTCTACTTTCTCCGTTGTTCCTTGGCCGAGAATATCCAGAATATGTGTCCCTTATTCACTTCCCAATTTCGCAAAAAAAACAAAAAAAAATTAGCGCCTCATATCTCACCTTCCCTTTGCACGAAAATTGCACTTGCCTTGATCGGAATTGATTGAACTTTATTGCCCTATTTCGTTTACCTCCCAAATTCGGAACGGCTGAATAGAGGATCGTTCATGTCTCGATGAGGAAGCCGAAGCCGAAAAACCACGTGCCCAGATCTGGGCGAGGCTGGTCCCAACCCTTACCCTGAAGGTCATCGCAGCCGCGGGCAGGGGCAGTGCCCTCGCCAGCCACCAAAAAAATGAAAAGAAAGGAAAAAAAAAAAAAAAAAAAAAAAAACAGAAAAAGAATATGAAATAAAAAATAACAACAGACAGGGTTCATGTCGGTGAATTCTCACCAAAATTAGTTAGATGGACTTAATTGGTAAAATATGAAAATGTTATTCTCACCAAAATTAGTTAGATTGACTTAATTGGTAAAATATGAAAATGTTTAAGATTAATTGACAAAATTGAAAGGTTTAGGACTAAATTGGCAAAAGTGCAATATGTTTAGAATTTTGTGGATAATTTCCCCACAATTGTGAGTCTTCTTTTTACTCCATATCTTGACCCTTTTCATCATATAGTATTTGATCTTTCATATTGATTTTCATTGAATATTGTCTTGCATATGCAGCACGGCCAAGCCGTTCTCCTAGGGCACCTGGGGGTGAGTCCTTCTTTAACTCCATATCTCGAATATTATCATCACGTTGTCTGCCTCTAGAATGGCTTATACATTTACTAATCACTCATCATACATCTTATTACGCTTGCTTAAAAGTACTACAACCTTAATTCATCGAATATTCTCTAGTCATGTCCGATTTCACTTATGCATCAAACGATCAATGATATTTCATGAAATTTCATCTTTACAAACATAGTAAGTGCATATGCATAATTTCTTATTTATAGCAAGAATTAATAACAAAATCTTGGTGCTTTGTGCTGACATTTTTTGTGTACTTGTTTGCGTAGCATGGTCGCAACAACTTGGTCAATAAAGTTTTTGACAATTAAATATGTGGCAAAAAAATCATGGTAATTTCATCGTTATGTCAATAATTTCTTCTTACTATTCAAATTAATTACAAAATAAATCAATGTGTATCCCATGATTAATATTTGTCTATATCCCATTACTAACAAAGTCTCAAACTGAGGAGGGGGTGTGATAATGAGCTTTTTAAAAAATAGTCTCGCATTCTCATTAGAAAAAGAAAAAGTAAAAGTGAAAAATGGACAGTCTCGCATCATCTACTTAACCATTCCTTCATTTCCCTCTATTTTAGACAGGGTTGCAGCATCTGCACCGCTACCGCGTTGATCAGACAGCATGTTGGTTGTTCTAGATGCCACCAAGCAAAGAATTTCGCGTCTCTTGTGATCATGATCGTGATATATATGTAATATGTCATAATACTCTTGGTATGTATTTGGTGTAGCAAAATCATTTCAGTTCCCTGTATTCACATCATCTTCAGGACATTCTCATGCGCAGACTTGTCTTTTGATGATAGTGAAATATAATGAGATAAATTTCATAGTTTACTCTTAGATAATGTTCACCCAAGTAGAGACATCCCATCACCACCTTGCGCCTTAGGAAGTGGGGTAATTTCATTGGTCCACTCGAGGAGCCTCCTATCTCAAAAGGTATTTGGTGGCATAATTATTTAAAAAGTTATAAATATATTATACGACGGTCAATTCAGTTTTGAACTTTTTTATTTTGTCAATTAAATCCTAAACCTTATGAGATATTGTCAATGTAAACTTTCGGCCAATTTTGGCTGTAAATTGTTGACATTGTGGTCAAGTCAGTGTTGCAGTTCTTTGTAGTAGGACCGACGTTGACATGGATAATTTTTGAAATAAAATTATATCTTTTCCTTTTTATTTGATTTCTCTCTTTTTTTTCCTTCATCGGATTACCGGAAGGATAGACAATACATTTTCCCCAAAAATTGTTCATGCTAGTGCCGGTTGTGCCATGTAGGATGGCGACGTTGACTGAACTGCTACATCAACGATTTCCGACCAAAATTGATTAGAAGGGTTACTTTGGTTTATGATTAAATTGGTAAAATTAAAAAGTTTAAGATTGTGTTGATCGCATATAATAGCTTTATGATTTGTTGGACAATTTTCCATTATTTAGTTGCGACAAGTGGGTTACTTAGCGCAATAAGAATGACATAACTCTTTAAGAGACCCAAGTACTCAAAATTGGCCACACAAACAAGAGGGTGAACGAACAAGGCCTTCTAGCTAAAAGAAGACTGCTTGGTGCAACTTTGATATTAGCGCGAAGCACGAATTTTAGATCGAACAAGGTCTATGGACAGGTCATACGTGGCCCATATTCCTGAATGAGGGCTATTCTAGAAATTGAGCACTGCCCCAGTCCATTCCATTCTAAGAATCGGGGCCACTTTACTCGATTTTTTGTTTGCTGAGCTTCGGTAAACACCTACCTATTTTATCCTTTACAAGCAAATGTGCATGATATTTATGCCCGAGTCAGGCTGATTTCGGTTTTCAAGTTCTTGATGGCTCCTGAATTTTATTAGCCTTTTCGACACGGTTGTTAGCGGTTTTTCGTCGTCCGCACACACGGCCACAAAATGGCGCACCGAAGCCGCTGGCATGGCACTGACACATAATTATAAATGCTTTAGTTGGAGAGAGGGAGAGAGAAAGAAGTAAATATATTTTGGAGAGACAGTGATGAAAGAAAAGTCCACAGCAAAAGGAGAAGAAATAGTAAAAAAGAAATACATAAAATCCTTTAATTTTTAGATGCATTCGTTTCGCGAAATATCGCTAATTTGAAATATTTTTAAATATAACTCACTTCCATCACTTGCGAAAATGAATTAATGAAAGAAATATATATCATTAATAAAATGTTGAGGCAGAGATTATTATTGATGCAAAAATATATTCCATTAACTAGTTATTCTAACCAGCACAAATAATTACTTTTAGAAAAAAAAATGTTTGCGAATCATTGATTTTTTATAGAAAAAAATCAATTACTGCCCCCAAACCAACCCCCCTGGGGGGCCGCCCATGGCCACGATGAAAATGGGGTCACCCAGTCCCTCGCCTCCCACCCAGCCCGATCCTCTATATCATCTTCCCACCGTATCACCGTGCACTCTACATTAACACAATCTCCATGCACTTGCCTCTTAATTTTTAATAATTAGATTATGAATTATTCCTTTTTCATATTTCATACTACATAAAAAGAAATAAAAGAAGGTTTAAGATCTTTAGTTCGAAATTGTGGAGCCAGCAGAACTAATTATTTAATTCTTTGATTTTTTTAATGTATACCTCTCTAGATCTATGTTTTAATGGATCGGTATATATGGCTCATTTTAATTTTTTTAAAAAAAAATCCTTTTTTCTACACATTTAGATAGGTGAGGATATTATATATAGATGATGTACCGATCATGAGTGATCTAAACACATATCTAATGTTAATAATGAAAGGACGATTGAGAAACATCCTTATAATTTTAATAATTTTTTTAAAATAAATTTTCATTCTCTATAATAATTGTCACCACTTTACTTGAAACAAAAATTTATATTTTTTTTGTTAGACGAGATATTCCATTCAGATCAACATCGTATAATTTTGTCATATATATATAAGAGTAAAGTGTGAGGTTGTAATCCAAATGGATTGAACCGTCCATTTGGTTTAAAACCAAATTTATGGTGATGTTGACGGATGCCGTCTAATGCCTCCATCACTTGCCGTGTTGCCTGCCGTAGGGGATCGCTGCTCATCTGCAAGACCATCTGGAGACTTCTTCTAATAATTGAGCTTGTTTTGTTTTTTTGATAACTGAGGATCCGCCGGACTTACGTCGGCCATAATTGAGCTTATTTTTACTTTATTGTTTGGAAAAGAAATTGATTTTGACAATTTTCCATCACCCCTCTTAAATTCACAGATTTTACTCACATAATAATTGTCTAGATTTTTTTTAAGATAACGATGCCTTTTCATCGAAACTTCAAGGATATCTAATAATCTCTTGTGTCGATCTACTAATTTTATTAATTTCTTACATCATATTGTCCCGTTACTAATTGGAAAATGAGGAGACCTTCAAATTGTTCATAGAGTTATAGTTATCGGAACAACGACCCAATGAATTCACGTTCGCTTCCCTTATCACAGCGGCAAGAAATTTAGCAAGTCTCCAACATGGTCAACAGTTGAATAGCCAGATTATAAAGCGCGGCTTGGATTTTGACCCATTTGTCATGAATGCTCTTGTGGATATATATGCTAAATGTGGAAGTAATCAGAGGCCAGGAAAGCATTTGACCTCGCTATCTGTGAAGATGTTGCATGTTGGAACTCCATGATCACAACATATGCACAACATGGTGAAGCACAGGCTGCTCTCTGGATATTTGAGGAAATGATAATCGCAGGATTGAAACCGAATTACATCACCTATGTGGGCATCCTCTCTGCATGCATCCATGCGGGGCTTGTGGAAGATGGATTGTGTCATTATAACTCGATGCGTGCGCTTGGAATTGAACGGGGACCGAGCATTGTGCTTGCATGGTCTCCCTTTTTGGCCGAGCTGTTAGACTAAAGGTTGCTGTGGATTTCATTGAGACAATGCCGATTCAACCGACGTTGCTGGTGTGGAGGAGCTCGCTCAGTGCATGCACGAGTGCTGGCGATGGTGAATTAGGAAAGCGTGCTGCCGAGATGGCAATATCTTTGGACCCGACAGATGGTGGATCTTATACGCGACTCTCAAATATGCATCAAGAGGAATGTGGTTTGATGTGAAGAAGGTGAGCCAGAGAATGGACGAGACTGGAGTCCTAAAAGAACCAGGGACATGTTGAATAGAAATTAATAATGAGGCCCATGTGTTCGTTGCTAGAGACCGCAGTCATTATGAGGCTGATTTGATTTATTCAGTTTTGGACAATTTAATTCTTCAGATAAAATAGATCGGTTTTGTGCCAAACAATGCTGCGGTTATCATGGACGATTGACTGACAATTAGTAACGGGACAATATTATACTGCAAATGCTCTCATTCTGTGTACCCTTCCAGCTGTATGTTGCTGGGACACGATCAACCTTCCTGAAGCACGTAAATCATCTCTTGACTTGGGTTTTCCGTCGGACATGTTGAGACATGAGATCCTCTTCGTGGTGTGAGGACGATATTTCTTTGGAGAAGCAGCTGCTAGGACATATTTCGACTTTTCATGACTGAGCGGTGAATATTGATGATTTCAGAATTACACTGAATGCAAATTGATCCTCGGCATTGAAGTTGCAACGATGTGTCCAAACATCTATAAAGAGACTTGAGTCATGAGGAATTGACATGACTTTAAGACTTCCATTGGCACGGTTGACTCATGAAGATTGGATGAACTAATGAGCTACACTCCGTTTGTAGTTTTGAAGGGGGCAATTTAATTGAAGAAGAGTGCAAATGACCCGTTCCTGAGATGCAGAGAGATTGACCCACTGTTTGTAGCCACAAGATGACCAACCAGAAATGCCCCTTGGTGGAGACTCACTCTGTTAATGCAGGACGTCAACATGATGAGTTTTAGGTTGACCAACCACCGTGAATGAAAAGCTTGAGAGTTAGTTTCTTGTGGGATTTATGATATCTTGATCAAACCCACCTTTACTATTTGATGTATGTATACAAAAAAAATAGTTGAAGAGCAACACACGGTTTTTCATTGAGTCACAAATAAGGAAGAAACCAGGATTCGCAAAGTAATATTTTGGATCCGAGATTGCCAGCTCCTCTGTCACCAACTTTGACGGTTCAATACTCACAATGGCCATACAGAGAGAACGACATCTACTCTTAGGTCTTATTACTTTTCTGTATGAAAGTTTTAAAGTCACCCCAACTAGTCATTACATTTAGCTTTTCTCTCCCTTCTTTTATCAATGTAAAGATGAAGACTTTCATGCTACTAAAACATGCTAGACAAGCAAGACAATGGAGAGGATGGATCAATGTGCTTCAACTAATCCGAAGACAATTTACAATCTTGCTAGTTTATTCAAAAGAGAATTTTCTTCGGGAGTTGTTTCTTTAACTTTCTGCATTTTTCTTTTTGATATCTTCATCTTCCACAACTTTGAGGCCTTGCAAGAATTGATCTGATTTCCCATCATGATATCTGTTATATTTTGTAATGTTGACATGAACATAACCAAACAATTGGCTGCCAGTAACCCCGCTCTTAAGCCTCGAGTCTGCTTGTTTTACTCTATTTACATATTGCTAAAAAATGCTTACTTTTGCGAGTCAGCAAGTTGAGCTCACTTTGTTCATTCTCAATCTTTCTAATATATGCAGATTGATTATGTTAGGAACCGTTTTCTTTTTCATACACACTTTCTCTTTGCGACCATGATTAGACTTTTATGTGCATTTTGAAATCAAGAAGTCCCCTTCCTTGATTAGCGTTCTTCTCTCCCTTCATTTGCTCAACAAAGAAAATTCAAAAACGAATACTTTCAGGTCTCCTTCCGTAATCAGACTTCTCAAGTTGTTTCTCTCCATTCATTTCCTCGTGGAAAGTTCAGAGATGAAGACTTTCAAGTCTCCTTTCTTGGATTAGACTTCTCTCAAGTTTTTTTCTTGACCATCATTTATTGAATGTAGAAAAATCAAAGACGAGGACTTTCATGCAACTGATTAATTGAGTTTCATCTGCACGTTTGAGATTATATATACCCACCCACACACACAGCGATGACAGCAAAAATGCACTTCCCTTCATCAACATCACCATCTTCTCCTCTTATCATCATTTTCTGGTTGCTCTTGATTCTATTCTCCCTGTTCCTTCCAGGGGCCTATGGCCGTAAGTGATTTTTCTTCTTGGTGCTCCGAGCTTCTAATAATGGAGGACATGGATTGAGGATCATGATTCGACAAAACTGGAGTTGACATAGCATGACACGAGAACATACTTTTATACATCATGCTGTTTTTCTTTTCATCACTCATTCAATTTTGCTACATGAATCACGTGATAATTTGGGCAGTGTCTGATATTTCATAACATTTTCATTGAATATTGTCTTGCAGGTCCAAGTATACTTGTGCAGGGAAGCGCTCCTGTTCCAGATAGACATTGGAGTGAGTCCACCTTTCCCTTCATATCACGAAGCTTTCCATCACATTATCTACCTACAGAACGGTTTATCCATGGTGTATATAACCATACATTGAACTACACTGACTCGAAAGGACTCCAACTTTAATTCATCGGATATTCTCTAGCCATGTAATCATGTGACTTGTTAGGTTTTACTTGTGGGTCAAACAATTAATGAAACTCCATGAACTTTCATCTTTCAAACACAGTACATGCATATGTCTAATTTCTTATTCATAGCAAGAATTAGTAATAAAATCTCAGTGCTATGCACTGACAATATTCATGTACTTATTTGCGTGGCATGGTCACTATAAAAATATGTGGGGAAAAATCATGGTAATTTCATCACTATTTGCAAGTTAGACTTATTATTTCTTTTCCCCTCTATTTTAAACTATGGTTGCAGAATCTGTAGCGGCAAAGCCTTGACCAGACAACTATGGTTGTCCTAGATGCCATCGAGCAAAGAATTTTGAGTCATTAGTTATAATATATATGTAATATGTCATGATACTTGGTATGTTCTTATTTCAGTTCCTTGTATTCCACACATCATCTTCTGGACATTCTCGTATGCAAACTTGTCTTGATTAAAGTGAAATAAAGAAAAGATGTGTTTCACATTTTACTCATGAAAAATGTTTATTCGAAAAGAGACATCTCATCACCATGTTGCTCCTTAGGAAGTGGATTCTTGCTTGCGATTCTTAGGAAAGTCAACCTAGGTGGAATACTTGTCCAAAAAATCTTATATTTATTGTACAGTAGCCAATTTACTCCTACTATTTTTCAGTTTTGTTAATTTAGTTCTGAACATTTTAATAACTTATCATTTTAATCCAGACATTTGTGTGAAATTTCAATATAATTCTTCAAGTTAATTTTGTCCGAAATTGTTGATATGAGGGGTTTATTCAGTAGTGACAATCCTATATGCATTGACATAGATGTTTTTTGCAATTTCTTTTAAATCCTTTTTTTTCTTTATATTCTTTTGTTCTTCTCTCTCTCTCTCTCTCTCTCTCTCTCTCTCTCTCTCTCTCTAAATCTTTTTTGCCTTCGTCAGATTAATGGCCAACGACACAGGTGAGGGGAGTCGCAGCTCTCGCGTAGTCTAAGAGCTGTTTGGAAGGACAATATTTAGAAATAAAATAGATAAAATTAAAAAGTTTCAAACTATGTTGGTTGTTGTACAATTGATTTAAGATTTTTTTTTTTTTGATAATTTCTGTGTTATTCAATTGCAATAAGCAGGCTACTTAGCATAATTAGAATGGTTTGAGACTCTTAAGAGACCCAAATATTCAAAATTAGCCACACAAAAGAAAAAGGTGCATGAAGAAGGCCGTCTAGCTAAAACAATGCTGCGGATAGTGCAACTGTGATATTGGCTAGTTGTGGGGGGCAAATCATTAATTTTAGCTCGAAAAAAGATCTATAGACAAGTCATACTTGCCCATAGTCCATGAATGAGGGCTATTCTAGAAATTAAGCACTGCCCAAGTCCATTCTAAGAATTCAGGCTTTAATCAAATTTTTGTTTGTTGAATTTTGGTAAACACCTACCTATTTTATCCTTTATAAGCAGATGTATATATGAGGTGAAAGAAATTTCTATAAGCAAAGGTACATAATATATAAATGCATTTAGTCTAGGTGTTATATCATTTGGATTTACAATGCAAAGAAGATGATACCTGTCAAGCAATACGGGTGTTGACAAAGAAATGATTTTTCACTCTGGACTTTTCCACCTATCGACTCATCCTCTTGCCTTCATCATGAGTTAGAAGGGGGGATGACCTAAATCTGTGCTCTTCACTTGACTTATCAATCGGACAACATGATATAAACAGATAGAGTTAAGAAACTCGGAGTTGGCATTTTAGGGCAATGCAAAATCCGGAGTACGCATTTATTTCTTTAAGTTAGAAACTGTCCTCAGCCAATGGACCCCTTAACCTGAACTAACACTCCAAGCATAGGGGCAGATCCGCAGGATGCTCACACTATTGCTGTACCCATCATATCTAATGGATAAACAAGGGCTCGTGCCACTCAGGCTTCATCTTCAAGAAGGCCTTCTGTACTCTCTTTGCCTTTGCTACTTCCCCAAGCTCTCTCTTTCCATATCTTCTCCACCTCTTCAAAAGTCAACCCCTTCGTCTCTGGCACAAAGACGACCACAAACACGATGGCCAGCACAGCTACACACACAAGACTCAAGAACGTCGCACCCGTCCCCACAGCGTCAGCGATGCTAAGAAATGTCTGTGCCACAATCAAGTTCGAAATCCAAATGACGGTGGCCGACATGCCGCCACATATTCCACAATATGCCTCGGGGTAAGTCTCCCAGTTTACCGTCCACGATACGGGTCCCATCCTGGGGGAGAAGCAAGCAATGTAGAGGGCCAAAATGGATGTTTAAAAAAATGCTGAAATGATATTTTTAAATTTATTTATTTATCATATATAACATTTTTTTATTACTTCTTTCATAGTAAAAGACTTTTAAAAAAAAAAATAAAACAATTCTAAAAAATAAAACCCGTATATATTTATAGCAATTTTATTACTTCTTTTATTACCTTAAGTGTTAGTTTGTGGAATCGTGAGGATTCTGCAAAGAGTACACTCGGAGAGAATTGCGTTTGTTGAATCAGAGGATTCTGCAAAGAATGCACCAGAAAGAATTGCCAAGGATGCCAACACACCGGATAAACTCGTGAGGGCCAGTTTTTTCCGATCAGCATGGTCAATTAAATAAATTCCAACAATGGTCCCCGCAGCATTCATGGCAGCAACGATCAGGGATAAGAGAAGTGCCAGCTGGTTGGAATAGGAGCCAGCCATCTGGACTATAGTTGGGCTGTAGTATGTCACGGTATTGATACCAACATCGTCCTTCAAAAATGACTCACACTTGTCATCAAGTCCTTCAAATAATCCGAAGACTTTATTAACATCCAACATAAATTTACTAATAGAATGTAATTGATCGCAAGTAAATTTAAAATCACAAAGATAAATAGATAAAGGCTTATTTTCTTTCTTATGTGTTTAAGTTGTCGCAAAGATCCTCGACATCGTCACCCCACTGCATCGCCGTGCACTCGCCTAGATATAAGAATTTCTTTTTTCATATTATATACTATATAAAAAGAAATAAAAGAAGGCCTAAGATCTTTAGTTTTAAATCACAGAGCCAGTGGAATTAGTTAATTAATTCTTCGACTTTTATTTTTTTATTCTTATATACCTTTCTATAGATCTTTATATAGCTTTTTGATCAAAAAATGCAATTAGATAAATTCAGGTATTGTATACGAATGATGTGTTGTTTGTGAATAAAAAAAACAGATTGTACTTTTATAGAGGAAGATCGGTCGAGATACATCGTCATAATTTGAATAATTCTTTGAAGGAAAATTTTTCATTCTCTATCATAACCGTTACTACTTTACTTGAAAAAAAAAATTCAAATTATTCTTTTGCTAATCAAGATATCTAGTTCAAATCTACATCATCATAATGCTCAATTGGGAGGTGGGACCGAGGGGGGACTGACGTGATACAGGACGAGCCACGTAGGGCCACGGGATTGGCCCCCTTCTTCCCCGGTCTCTCCTGCAATCGGAGACAATTACTGCCCAACCAGTAACCACCCACGTGGCCCGTCGCCATCGCCTTAATAATTGCCTCCCGCAAAAAACACGAGTCGTTCCCCACTTCCCTCTTCGGTCGCCCACCACCACACCCCCCGGCGCACGACGAAAATGGGGTCACCCGGTCCCCCACCCGGCCCCATCCTCTGCATCGTCTTCCCCCCGTATCACCGTGCATTCGCATGTCCACAAGAGTCTCCATGCACTCGCTTAGATATACGAATTTCTTTGTCGTATTTTATACCATATAAAAAGAAAGAAAAGAAGGTCTAAAATCTTTAGTTCGAAATCACAGAGCCTACGTATACCTCTCCAGATTAATAATTTAATGGATCATATTTTTCTATGCATTTAGATAGACGATGATATTACATGATGATGTGCCAATCATGAGCGATCAAAACACATATCTAATATTTATAATGCATGGTCGATCGAGCAACACCCTTATAATTTGATTGATTTTTTTAAAATGAATTTTCTTTCTCTATAATAATTGTCACCACTTTACTTGAAACAAAAAACAATCAAATAATTCTTCTATTAGATGAGACATTTCGATCAGATCTACATTGTATTATTTTGTCTCACACACACATATATGTTAAGGTTACGTTTGACGGTCAGGATAAAATTCGGGCATGATATGATTTATCCTATCTTACGTTTGGTGCTCGCTTAAAACAGGATTAAGTCGGATATAAGGGGGATATAGAAACGATAAAATTATCCCATAAGAGATGTGGGATAAAGGTGAATAAGATTTAATGTTCATAATAGATGTTCATAATAGAAAAGTTATTTTTATCGAATAACAAACTTATTTAAATTAAAAAATTGAAATTATATTTCAAAATAAATAATATTTGAATTCTAATATAAGAAATTAAAAATAAAAAATAAAAAATTATTTTTAATTAATCTTATTTTAATTTATATATTCAACTTTAATTCTATCTTATAATAAACATTCAATCTATAAATTAAATATTTGTATTTATTATATATTTGAGGTATTTTTGTATTTTATATATGTTAATACAGTTTACTATTTGATAAAATTTTATTAAATAATGATGAAAGGGGAAAAAAGAAATAATCAAGAAAATGATATAAAACAAAGGAAAAATAAAATAAAAATAAATTAAGGAATATTGTTATAAGAGATTTTCACAATCTCCATTTATGAACATTTATGTTCATTTACAATGATATGCCATTTATATAAAAAAAAAAAATACATGATATGATGTAAATATATCCGATTTTAATATTGTGATTCACCAAACAATGGATATGATATAAAAAAACTCAGGATTTCATATCCTATCATATCCAATCCTATCATGAATAGAAATTCGGACGACCAAACATAGTCTAAGAGTAAAGCACGAGATTTTATTTCAGATGGAATGAACGGTGCATTTGCGTTATAAGCAAAATCATGTTGATGTTGACGGCTGGTGCCTAATGCGTCCATCACTTGTTGTGTTGCTTCCTGTAGGAGATTGCTGCTCACTTGGAAGACCATCTAGAGTCTTCTTCTTGTAATAATTGGCAGGCCAATGATTGAGCTGTTTTCACTTCGTTAGTTGGGGAGAAAAAATAGTTTTGACAATTCTTTTAATCACCCCCAATTAAATTCACAGATTTTTTTGAATAGCAGTTCTTTAGATTTCTTCTAAAATCACGAAATTTTTCGGCGAAATTTCGAGAATACCTTAGAATCTCTTGTGTTGACCTACCCACTGTACTAATTTCCTACATCATTATAATATAGATTTTAGGGATAATTTTATTGCTCATTCAGTAACTATTCAAGATTAAAGATAAAATTCCGACGAATTCGATGTATTATAAGATGCAAAAACATTAATATTGATCTTCTTTACAATTTCTCATCTCAAATTAAGCTTTTTACACAGTATTTCAAACATGGTGAGAAAATCTTTATTAATAATTCGCAAGACAAATATAAAAAATGTGTAAACCTTTTACCCTAAAGGCAATTTTCACAATGACTTTTCAAACATATCAAAGAAAAATGCGTCTATTTATATCAGGAAAATTTAATTTTCAAAGTTATTTAAGTTATTTATTTTTTTAAAACTCTTGAAAATTTCTGGCAAAATCGTTCCAATATAAAATATTATGCCCTTTTTTAAAAAAATTATTATCTTTGGTCATAATTTTCATATAAAATTGTAAGCTCTAAATTATTTTTAAAATGGGATTTTCAGACGTGTTAGCGCCCTCCTCTATTTTCAGGACCTTTAACCGAACAACTGACGCTTTCGAAATGCACCACCTACGATGACGAGCTACTGCCATGGTCGGTCGAGCACTCCTCACAGGACAATGTCGCAGGATTTCCAACGCCGCGAGACACTCCTCCTTCGCCTTCTCCACCTTCCCGCTGGAGACCCCGCCTCGTCGGCTTCCCGGTTTGCGGGCCAAGCGGCGCAAATTCGCCGAGCTCTTGCAGTTGTCGCCAGCCTCCGCCTCCGCCTCCGACGCCGACGACCCCGTTCGCTACCGCAAGAAGCTGCACGGCCGAATCGTCGTCTGGGGGTTTCAGCGCGACCTGTTCCTTGCCAATGTTCTGCTGCATTCATACTCGAGGTCCGGGGCTTTGCGGGATGCAAGAAGGGTGTTCGATAATATCCCTGAGAGGAACCTGATCACTTGGTCTACGGTGATCTCGATGTACGCCCGGTATGGTTGTTGCGATGAAGCACTCTTGAGCTTTGTGGAGTTTCAGAGAGGCGCTGTCGACAGGCCGAATGAGTATATTTTGGCCAGTCTGATCCGCAGTTGTGCACAGTCGGGTGGCCTTGATGAAGGAGCTCAGGTGCATGGTTTCATTGTTAAGGCCGGTCTCAGTCAGGATGTCTATGTTGGCACTTCTCTGGTTTTTCTGTATGCGAATAATGGTGGGATAGATGGGGCGAGATCGGTTTTTGATAGTTTATTGGATAAGACTGATGTTACTTGGACTGCGATCATAAGCGGGCATGTGAAATGTGGGAGAAGTGAAGTGTCTCTGCAGTTGTTTAGCCAGATGGTAAACGCTGGCCTTCTCCCTGACAAATACGTGATTTCCAGTGTGTTAAGTGCTTGCTCTGCACTTGAGTTTGTTGAAGGTGGCAAGCAAATTCATGCTCATATACTGAGGAGAGCAGCAGAGATGGACATTTCAGTAATTAATGTGCTGATCGATTGTTATACGAAATCTGGCATGGCACGAACAGCTCGAAGACTATTCGACCATATGGAAGTTCGAAATATGATTTCTTGGACCACGATGATTTCTGGGTACATGCAGAACTCGTATGATAAGGAAGCATTGAAGCTTTTTGCAGAGATGACTGGATTGGGTTGGAATCCTGATGCATTTGCTTGCACCATTGTTCTCACATCGTGTGGCTCGCTTGAGGCCTTAATTCAGGGAAAGCAAGTTCATGCTTACACGATCAAGGCCAATTTAGAGTTTGATGATTTCGTCAAAAATGGCTTGATAGATATGTATGCGAAATGCAATGCCCTAGAGGATGCTAGGAAACTTTTCGATGTTATGGATGGGAAAAATGTTGTCTCCTATAATGCAATGATCGAAGGCTACTCAAGATTAGAGAAACTGGAGGAAGCATTGGATCTCTTCCATAGTATGAGGCTTGCGTTGTTCTCCCCAAGTCCATTGACATTCGTCAACATCCTTGGATTATCAGCTGCTTTATTCGCCTTGGAATTGAGCAAGCAAGTTCATGGCCTCTTAAGTAAATCTGGAATTTCTATGGACTTGTTTGCAGGGAGTTCACTGATCGATGTTTATTCGAAGTCTTCTTTAGTTCGAGACGCGAGGCTAGTATTTGAAGAGATGAACGATAGAGATCTCATAGTTTGGAATGCAATGTTCTTTGGATATAGTCAGCAAATGGATAACGAGGAGACCTTCAAATTGTTCTTAGAGTTACAGTTATCGGAGCAACGACCCAATGATTTCACATTCGCTTCCCTCATCACAGCATCGAGCAATTTAGCAAGTCTCCAACATGGTCAACAGTTCCATAGCCAGATTATAAAGCGCGGTTTGGATTTTGACCCATTTGTCACGAATGCTCTTGTGGATATGTATGCTAAATGTGGAAGTATTCAGGAGGCCAGGAAAGCATTTGACCTCGCTATTTGTGAAGATGTTGCATGCTGGAACTCCATGATCACAACATATGCACAACATGGAGAAGCACAGGCTGCTCTCCAGATATTTGAGGAAATGATAATTGCAGGAGTGAAACCGAATTACATCACATATGTGGGCATCCTCTCCGCATGCAGCCATGCGGGGCTTGTGGAAGATGGATTACATCATTATAACTCGATGCATGGGCTTGGAATTGAACCGGGGACTGAACATTATGCTTGCGTGGTCTCCCTTTTTGGCCGAGCTGGTAGACTAAAGGATGCGGTGGATTTCATTGAGACAATGCCAATTCAACCGATGGCACTGGTATGGAGGAGCTTGCTCAGTGCATGCAGGAATGCTGGCAACAGCAAATTAGGAAAGTATGCTGCCGAGATGGCAATCTCTTTGGACCCAACGGATAGTGGATCTTATACCCTTCTCTCGAATATATTTGCATCGAAAGGAATGTGGTTTGATGTAAAGAAGGTGAGGCAGAGAATGGACGAGGCTGGAGTCCTAAAAGAACCAGGAAGAAGTTGGATAGAAGTTAATAATGAGGCTCATGTGTTTGTTGCTAGAGACCAGACTCATTATGAGGCTGATTTGATTTATTCAGTTTTGAATTATTTAATTCTACAGACAAAAGAGATTGGTTATGTGCCAAACAATGCTGCGGTTATAATATACGATTGACTGACAATTAGTAATGGGACAATATTATACTGCAAATGCTCTCATTCTATGTAACCTTCCAGCTGTTTGATGCTGGGACATGATCAATCTTCTTGGAGTATGCACATCATACGTCTGACTTGGGTTTTCCATCGGATATGTTGAGACATGGGATCCCTCTTCGTGGTGTGAGGAGGATATTTTTCTGGAGAAGCAGATGCTAGGATATAATTTCGAATTGTCATTACTGAGTGGTGAATATTGATGATTTTAGATTTCACTAAAAGCGAATTAATCCTCAGCATTGAAGTTGCAAAGATGTCTCCAAACATCTATAAAGAAACTTGAGTCATGAGGAATTGACATGATTCTAAGACTTCCAATGGCATGGTTGACTCATGAAGATTGGATAAACTAATGAGCTACGCTCTATTTGTAGTTTAGAAGGGGGCAAGTTAGTTGAAGAAGGGCAAATGACCTGTTCCTACGATATAGAGAGATTAGCCCACTGTCTATGGCCACAAAATGACCAACCAAAAATGCCCCTTGGTGGAGACTCACTCTGTTAATGCAAGACGTCAACATGATGAGTTTTAGGTTGACCAACCACGAAGAATGAAAAACTTAAGAGTTAGTTTCTTGTGGAATTTATGATATCTTGATCAAACCCACCTTTACTATTTGATGTATGAATACAATAAAATTAGTTGAAGAGCAACACACGGTTTTTCATCAAGTGACAAATAAGGAAGAAACCAGAATTCGCAAGTAATTTTTCATATCTAATATTGCCAGCTCCTTTGTCAGATACTTCAACAGTTCAGCACTCACATTGGCCACACAGACAGAACAACATCTGCATTTAGGTCTTAATGATTTTTTGTATAGAATTCTAAGTCACCTCAACCGGTCACTACATTTAGGTTTTCTCTTCCCTCCTTTTCTCAATGTAAAGATGAAGACTTTCATGCTTCTAAAACATGCTAGACAAGCAAGACAATGGAGATGATGGATCAATGTGCTTCAACTGATCCAAAGACAATTCACGATCTTGCTAGTGTTTTGTAATGAGAATCTTCTTTGAGGGTTGATTCTCTAACCTCTTGAATTATTACATTTGACATTTTCGTCTTCAGCAATTTTGAGACCTTGCAAGAACTTGATCTGATTTCCCTTCATGATATCTGCTATATTTCGTAACATTGACATGAACATAACCGAACAATTGGCAGCCATGGAACTTTGCTCTCAAGCCTCTTAAGTTAGCTTGTTTAACTCTCTTCACATATTGCTAGAATTTATCATTCATTCATAAATAATGTTCACTCTTTGCTAGTCAGCAACTTGAGCTCACTTTGTTCTTTTTTTTTTTGGTCAAACGCTTGCTTTGTTCATTCATGATCTTTCCAACATATGTAAATTGATTATATCAGGAACTATGTTTTTTTTTTTTTTTTGTTACTCTCTCTCTCTCTCCCCCACCCCATCTAAGCTTTGCTACGATGGATCCTACGATTATAATCACTCTCCTTAAAGACTCGGAAAGTTTATCTTTATTTGCTGAAGTTTCGAGTCCAATAAAAGTCTAGGATCGGAATAAAATGAATAAAAAATATTATCAAAACACATGATTGAGGACCATTTTAGAATACTATTGATAGTGCAAGTGCGATTTTGGACAATCAAGTGCTTATAAGTTGAGGTTTATTGAGGTCAGGTACCTCCACGGCTGTTTTCAGCCCACCGCATTACACGTTCTCTTCCTATGGATGATACAATATCCACAAAAAGACTGAATAAGAATCGACAATGTGTGTGGACTTTGAAACTAACAAGGCCCATTCCTTAATTAGACAGCTCAAGTATTTTCTTATCCTTCGTTTACTCAATGTAGAAAATCCAAAGATGGAAGACTTTCAAGTCTCCTTCTTGAGTAGACTTCTTGAGTTTCGTCTTACCCTTCATTTACTCAATGTAGAACGTTCAAAGGTGAAGACTTTCATGCAACCCACCACAGTACATGCTCTCTTCTTGTGGATGATACGATGCCCACAAAAAGACTGAATAAGAATCGAAAATGTATGTGGACTTTGAAACTAACTAGGCCCCTTCCTTGATTAGACAACTCAAGTAATTTCTTACGGTTCCTTTACTCAATGTAGAAAATCCAAAGATGGAAGACTTTCAAGTCTCCTTCCTTGAGTAGACTTCTCCAATTTTGTCTTACCCTTCATTTACTCAACGTAGAACACTCAAAGGTGAAGACTTTCATGCAACCCACCACAATACATGCTCTCTTCTTGTGGATGATATGATGCCCACAAAAAGACCGAATAAGAATCGAAAATGTATGTGGACTTTGAAACTAACTAGGTCCCTTCCTTGATTAGACAGCTCAAGTACTTTCTTATGGTTCGTTTACTCAATGTAGAAAATCCAAAGATGGAAGACTTTCAAGTCTCCTTCCTTGAGTAGACTTCTCCAATTTTGTCTTACCCTTCATTTACTCAACGTAGAACATTCAAAGGTGAAGACTTTCATGCAATGATTGCCAACTCCTCTGTTGGCAACTTCGACAGTTTTGTACTCACAATGGTCACACAGAAAAAGCAACATCTACACTTAGGTCTTATTACTTTTCTGCACGAAAGTCTAAGTTACCTCAACTAGTCACTAAATTTCTCCTCCTTTTTTCAATGTAAAGATGAAGGCTTTTCATGGTACTAAAACATGCTAGACCAAGCAAGACAATGGAGCTGATGGATCAATGTGCTCCAACTAATCCGAAGACATTTCCCAATCTTAATAGTTTTTCCTACTTAGAGTTTTCTTAGAGAATTGTTTTTTTAACCTCTTGTGTTTTTCTTGTTGATATCTGTGTCTTCGGCAACTTTGAGACTTTGCAAGAACTTGATTTGATTTCCCTTCATGATATTTGATATATTTTGTAACTTGACATGAATATAACCAAACAGGTGGCTACCATGTAACCTTGCTCTCAAGCCTCAAGTCAGCTTGTTTAACTCTCTTCACATATTGCTAGAAGTTATCATTCATTTGCAAGTCCTGCTTGCTCTTTGCTAGTTACTTTATTCATTCATGATCTTTCTAACATATGCAAATTGCTCTTTGCTAGTTAACAAGTTAAGCTTACTTTATTCATTCATGATCTTTCTAACATATGCAAATTGATTATATTCGGAACAATCCTCTCTCTCTCTCTCTCTCTCTCTAATCCAAGCTTTACCACGATGGATCGTGCGACCATAATCACTTACCATTGAAATTTAGGAAGTTTTATAATTATTTGCAGAAGTTTTGAGTCCAATAAAAGTCGAGGATTGGAATAAAATGAATCAAAAATAGAATCAAACCACATGACTGATGACTTAAATTAGGACCATTTTAGACTACTATTCATAGTGTGAGTACGATTTTGGACAATCGTGCGCTTATGAGCTGAGGCTTATAGAGTTTAGGTACCTCCACAAC
This sequence comes from Eucalyptus decipiens, assembly GCA_014182575.1. Classification (NCBI taxonomy): domain Eukaryota; kingdom Viridiplantae; phylum Streptophyta; class Magnoliopsida; order Myrtales; family Myrtaceae; genus Eucalyptus; species Eucalyptus decipiens. The sequence goes on along the minus strand of CM024616.1, from coordinate 1,670,072 downwards.
TATTTTCAACCCACCACTTTGCACATTCTCTTCATGTGGATGATACGAAACATACAAAGAGAGTGAATAAGAATTGAAAAAGATATAATTTCGACTTGTCATTACTGAGTGGTGAATATTGATGATTTGAGATTTCATTGGATGCGAATTAATTGTCAGCATTGAAGTTGCAAAGATGTCTCCAAACATCCAATGGCATGGTTGACTCGTGAAGATTGGGTGAACTAATGAGCCACGCTCCGTTTGTAGTTTAGAACAGGCAATTTAGTTGAAGAAGAGGGTAGATGACCTGTTCCAGAGATATAAAGAGATTAACTCACTGCTAGTATCCACAAGATGACCAACTAGAAATGCCCCTTGGTGGAGACTCACTCTATTAACGCAGGATGTCAACATGATGAGTTTCAGGTTGACCGACCACGAAGAATGAAAAACTTGAGAGTTCATTTCTTGTGGAATTTATGATATCTTGATCAAACCCACCTTTAATATATGATGTATGAATACAATAAAATTAGTTGAAGAGCAACACACAGTTTTTCATTTAGTGACAAGTAAGGAAGAAACTAGAATTTGCGAGTAATTTTTTGTATATTGTCAGCTCCTCGGTCAACAACTTCAACAGTTCGGTACTCTCAATGGCCACATAGAGAGAACAACGTCTGTTCAGAAGTCACCTCAACTAGTCACTACATTTAGCTTTTCTCTTCCCTCCTTCCAATGTAAAGATGAAGACTTTCATGCTACAAAAACATGCTAGACAAGCAAGACAATGGAGAGGATGGATCAATGTGCCTCAACTGATCTGGAGACAATTCATGATCTCGCTAGTTTTTTGTAATGAGAATCTTCTTCCAGAGTTGTTTCTCTAACCTCTTGAATTTTTTTTTTTTTTTTTTGATATCTTCGTCTTTGGCAACTTTGAGACCTTGTAAGAATTTGATCTGATTTGGCTTCATGATATCTGCTATATTTCATAATGTTGACATAAACACAACCGAACAATTGGCTGCCATGGAACTTTGCTCTCAAGCTTCAAGTTAGCTTGTTTAACTCTCTTCACATATCGCTAGAATTTATCATTTATTCACAAGTTATGCTTTACTCTTTGCTAGTCAGAAAGTTGATCTTTCTAACATATGCAGATTAATTATGTTGGCAACTGTGCTTTTTTTACTCTCTCGCTCTTTCTCTTATTTAGGTTTTGCCACGATAGATCCTGCAACCATAATCACTTGCCTTCAAAACATAAAAAGTTTTATCTTTATTTGTAGAAGTTTCGAGTCCGGTAAAAAGTCGAGGATTTGAATAAAATGAGTCACAATTAGTATCAAAACCACATGATTGATGACTTAAATGAGGATCAATTTAGACTACCATCCATAGCGTGAGCGCAATTTTCGGCAATCGCGTGCTTATGAGTTGAGGCTTACCAAGGTTAGGTACCTCCATGGTTAATTTCAACCTACTACATTGCACACTCTCTCCTCCATGGGAATGATACGATGTGTACAAAGAGATTGAATAAGATTCAAAAAGGTATGTGGACTTAGAAACTAACTGGGCCCCTTCCTTAATTAGACCGCTCAAGTATTTTATTACCCTTCGTTTACTCAATGTAGAAAATCCAAAGGTGGAAGACTTTCAAGTCTCCTTTCTTGACTAGACTTCTCTAGTTTTTTCTTACCCTTCATTTACTCCATGTGGAACATTCAAAGGTGAAGACCATTCACGATCTTGCTAGTTTTTTCTCATGATAATATTCTTTGAGAGTTGCTTCTTCAACCTCTTGCATTTTTATTATCGATATCTTAGCCTTTGGCAACTTTAAGACATTGCAAGAACTTGATTTGATTTTCCTTCATGATATCTGCTATATTTCATGACGTTGATATGAACATAACTAAATAATTGGCTGTCGTGGAACCTTGCTCTCAAGCCTCAAGTCAGCTTGCTTAGTTCTCCACATATTGCCAAAATTTATTATTGACTCAAAAGTTATGCTTACTCTTTGCTGATTAGTGAGTTGAGCTTGCTTCATTCATTCATGATCTTTGTAACATATGCAAATTGATTGGATTGTTTCTCTTCTCTCTCTCTTACTCTTTGCTGATTAGTGAGTTGAGCTTGCTTCATTCATTCATTATCTTGCTACCATAATTATGCAAAGACTTGAAATTGTTTATCCTTTTTTGTAGAAGTTTTGAGTTTGACAAAAGTTATGACCGGAATAAAATAAATCAAAACTAGTATCAAAAGCACATGATTGACGAATCAAATGAGGACCATTTTAGACTATTATTCGTAGTGTGAGTGTGATTTTGGACAATCGCGTGCTCATGAGCTGAGGCTTACTGAGGTCAAGTACCTTCACGACTGTTTTCAACTCACCACATTGCATGCTCTCTTCATGCGGTTGATATAATATATACAAAGAGACTGAATAAGAATCAAAAAAGGAATGTGGACTTGGAAACAAGCAAGTCCTCTTCCTTGACTAGACTTCTTGAGTTTCTTCTTACCCTTCATTTACTCAATGTACAAAAATCCAAAGACGGGAGACTTTCATGTCTTCTTCCTCATATTAGACTTTTCAAGTTTTTTTCTATCCCTTTATCCCTTCATTGACTCAATGTAGATCATGCAGCTAATTAATTGAGTTTTATCTATGTCAGAGATTATATATACCAACCCGCCCACCCACTTACCCACACACCTAGTGATAACAGCAAAAATGCACTTCCCTTCGTCAACATCATCATCATCATCTTCTCTTATAACCATGTTCTGCTTGCTCTTGGTTCTGATCTCCCTTTTCCTTCCAGGGGCTGTGGCCGTAAGTGATTTTTCTTTTTGGTACTTCAAGCGGAGGAGGACATAAATTGAGGATCATGATTCCACGACACTGTAGTTGACATGGCATGACATGGGAATATAGAGAAACTTTTATATATCATGCTGTTTTTCTTATCATCGCTCAAACAATTTTGCTACATTAAATATAAGTTCAAGGATGAAGTTAAATAATTCATGGATGACGTAGTACATTGAATTAAAGTTCATGAGTCATTTGTGTCATTTCCTCTTTATTAGTTATTGATCATGATTTTCTGCTTGCTCTTGCTTATGATCTCCTGGTTCCTTCTAGGGGTCTTGGCTGGCTTCACTGGGATTAAATCGCCCGGCAGGACTCTATGTAAGTGATTTTTCTTTTTTGGGCTTTGGGCTTTCAATAAGGGAGGGGGACGTGGATTTCGTTAGGCATGACGCAAGAACATGCAGAAAGTTCCAAAAATCGTGGTGTTTTTCTTAAAGTTTCGCGGACATTTTGTTGCACGAATCATTTAATAATCTTGGGCAGTGTTTGAATCCTTCATAACGATTTCCATCGAGTTTCTTCTTGCCTACAGATCTGGATCTTCCCTAGTGTGAGAAAATTTATTCAACAAGTCCAAAACTTATTACACTTTTACCAATTGAGTCATAATTCCTTTCACATTCTTGTTAATTGAGTTTATCAAATCAATTTTGATTGGAATTTGTTAATGTGAACACCAACCAACCTATGTGGCACGGTTGGCATTAACATAGATAATTTTAGTAATGGGTGTGTAGCTTTTCATGTTTCCTCTTAGCAACATGAGCGATCCTCTGCTTGACGAGAGAGCAGTGTCGTGCGAAACAGAGATCATTTCAAACGCTGCATTGATTTGGTGAGCCTCGCGTCCTCGCACGAACTGTTTCACCAGCTCTTTCTCTTCATCGTTTGTTTTCTTCGGTTCCCACAAGCCATTGCTTTCCCTCTTAGAAAATTTTACCCATTTCCCATGAGCTTCAGCCCTTGTTTCCCTTCCCCTTTTTTTATATTCAGACTTCCCCTGTAGAAGACTCCGACAATCTCTTTCATTCTGCCAACCTACGGTTTCCCCTCCAGTCCCCATTGAATTGATTTCTTCAGCCGCGTTGAACCGCTCGATTCTCTACTTTCCCTGTTGTTCCCTGGCCGAGAATCTCCAGAATATGTGTCCCTTATTCGCTTCCCAATTTCGCAAAAATTAGCGCCTCAAATCTCACCTTCCTTTGCTCGAAAATCACACTTCCCTTGATGGGAATTGGTTGAACTTTCTTGCCATATTTCGTTTGCCCCCCAAATTCGGAACGGTGAGCAGAGGATCGTTCATGTTTTGCGAAGAGGAAGCCAAAGCCGAAAAGCCATGCGCCCAGATCCGAGCGAGGCTGGCCAGGACCCTCACGCAGAAGGCCATGGCAAAAAGATCAAAAAAATAAAGGAAAAAAAGGGAAAAGAAATAAAAATTTTAAAATTATTAAAAAATTATTAAAATTTGTTAATATCAACAGTAATTGTGCCTTGTAGGACACTTGGCATTTACGTCAACGAATTCTCAATTGACAAAAAGTAAAAAGATTTATAATTCAATTGGCAAAATTAAAAAGTTCACATGAATTTGCAAAAATGTAATAGATTTATAACTTTTTGGACCATTTTATCCACGATGGTGAGTCCTCTTTTTACCCCATATCTCGACCCTTTTCATCACATAGTATTTGATATTTCATAACGATTTTCATTGAATATCGTCTTGCGCATGCAGTTAGCACTGTGGAAGGAGCTTTCCTTACCATGCTTCAAAATTGAGGCGTGAGTGCTCCTTTTACTTCATATCTTGAATCTTTCCATCACATTGTCTGCTTCTAGAATGGTTCATACTGGTATGAATGATCATATTATGCTTGCTCAAAAGCACTTCAACCTTAATTAATCGAATTTTCTCTAGTCATGTAATCATGTAACATGTCAAATTTCGTTTGTGTGTTAAATGATTAATGATACTCTATGAAATTTCATCTCCACAAGCGTAGAACGTGCACATGCCTAATTTCTTAATTATAGCAAGAATTAGTAACAAAATTTGGGTGCTTGCAAAAATGCACTTTCCTCCATCAACTTCATCATCTTCTCTTATCACCATTTTGTGCTTGCTATCGTGTAACCTCGCTCTCAAGCCACTAGTCAATTTGTTTAACTCTCTTCATATATTGCTAGAATCTATCATTCACTCACAAGTTCTGCTTACTCTTTGCTAGTCAGCAAGTTGAGCTCGCTTTGTTCTTATTTTTGGTCAAACGCTCGCTTTGTTCATTTATGATCTTTCTGACATATGCAGATTAATTATATAAGGAACTGTGTTTTTTTTTTTTTTTTTCATCTCTCTCCCTCCCTCCCTCTGATGTAAGTTTTGCCATGGCAAATCTGCGACCATCTCTCCTTAAAGACTTGGAAAGTTTTAATATTATTTGTAGAAGTTTCGAATCCTATAAAAGTTCCGGACCGGAATAACATGATTTTCTGCATGCTCTTGGTTATAATCTACCTGTTCGTTCCATGGGCCTCAGCTGATAGTTAGGTGATTCTTCTTTTTAGTGCTCCGAGCTTCCAATAACGGAGGACATGGATTGAGCATCGTGATTCCATGAAACTGGAGTTCACATGACATCACCCAATAACATACAGAAAGTTTCATATATCATTCTATTTTTCTTATCATCACGCAAATAATCTTACTTCACTAATCATTTAATAATTTTGGGTAGAGTGTGATCTTTCATAATGATTTTCATTGAATATCGTCTTCTACACGCAGCTCCACCAACACCTACAGCTTTTTATTCAAGCAATCCTGCTCCTAATGGACATCAGAGTGAGTCCTCTTTTTTAACTCTACTTATCAAAACTTTTTGTCACGTTATTTGCCTCTAGAATGGTTTATATGTATGTGAATCATTCATTATACATCGTATTACTGCACTAATCAATTAATTATTTTGGATAGAGTCTGACCTTTCATAACCATTTTCATTAAATATCGTCTTACACGTGCAGCTCCACCATCATATGCGAGTGAACCATCTACTCCACCTGCACCTTCGGCTGTGAATGGAAGCAATCTTGCTCCCGATAGACATTGAAGTGAGTCCTCTTTTCTTACTCCACTTATCAAACCCATCAGTCACATTATTTGCCTCTGGAAAGGTTTATATGTGTGTGAATAATTCATTATACATCATATTACGGTCACTTGAAAGCCCTTCAACCTTAATTCATCATATGTTCTCTTGTCACGTAATCATGTAACATGTTGGATTTCACCTGCACATCACATGATTAATGATACTCCATGAAATTTCATCTTTACAATTGTAGTACATGCATATGCCTAATTTGTTATTTGTAGCAAGAATTTGTAATAAAATCTTGGTGCTCTCAACCAACACTACTTGCATACTTATTTGCGTAGCATGGTCACAACTCGGCCTATAAGGTTTCTATAGTTAAATTTGAGGGAGAAAATCATGGTAATTTTATCATTTTGTCAATAATTTCACTGTACTACCCAAATTAATTACAAAACAAACAAATCTATATCCGATGATTGATATTTGTCTGGAGTACATGGTAATGAGTTATAAAAAAATAGTCTCTCATTCTCAATAAAAAAAAAAAGAAAGGATAAAAAAAGGGATATCCTCACATCATCTACTTAACAGAGAATTAATTTCAATGCTTCTTGTTCTATCTTTGACCTTTCTACTTTCTATATTCCTCAAAGGCAAATGAGACTTATTTCTTCTTTTCCCTCTATTTTAACCATGGTTGCAGAATAGGGAACGGCAAAGGCTTGATCAGACAACGCGTTCGCTGTTCTAAATACTTTCAAGCAAAGAAATTTGTGTCGCTTGTGACACACTTGTCTTAATACTTGAGTATTCCCTTGGCATAGCAAAATTATTTCAGTCCCTGTATTCCGCACATCTTTTTCTGGACATTCTCATATGCAGCCTTGTCTCGATTCAAGTGAAATAAAAAGAGATACGTATCATAATTTATTCTTGGACTTTGTTCATCCGAAAAGATAGGATGGCTCATCACCATATTGCGCCTTAAGAAATGGGATCATGCTTGCAATTCTTAGGAAATGCAATTTTATTAATCCTGAGTAGCTTCACACCACACTTATTCAACCGCACAATTGTTCAAAATATCCAAAACCTATTATATGATTAGTCCTAAATTTTTAAATTTTGCCAATTTAGTTCTATTTTGACAATGTCAATTTTGTCCTAAACCTTTAAGCGAAATTTCAATATTGTTATTCTGATAAATTTTGGCAGAAAATGCATGAATCTAGATGTTATATCATGTGGATGTACAGTGCAAAGAAGAAGAAGCCTGTCAAGCGATATAGATGTTGACAAAGAAAAGATTTTTCACTCTGGACTTTTTCCACCTATCGGCCCATCCTCTTTGCCCTCATCACTAGCATGTATTTCTTCTGAGTAACAAGGAGTGATGAACTAAATCTGTGCTCTCCACTTGACTTACCAACCAGACAACATGATTTAAAAAGACAATTAAGAAACTCGCAGTCGGCATTTTAGGGCAATGCAAAATCCGGAATACACATTTATTTCCTTAAGTTGGAAACTGTCCACAGCCAATAGACATCTTAGCCTGAACTAACACTCCAGGCATAGCGGCAGATCCGCTGGATGCTCATTCTATTGCTGTACCTACTATTTCTAATGGATAAACAGGGGCTCATACCACTCAGGCTTCATCTTCCAGAAGGCCTGCACCGTCTTTGCCTTTGCTACTTCCCCAAGCTCTCTCTTTGCAAATCTTCTCCACCTCTTCAAAAGTCAACCCCTTCGTCTCTGGCACAAAGACGACCAGAAAAATGATGGCCAACACGGCTACACACGCAAGAATCAAGAACGTCGCACCTGTCCCCACAGCATCAACGATGCTAAGAAATGTCTGTGCCACAATCAAGTTCGAAATCCAATTGACAGTGGCCGACATGCCACCACATATTCCACGATATGCCTCGGGGTATATCTCTGAGTTCACTGTCCATGGTACAGGTCCCATCCCGGGTGAGAAGCAAGCGATGTAGACGGCCAAACCAAGGATTGCAAGCCACCCGTATATGCTGTTTGTGGAATCAGAGGATTCTGCAAAGAATGCACCAGAAAGAATTGCCAAGGATGCTAATACACCGGACAAACTCGCAAGGGCTAGTTTTTTCCGACCCACATGGTCAATTAAGTAAATTCCAACAATGGTCCCCGCAGCATTCACAGCAGCAACGATCAGGGATAAAAGAAGTGCTATCTGGTTGGAAGAGAAGCCAGCCATCTGGACAATAGTTGGGCTGTAGTACATCACTGTATTGATACCAGTGAACTGCTGAAATGCCTGAATAAGGAAAAACATCTTCAGATTGGCGAAAGTGCACCAATTTAACAATTTTGATAGTTGTAACAAATAAAGATTTAACAATAGAATATAGAAAAGCAAGTGCAGCGCAGCCCAGATTTTGATTTTGCTTTAAGAGACTAAAGAGAGGGAATGATTGAAACAAAGATACAGTTGATGCCAGCCAGCTATCAAGATCACATTGCATCTATTTATAGTTGAATCGACCAAAATGAGGTTAGACCTGATATAGCAGCTTTCCACTGACTAATGGAAAAAGCATGGCATATTCCAACGATTAAAAAGGAGTATTGTCGTAAGCTAAAATTACAATCAGAGTCACAGACAGTGCATGTGACCTGCAATATATCAAAACAGCTATGAGCCCATCTAAAAAAAATGCTGCTCTGCACTTATATTGGGAATAAATACCACCAAACGGAGTTTTTCTTCTGGTGCTATTTGGCTAATATAATTGGTCTAGGCAGTTCAACAACCAACAACACGAGGTTAGAGCCCCTCATCTTTTCCCAGTCTCCAAACCCTGAAGTTGATTTACTCACGTAGCATTTTGAGAGAGCTAATGAGATACTCTTTATTTCAGTTTCATCAAGCAGCAGACAGGTTGGTTCTACTCTTCATATCAGGTAAACCTAGAAAAAATTTCAGCAATCATGCCTGGCATATAACACATTATCCCACAGTAATTAATTAACGAACTAGATCATGAGAAGGCAGGCATATGTACTTCCTATTCTACCTAAGGACAAATTATGACACTTTGGCAGAATGTAAAAATATATTCATGCAATAGGACTGCATAACTCAAGCTCTTCTTGGTTCAAAACTTTGCCTCAGAGCTAAAAACTTTTGGCTATTGCCCTGGCAAAAGAAAGTTCATTGTTAGCCGGATTAATCAGCTATATATGTTTCACAGGAACATCTTTTACGCTCGGTGAGTCCTTCCACTAAAGACATGAAGCAGATCAGTGAAGAGAGCCAAGAAGTATTGGTCACTGCCTCTTGTGAAGAAAATATTGAACATGGTGATAGTTTCATAGACCGCATGAAGCTTTTTTAGTTGGTAATCATAGTTTTTCCCAATATACTAGTAATCCCCAAAGATACACATTAGGTACCAAAATAGAAAGGGAAAATGACACAAATGGTCCTTGAGCATTGGTGTAATGTGCAATGCCGTTCCTGTACTTTTCATTTGTTCATGGACCACATTGCACATTTGGAAAGTTTAGGGACGACATTGCACATGTATCAAAGTTCACCGACCACTTGTGCTATTATCCCAAATAAAAGAAGTTGTCCTTTGATGGCAAATTTAGCAATGAGAAAAGGTTCAATCAAATGAAGTACGCCTGCATTAATTTAGAAGCAGCATTAATGAGCCTAATAAGTAACAATGACTAACAGTGGATATATCATTTTAGCCTGATGCTGAAACTAATTCATAATTCTGACCTGAAGCCCAGCACCAGCCAAAAAAGCAATTCTAATCTCCTTTAACTTAAAAACATCTTGGTATCTGACAGTACTCTTTCTCCGGCGTTCTTCCTCTAAAGCTGCAGAGAGACTATCAACCTCATCCTCTAACCGCTCAGGAGCATAAATCTTAGAAAGCACAGCAATAGCTTTAGTTTTATCATCCTGCAAGATAATGTCAGGTTTTCTATTACAGTCGCAGAAACGGAAAGGAAAAGCAATTGGATGACATTAAATATCCAAGGAGAACAATGCTTCTACCTTCATAAAAAGCCATCGAGGTGACTCCGGTAAAAAAAGCATTATGGAGAACTGAATGACTGCTGGCACACCAGACACTCCCAGCATCCAACGCCATGTTCCTGGGACCTAACCAAAGTACAAGTACATTCAAAGTATTCATCAGACAATATGCGCCCAAGATAATTCGAAGGAACAGAAGATGTAGGTCTTATATGCACTAAATTCTTGTCAAGACAATCCATCTTAAGTGATAGTTCTGGAAACCTCTCATTGAATAACCAACAAAATAGCAGATTGTTGGACATTGACAATGAGATTCCTTGAAGTAAGAGCTAGTGATCAGGCTTAGGACTCAAATGCTACTTCCATTTTTTATGATACTACAACTAGCTGCCATTGTGGCACATCTATAGTCCGGTACTATTGTATTCATGGAGATAGACTCCAGGCATTGTTCTATAGTACATGTAGAAAATGTATGATTAAGAACAAAAGCAATTCCTCTGGATTTGCTGCAAAAGAAGCGTTTCAATATGAGCAACATCAAGTTATGTCAAAATGAGTTAAACATCAAACTTGAAGGTTGCTCATTAACGTTCAAGATATGCTTAACAATAAGTAAGTTATCAAAAATGTCCATGTCAAGAGAATGCTCAGGCAGAGGACCAACAATGTATAACCTTTGTCAGAACAAAGGATATTTTCCATGAAGACCCAGAAACCGCATGGCTGATGCCAAAACTGGAACGGGACAAACTGCACAAAATAAGCTTGAGAAGTTCTCCAGTAGCATACAAAATAGGAAGTAAAGAGCACAAGCCACATTATGATTCCAGCAAAAAAGAAGAAGAGAAACATATTTAATATTTTGTTCAGGGCATGATCTGGCCACTTGTCAGCAGAGGGTGAGGTGAGCACTACTTATTTGCTTGGCTCCAATGCTAGCAGATATGTTAAAGCATTAAACCCCATAGTTTGTCTCATTACTAAAGGAGTCTATAATTTGATCCTCTTCATGGGAAGAGGCTGAGAAATTGAGATGAAGAAACCACGTGTAAAAAAACTCCACATGCAATAAGTTGAACATAACGCAATTGACCAGTAGGATACCATTTCCTAATGCAGGGCATGATCTGGCCACTTCTCAGCAGAGGGTGAGGTGAGCATTACTTATTTGCTTGGCTCCAATGCTAGCAGATATGTTAAAGCATTAAACCCCATAGTTTGTCTCATTACTAAAGGAGGCTATAATTTGATCCTCTTCACGGGAAGAGGCTGAGAAATTGAGGTGAAGAAACCACATGTAAAAAAACTCCACATGCAATAAGTTGAACATAACGCAATTGACCAGTAGGATACCATTTCCTAATGCACGGCATGATCTGGCCACTTCTCAGCAGAGGGTGAGGTGAGCACTACTTATTTGCTTGGCTCCAATGCTAGCAGATATGTTAAAGCATTAAACCCCATAGTTTGTCTCATTACTAAAGGAGGCTGTAATTTGATCCTCTTCACGGGAAGAGGCTGAGAAATTGAGGTGAAGAAACCACATGTAAAAAAACTCCACATGCAATAAGCTGAACATAACGCAATTGACCAGTAGGATACCATTTCCTAATGCAGGGCATGATCTGGCCACTTCTCAGCAGAGGGTGAGGTGAGCATTACTTATTTGCTTGGCTCCAATGCTAGCAGATATGTTAAAGCATTAAACCCCATAGTTTGTCTCATTACTAAAGGAGGCTGTAATTTGATCCTCTTCACGGGAAGAGGCTGAGAAATTGAGGTGAAGAAACCACATGTAAAAAAACTCCACATGCAATAAGCTGAACATAACGCAATTGACCAGTAGGATACCATTTCCTAATGCAGGGCATGATCTGGCCACTTCTCAGCAGAGGGTGAGGTGAGCATTACTTATTTGCTTGGCTCCAATGCTAGCAGATATGTTAAAGCATTAAACCCCATAGTTTGTCTCATTACTAAAGGAGGCTGTAATTTGATCCTCTTCACGGGAAGAGGCTGAGAAATTGAGGTGAAGAAACCACATGTAAAAAACTCCACATGCAATAAGCTGAACATAACGCAATTGACCAGTAGGATAACATTTCCTAATGCAGGGCATGATCTGGCCACTTCTCAGCAGAGGGTGAGGTGAGCACTACTTATTTGCTTGGCTCCAATGCTAGCAGATATGTTAAAGCATTAAACCCCATAGTTTGTCTCATTACTAAAGGAGTCTATAATTTGATCCTCTTCACGGGAAGAGGCTGAGAAATTGAGGTGAAGAAACCACATGTAAAAAAACTCCACATGCAATAAGCTGAACATAACGCAATTGACCAGTAGGATACCATTTCCTAATGCAGGGCATGATCTGGCCACTTCTCAGCAGAGGGTGAGGTGAGCACTACTTATTTGCTTGGCTCCAATGCTAGCAGATATGTTAAAGCATTAAACCCCATAGTTTGTCTCATTACTAAAGGAGTCTATAATTTGATCCTCTTCACGGGAAGAGGCTGAGAAATTGAGGTGAAGAAACCACATGTAAAAAAACTCCACATGCAATAAGTTGAACATAACGCAATTGACCAGTAGGATACCATTTCCTAATGCACGGCATGATCTGGCCACTTCTCAGCAGAGGGTGAGGTGAGCACTACTTATTTGCTTGGCTCCAATGCTAGCAGATATGTTAAAGCATTAAACCCCATAGTTTGTCTCATTACTAAAGGAGGCTGTAATTTGATCCTCTTCACGGGAAGAGGCTGAGAAATTGAGGTGAAGAAACCACATGTAAAAAAACTCCACAAGCAATAAGTTGAACATAACGCAATTGACCAGTAGGATACCATTTCCTAATGCAGGGCATGATCTGGCCACTTCTCAGCAGAGGGTGAGGTGAGCATTACTTATTTGCTTGGCTCCAATGCTAGCAGATATGTTAAAGCATTAAACCCCATAGTTTGTCTCATTACTAAAGGAGGCTGTAATTTGATCCTCTTCACGGGAAGAGGCTGAGAAATTGAGGTGAAGAAACCACGTGTAAAAAAACTCCACATGCAATAAGTTGAACATAACGCAATTGACCAGTAGGATAACATTTTCTAATGCAGGGCATGATCTGGCCACTTCTCAGCAGAGGGTGAGGTGAGCACTACTTATTTGCTTGGCTCCAATGCTAGCAGATATGTTAAAGCATTAAACCCCATAGTTTGTCTCATTACTAAAGGAGTCTATAATTTGATCCTCTTCACGGGAAGAGGCTGAGAAATTGAGGTGAAGAAACCACATGTAAAAAAACTCCACATGCAATAAGTTGAACATAACGCAATTGACCAGTAGGATACCATTTCCTAATGCAGGGCATGATCTGGCCACTTCTCAGCAGAGGGTGAGGTGAGCACTACTTATTTGCTTGGCTCCAATGCTAGCAGATATGTTAAAGCATTAAACCAAATAGTTTGTCTCATTACTAAAGGAGTCTATAATTTGATCCTCTTCACGGGAAGAGGCTGAGAAATTGAGGTGAAGAAACCACATGTAAAAAAACTCCACATGCAATAAGTTGAACATAACGCAATTGACCAGTAGGATACCATTTCCTAATGCAGCAACAGGCCAACAGGTCAGCTGTAATTCTAGCAGAAAAATCTAAAAAGAGAGCTTATGTATATCTTAGACCTGTCAAACGATACCTATAAACTAAAGATATCACAATAATGGAGGGGGACTGTGTAGAGCAATGACCACAAAGTATCAAGAAAAGACTTGATTGATCAGAATCAATACCACTGAAAAGTGCAGACGATTCCATTCTATCAGAAGGCATTGTACACCATCCAGATAGAGATAATGTACCAAAAATTTCCACAACTTTTTAGGAGCACGTTAGGCTGTTTTCAAAAGTGCTATTTTCCAAAGAGGCCTATGCGCCCCAAATGATACTGAGATTTGCCATCTGAGTGACCAAAAGAATAATTCCAGATATCACCCTCAAACTCTCAATGAATGATTATGTTACAAAAGCTTCCACTATAGTCTCTATCACACTTCATTTGATATAATTATTCTAAGACATCATGGTTAATAAAAAATAAAATAATTATGGACAACAGGAATGAAAAATAGATGATTGATCCCAAAAATCATTCCAAAGAATTCTTTTTCCTCGAAGAAAACAGGAAACAACTTGACGGTCTATCATACTACTGCACAAGAGAAACTTTCATGCTAGAGACATCTGAAGGCATAGACATATCTCAGATAACAAAAGAAATGATAATTACAGAAGCAAGGGAAGGTTTGTTCCATATTTGCTATTGTGAAACTTCTGGATAGGTACCTCAAGTCTGAACTGAATTCACAGACAACCAATGAGGCATGGTCATATTAAGGTTGGGCCTATAGGACATGACCAACCAATAGAACACTTGCTAGTAAAGGAGCCATTACTCATGTAGACTAAGCCTAGGGAGTGATGGAAATGCTTACATCCAGAAGAATGTTGCTAGTGCAAGAAATTACAATGCAGTGCAAACTCATTCTCATAACTTCCCACCATAGAAAACTTCCCCCAAGGGCCAACAACAAACTGATTAATCAGAAAGAAGCTGCCTTCAGTGAAATTTTCACTGGTGAAAACTATATAAAAACTACCACATAAGCCTTGATCAGCAAATTGATGACTTCAAAAATATGTATTTGTGACAAGGGAGTATTACTACCTAATATTTAGAAGTCAATTTTTTGGATTTGCTTAAAAAAGAAAATTTTGCTAATTTTCTCCTTTAAATTTGAAAACAAAAGAGCATATCTTAGGTTTCAAATCACGAAAAAACAATATATTCACTAAATGTCAATTTTTTTATGTTCTGAAAGGTTTTGAGCGTCACGTAAAATAAAAGCCAAATTGCGTGAGCCATAAGATTCTAAGCACATAATACTTGAGGAAGTCCCAATAAACAGTGAGAAAAATTGATTTCCATGGTCCTTCAGCATTCTTATTAAGTTGGCATGACATGACCATTTAACTATTATTTATGGCTCTCAAAACAGGACAACCATCAGTTCGCAAATTACAGATAATTATTATAACAAATTGACAAATAGCAAAGCGACGTAAACCTGACCTCTGTGAACGCAAGATTTATAAGGTATGAGAGAAACTGTCCACCAGTTATCATAAGAACATTAGTGCTAACAAGGCCTCCCCTAATTTCCGATGGTGAAGCTTCTGCGATATATACAGGAGCAGTAACAGATGCAACACCAACACCAAGGCCAACGAGAAGCCGACCAAGAATGAGGACATAAGGATCAGGAGCAGCGGCCATTACTACTGCTCCAACTGTAAAAACGATGTCAGCTGAAAGGGTAGCTTTTCTACGTCCATAAGAATCATTAATCCAACCCCCTGAAGCAGCTCCAATTATTGCACCAACCAAGGCCATGCTGACTATAGTTTCCTGCCAAATTCAAGTCAATACAATATGAAATAATGACCACAACGACCTCAAACGAGATTATGAAGAAATTCAGGTAGTCAAAGCATTTTGGAGGTTAACACCACTCCCACAAAAAGCTCATGCACTGCATTTGTAAAGATCCGGTCTAACCACCTCTATATAACTTTCCAGGTTCCATAAGCTAAAATGTAACGGCTAAATGTAATTCAGACACTAAAACATTACAAAAAGGAGGGGAAAGAACCTTAATCCCGATCTTCAAATACTTGTTGAAGTTTCTCACATTGCTTGCCTATGGAATTTATACAGGCCTAATATTCATGTTGTCTTCCTTTACCTATTGGTTTAACCTTTTGGGTATGAAATTCTAACATGGTATTTTGTCAGGTTTGGCCCCAGATTTGTTTCGTGTGAGGCTCCCCGTTCATCAATTCCATGTGCCTTTCTTTGTCCAGTTTGTACATGAGAGGGAGTGTTAAAAGATATCCCATATTACTTGTCTATGGGGTTTATATGGGCATTATATTCATATTGTCTCCCTCCACCTATTGGCTCAAGGCTTTGGTGGGACATTTAAACAATAAAAATCGCTAATTATATGCTATTCCTCCCAAAAGAAACGCTCCTCATGTTTTTCTCTACACTTCCCATTTAAAGATGTCAGGCAACAATATGTTTTGCCCTATTTAGAGCTCTCTTTTCGTACCTGTAGAAAGCTACTCTCATTGACAGCCTCAAAATCATCTTTAATATACAGGAGCGCCCCAGATATGACACCTGTAACAAGCAAGTCATTATAGCCTAGTAGTAGCAAAAGAATACTTAATTTATACTTCAAGAAAATATCGATACAACGCGCGCCTCTTTGGTGTGAAGTACGCTCAAAAGAATAACCAAATTTCTGAAGAAGACAGGCTTATCACTGATAAGGAATCTCAATTTATGACTCTTTCTGGATACACCAGTGCGGTAAGATATGAAATGGTAAATCCCATAAGCATCCCCTTTTCAAACAATATATAGAAGAGAAGCAGCATCCTACCATCTCTTACAATAAAACATCTCAAACCAACTAATAAACTTGTATATCTAATCCTCCGATCAACAAATATCACAAAGCTGTTAAGAACTATGAAAAAGAAACGAGTGAAGGGAAAAAGAATGATTTATTTCAGCGGCAATTTACCCTCATAAACCTGGGGATAGCACAAAGATTATTATGGTGTCCTCGAATGCTGATAATGTGCCAGAGAACTTTTCAGATGGGTCATAGAAATAGAGAATACTGTGGCTTAAGTTCAAGCAGAGCCAGAACCTTTCAAAGATTGCCCGTGTTCAAACTTAAAAAGAAAAACAAACAAATTAAGAGGTAGAGTAAGGTTTTAAAAACAAATATACTGCATAAGAAATCTTGAAGTGGAAAGTATATATCCAGCAATGTTGCTTCTGTATATAAAGATAAGATGAACTTCTATTGCAAAATGATAAATTTCGAGATTACTAACAGAATAATGCAGACTTCCCATACATTTGCACTTGCAATTTAACAAATTTGACCGACTCAGCAATCACCAACTCTTTCTGAATAGACACACACTAACATATGTTGTTCCAGAACTATCAGCAAAATAAAACTTATAACCAAATCGCTCAGCCATCAACATATACCAACCAAATCTCATGAAGCATCGGATGGAATCGAGATAACTCATGAGAAGCATACATCTAACAACTAGCAAGGGAAACCAAAACAATATGCCACCCGAGAAAACTAGAAAGTGAGCAACGTCATTAATTGCAATCAACAAAATTACCCAGCGCAGATGTTCTTAGAGAGGTAAGAAGAATACAAAGATTAACACGCAACAAACACACGTAGATACTTACTGATGTAAACCACGCACGCGGAAAATAACACAAGATGTTCGGTACCTGTATCGTAACCAAAGAGTAGTCCGCCTATCCCGGCAGTCACAGTCAATCCCAGCACGTACAGATTGCTGAAATACGACATTTTCCGATCTGGATACAAGTTCAAGTACCCAGAGCTACCCGGCATAGACCCCATCGTCATCTCGCCAAAACTCCTCTCCCCCTCTAATCAAAAACAGATTTTTCTTTTTTTTTTTTTGGGCAATAAAACCCCTCGAAACAGCCCAACGCTTCCGGCGACAACGAAAACTGAGCCACCGAACGGAGCCGAGCTCGGGGCGACGACGAATTACACTAAAATTTCACGAGACTCTCCACAACAACGGCGGAAGCTTCACGAGCCGACAAAAGGGACGCGATTTTTAAATTTTAATTAACGCCACAAGCAAAAGCCCCCAAAAGATTCAATCCGAGCGCAATCAAAGCGCTCGGAAAATCGTCAAATTCACTCGAACCCAAAAGCAAAATTGGACTTTTCTCCCTCGGGAAAAAGTACGAGAGAAATAGAGAGAGAGGCGCGAATACAACGCAGAAAGAGGGCGATTCGAGAGGGTCGGCCTCGATCGGTTGATGAAAATCCAACCGAATCGCCCTTTATACGAAGCGACAACAACCGAGACAACCGGGTAACTCTCAGAATCACCGCAACCGAAGGACGAGGGGACGAGCTTCTCTCTCCTCGGAAATAGCAAAATGGAACCTCGGCCCCGAGAATCCCGCTGCCGCGCTCAAAATCCTCGCACGATCCCGCGCTGCAGCTAGCGAGCGAGCGAGAGAGAGAGAGAGAGCGACGAGCGCCGGCGGCGGCGCGTGAAACCGGAAATGCTAGGCGAGGCGGATAACCGAGGGAGGGGCTGCGAGAAAATTGCGCAGGGGAGTTTTGCTTTTTTCTCGAGAAAATCCGCGAGTGGTGTTTGGTAGTTGGAGAAAAAGCGAAGGAGAACGAAAGAGACTTATAACGGAAGTTCTCCAGATCGGGGGGACAATTCTGTCACGTAATTTCACCGGGAGTATTGCACGGTCGTTTGCTGTCCAACCAGCCAGCGCTAACCGGCTGACCGGACGACAGCGGGGTTTGGGAGCATGGAAATCCCATGTGAGGTTGGTCAAATCACGTGCATGGGAATCCCATGTTACGTTGTCGGAGCTGGGGTCCTAGGTCAATTTCCAATTCGATCGTGCAGCCTTGATTTCAAGTATTGGAATTGGAAATCGAATTAATGCTTGGGCTATATTTATCTAAATTTTCAAGATATAATATGAAAGTAACACTATTTCATTAAAAAAAATGCTTATTGATCAAGTGGTCATAATATTATACATTCATTTCGAAGATAATTATTTAAACTAAGCTGATATGGTGGAGAATTAAACAACTGAACCAATTCTTATATAAAATCAGAGATTTTGGCTTCCGAGCCAATCATCGGACTGATTCTGAGCCAATTTTAGATTCACAAAATAGGATGAATGACTGATTTTTTCAAAAATTTCCCTAGAATGGGGTAAATCTAGACTAATTTGATTCGATTCTTAAAGCGCAAACGGGCTCAATGCGCTGCCCCAGTTGAGAGATTGGTCTAAAGAGTACCGATTGCTCGAGGGCTTGGACCGAGTCCAAGATCCAATGATGATACGTGGGGTCCGCGATAAGTAGCGATGGCTCACCATATAAAATATGGCAATCGTGTGCGAATTAGGATAAGATTCTTTAAGCACTAATCCTGCAAGAATTAAGGGGGTTCTCACATCCACGCGCTCGCGTAAGTGGACCGACGCTACTCGCCTCCAGCTGCCACTCGCCTGGGCGATAACCGACTCGCCGAAGGGCAGTTTCGTCATACGACAAAGCTCTCGGCCCAGAAGCCGACGAGCGGTTCACGCGCCCGAAGCGCGGGACAGGTGGGGAAAAGTCCAAAAAGGGCGTCCGCGGCGCGTGGAGGGGACGCGCGCCTTTTCTGACGACTGTCCGTTCCGCAGCGGCCCGCTTCGGGAATCCTCATCCATTCCGCCACGCGTCGTTTTCCGGACAAGAACGCATGCATGAACCGGTGGGGCCCACCCTGAGGAGCGGAGAAAGGCAAAATAATGACGACGTCCATGATTATGACACCTCTGAGGGGTTCCGTGGCTTGAGAAAATATCAGGTACAATATTTATGTCCAATCAGGAATAGACTAGCCTATTCGTTGATCGACAAGTGTCCAATAAGGCACATTTCGGTATTTTGTCAAGATCTTGTTCTCATTCACTTCCTTCCTTCCATAAACACCCTTCGCCCCTCTTTCCTTATCCAATAGAGGTAAAGATTTGGATTAATCGCTTGATTTGATAATTGGGATAAAATTCATGATAGAATATAATTTATTTCATCTTATGTTTAGTGCTCATTCAAGATAAGATAAATTATGATATAAGGAGAATATAAATAAAATAAAATTATCTCATGAGAGAGGTGGAATAAAGACTAATAGGATTTATAATATCCATAATAAAGAAATTATTTTTCTTGAATAACAAACTTATTCAATTAACAAAATTAAAATTATATTTCAATATAAATAATATTTGAATTATAATTAAGAAATTAAAATAATATAAATTTATTTTAATATAAATTTATTTTTAATTAATCTTATTTTAATTTATATATTCAAATTTAATTCTATATTATAATAAATATTCGATATAAAATAAATATTTACATTTATTATATATTTTAGGTATTTTTATTTTAGGTATGTTAATATAGTTTAGTATTTGATAAAATTTTATTAAAGAATGATAAAAGGGGAAAAAGGAAATAATAAAGAAAATAATATAAAAAGAGGAAATAAAAATAAATGAAGAAATTTTAGAGATTTTCATCATCTTTGTTTATGAACATTTAGGTTCATTTATAATGACATTACGCCATTTATATCAACAAAATATACGTGATATGATGCGAATATATTTAACTTTAATATTACGATTCTTTAGATAATGGACATGATATAAAAAAATTTCAGAATTTCATATCATGTCTTATCTAATTTTATTTTAATTAGAAATTCAAATAATCAAATGTAATTTTGGTGTTTATGCAAGTTCGTATTGCCTTCACCAAGATTGATCACTCACGAGTTAACTGAAACCTCGGCGTGTTTGGGTGAAGCCGTTAAGGGATATAAGGGCGCCGTAAAATCCTAAAAGCTACCTAATTGGTTGGATTGGACTAAAATCGCGTTTGATCGATTTTAATCATGAAATTTAATTTCGATTTCGGGAAATCGAATATTCGAGCGTGTCACAATTCATTTTTAGGACCGTCTCATCGTCGTCGTCAATTTATTGACGAGTCCGAAATTTCAATAAAGAAATTATCGGAAGAAAATCGAAGCCCAAAAGAAAATAAAAGGGAATGAGAAAAGGAAAATAAAGAAATAAGAAAAATTTTTTTTCTTTTCTCTCTATTTCTCTTTTCTTTTCTTTCTTTTTTCTCTTTTTCTTTCTCTCTCTCTCTCCTCTCCCCTCCCCCTCGTGCGATTCTCCCCACCCCCCTGCTGGCTTCCTTTTCTTTTCTTTTGACCAGTCAAACTCCTTCATACTTATCTCTCTCTCTCTTCTCTCTCTCTCTCTCTTCTTTTCTTTCCCCCACGACAGAACTAGCTTTTCTTCTCCTTCTTTCTTCTTTGCGGAAACCAGAAGCGGAAGAAGACCAGAAGTCGCAGCTCTGTCGCCGCTCGTCGCCGCCACGCCGGAGCCAGACCGCCGCCACACCGCCGCGCCGCGCCCGCCGCTCGCCGTCCGTCCCGCCGTCTGCTCCTCCCTCCGCGCGAACCAGCCCTGTTTCTTCTCTGTTCCAGCACCGTCCAGCCCCCGTCCGGCCACCTCCGGCCACCGCCTAGCCCCGCCGGAGCTCCCCGCGGCCCCCTCGCCCTCCGCCGGCCTTCCCCGCCGCCCTAGCCGCCGGAGCAGCCCCGATCGGCCCCGTCCAGCAGACCCACAGAGTGGGTTTCAGCATCTTCGGGCCCGCTTTTGGGCCGTTTCCGGGCCCCGGATCCGCGAGTCGCTTTGGGAACAATCGTTCCTTGCGTCGCCGCCGTCGGATTGATCCGATTTGCGCGCGATTTGGTGAGTAATCTCACTAATCCAAGATTAGTTTGCTAATTATGCTTAAGGTTGGTTTAGTTTTAATTAATTATGTTTAGGTTGTTAGATTAGAATAAATTAGCAATTATTAGTCAATTGTGATGCGATTTAGATAAATTGATTGTGCAATTAGCAAGTAGACGTGGTCTACTAATTATTGGAAGTGCCTCGGGATTTTTCCCGACCCTTAGTGGGCTCCAATTAGGCTTTTCGGGCCTAAGTGGATTTTTTAGTATTTAAATATTAATTTTCGGAATTAAATTAAATAATTATTTATTTTCCGAAAATTCAACTGAGATGGTCTGGAACCGGAAAATTATGCTGATGACCGTGGTGAAGTCCGTTTATTTAATTGGGCTTTATTTTGAGCTAAATTGAATTTTTAATATTAATTATTTAATTTTCGAAATTAATAAATTAATTAATTATTTTTCGGAAATTAAGATTTTGATGGCCGATGACCGAAATCTCGTGCTGATCGTCGTGGCGCAGTCCGTTTATTTATTTGAGCTCCACGTTGTATGGAATTGAATAAATTGTGATATTTTAGGGATTTACCCTAAATTGATTGGAATTGATTGAGATTGAATTGTTGATTGGTAAATGGCCAAGTATGTTATTCAGCATTTATAATGCTTTGTTGAGTTGATTTAATTAATTTGATTGAGAAATCGTTGGGCATTGGTTATCATTGAAAAAGGAAGTACGTGGGCTCGGTGAATTGGAATATCACCTTGAGAATGCACGTGAGTTCGGTGGTCGGATATATTGAATTGTTTATGTTGGCTCGTGATGAATATATCACCATGGCGAAAAAAGACGCCCGAGAGCATATTGAATTGTTTATGTTGGCTCGTGATCGCCGTATCACCATGGCGAAAAAAGATGCCCGAGAGCATATTAAATGTTTATGTTGGCTCTGTGATCGCGTTTCACCATGGCGAAAAAGGCCCGAGAGCATATTGAATGTTTATGTTGGCTCTTTGGTGAGTGTATGGTGAAAAAGACGCACCATGGCGAAAAGAGCATATTGAATTGTTTATGTTGGGGTGATCGTGTATCACCATGGCTAAAAGGGCCGAGAGCATAGTAACTTGATACGTCACCTTGGTGAATCGACGCCCGAGAGCATTGATGGCACGTGACTAAGTGATGGCATCTAAAAGGGCACGTGGGCTCGGCGACTTGATGCATCGCTTTGGTGAAATGCACCTAAGAGAATGCACGTGGACCCAGGCATCTAAAAGGGCACGTGGGCTCGGTGACTTGATGCATCACTTTGGCGAAAAGGTCGCCTGAGAGAATGCACGTGGGCCCAAGGTTCGAGGCACGTGAACTCGGAGACTTGGAAGGTCATCCTTGTGAATGCACGTGGCCTAGCTTTTAAATATCCCACGGTGGGGATTGATTTGTATGACATGTAATCGACGGTTCGATTTGTTGGAAGTGAATGGGTGTTTATTTGAATTGTACTGACTTGCAGGTGGGATCGAGGCCAAGGTAAGTCCTCGCCTTGTGCGTGTTTAGGCAGCCTTTAGTATAATGGTTTACTAATCGGGCTTAGTGGGGTAGAACTCGCGAGACGTAGTCTCATCCCGATTTGGGGAAAACCATTTCGGGACCCCGTTGAAGAGCTGAGGAGGAGGAATCTCGAGAAGGAGAACTCGGAGGTGAGATGAGAAGAAAAGGATTTTGGAAGAAGAAGATAATATCGAGAGGGGCCTTGAGTACGGCCTAGTTCATTTAAGATTCTATCTTCTTTTGAGATCTCCATTTTGATGTGAATAGTTTAAAGTAAAAAGTTGTGAAGTTTGTTTGTGTTTGTATAAAAGTTTGGTTATAAATTTCAATATGAAAAATATGGCCCTGCTTTTCTATCCCATTGTTTTATTGTCTGGGGATTTTAATTGCTTCCGCATGTGCTTAAAAATGAAAGGGTCGGCGATACATTGTCCTGGGATATCGCATTATAAAATCGACCAAGAGTTGAAGGATGTGTGCGTGCCCGAGGATCGGGGCGTGACATCCAGTTTAAGTGGTATCAGAGCGAAGTTGAAGATTGGAGTGATAAGGAGCGATGACCATGGGATAGTTAGTAGGAAAGGCCTTTAAATTCATGTTGGTGCATGTCTGTGTTAGCTGAGTGCTATAATTGTTTGTTGTGTGAGGATCGCTCATCTCCTAATCTAGTGTGGATTTGGAAGTCGGGTTTTAGTGTAAAGACTGAACCATGAGCGAGCAGGAGCTGAGAACTCCTAGTAAGAGGACAATGTCCTCTGTGACTCGGGATAATGCACTGACAAAGGTTGGTACCCGAGGTGGTTGTGGCGAGTGTAGCTCGGCCGGTTCGAGCGTAAGAGTACCACTGTAGGTTGGTACTAGTGTAGCAGCGTCGAATGATCCTAAGTTCGATAGGATCGTTTTGATGCTAGTGTTCCTTGGGAATTGGATGAGCTAGGAGGCTCAGGATTGAACCGCCGTCAGTGTTGCAACCGCCGTTGTCGTCTCACCTACCGAGATCTAGAGTGAAGATGTGATCCGGGAGCGAGTCATTGTGCATTCGAGCCGAGGTGTAGCTCCAATTCGAGCGAAATGGAAATCGATCAGGGAAAAGACCGAGGTCGAGAGAAAAGTATTCTATTCCACTCACGAGGAAGGGTGGGATAGTCAAGTCAGCACCGAGTCAAATAGATCAGGTTGTTTCGGACGTGATAATCGAGATCGGTCTTATGTCCTTCGTAGGACGCGAAATTGTTTGGAGTAAAGCCAACAGGGATATTTGGTTGGGAGTGATCCTAGCATAATGATGGGGCAACCAGAAAGAGGGTGTGTTGTCACTTGGCAGGAGATAGAAGACTCACCTGATATGTGTCAGAATTGTAGAATGAAGCATGGATAAATTCAGTGTCCGAGTATGACTAGAACATGTTGTGATGATGACCAGCATGGCTACCAGGTGAAGGACTGTCAATGGAAGTCCAAGGTAGCATAGGCATCGCTACTGCGGCAGAACGCCACTAGGATGACGAAAGGAATGAGTGGAGAATTGATCTTGCACCGATCAGAGAAAGAATGTGTTGGAAGTGATCTTATCAGAATAACATAGCAGAGTTTGTGCTGAGTTGGTAGAACTTAAATTGTTGAAGTAAAAGTGAAAGAGAAGGGAATCACTAGCAATAGTTGTGCTTGTCTAGTCGCTGAGGTGTGAGTTTGACACCACATGAACAGTGTGGGCTCATGGAGCATCTAGTGATAATGAATCATGGTCTTGGAGTAATCCAGTTTAGTGCATTGGCATGTGAAAGTGTCGAGGTTATTGGGAGTCGAAAAGAATCTTCGATTTCATTAATCTCGTTGGCTAAAGACAATTCGTTTGTTAGACGGAGGTTGCCAAGATTGATTTGACAGCTGTGTGGATGTGCCAGTTGAGAAATAGAATGAGAAGACAGATTAAAGAACTAGAGATGGAGGACATCTCGGTGGTCTAAGAACTTCTAGATGTGTTGTTACAAGAACTGTCAGACCGCTGTTAGAGAAAGAGATAGAAAGCACGATCGAGCTAGCACCAGGATAGAGCTACTCTCGAAGGCTTCTTACCAGTTGTTGTTGTCTAAATTGGTAGAATTGAAGAGGCAAAAGTGATGAATGAGGAATTTGTGCATATCAGTGTATCACTTTGGGGAAATATCAGTTTTGTTTGTGAGAAGAAGAAAGATGGTTTGTTGCGAGTGCGTATCAACCATCGTCAACTCAATTAGGTAAAGATCAAGGACCAGTGTTCTTTGCCAAAGATCAATGAATGGTGTGACTAGTTATAAAGAGTATCAATGTTTTAAAGGTCGACCTGAGATTAAGAAGTCGTCAGTTACGAGTAAGGAAGGAGGTTGTAAGAAAGACAGCTGTTCGTACTTGATATGATCTTTACTAGAGTATTATAAGATCATTTGGCCTGGTGAACACTCCAATTACTGATGGATATGATGAACAGAATGTTCAAGGAATATCTAGATCAGTTTGTGATCGTGTTTATAGATGATATCTTGGTCTATTCGAGAAGTAATGAAGAGCACGAGAATCATCGAGATTAGTGCTTCGAGACCTTAAGAACTCATCAGCTGTATGCTAAGTTTAGCAAATGCGAGTTTTGGTTGACTCGTGTTGCGTTCTTAGGTCATGTGATTTCCGGAGAAGGAATCTCCGTCGACCCGAGCAAGATAGAAGCCGTGATCAAGTGGCCGAGACCGACATCAATGACAGAGATCAGAAGTTTTCTGGGGTTAGCAGGTTATTACAGACGGTTTGTGGAAGGGTTCTCATCGATAGCGTCGCCTCTGACAAAGCTTACGAAGAAAAATGAGAAGTTTATATGGTCAGACAAGTGCGAGCGTAGTTTCCAAGAGTTGAAGGAAAAGCTGATTACCGCACCTGTGCTGACGATTCCATCTGGTCCTGGAGGATTCGAGATCTATAGTGATGCGTCATTCAGGGGATTGGGTTGCGTGCTGATGCAACATGGCAGAGTTGTTGCATACGCTTCCCGGCAGTTGAGACCTCATGAATTGAATTATCCGACGCATGACTTAGAACTCGCAGCCATCATATTTGCGTTGAAGATTTGGAGGCATTACTTGTGTGGGGAAAAGTTTCAGATCTTCACGGACCATCAGATTCTCAAGTATTTATTCTCTTAAAAAGAGTTGAACATGAGACAGCGTCGATGGATGGAATTGTTGAAGGATTATGACTGTGATATTTTATATCACCCGGGAAAGGCGAATAAGGTCGCCGATGCATTGAGTCGGAAGTCTTCAATAGCGCAAATTTTGGTTAAGGAGTGGAATTTAATCGAGAGAGCTCGGGATTCGGAATTCAAATTTGAGGTAGGCCACCTTTCAAGTCTTATGGCCACCCTCGGGAATTGAGCCGGATGTCAGGTCGAATCAAGCAACTTCAACCGAGATCCGAACGTACGAGAAAATTCTTCAAGAGGATACCGATAAAAGAAAGGCTGATTTTCAAGTTTCGATGATGGGGTGCGAGGTTTCGTGGACGTTTGGTTGTACCGACGATGTAGAGCTTAGAGAAGAGATTTTATCTGAAGCACATCGTAGCAATTACAACGTTCATCCTGGAAACACTAAGATGTATCAGAATTTGCGTCAACATTACTGGTGGTCAG
Organism: Eucalyptus decipiens; assembly: GCA_014182575.1. NCBI lineage: Eukaryota > Viridiplantae > Streptophyta > Magnoliopsida > Myrtales > Myrtaceae > Eucalyptus > Eucalyptus decipiens. The sequence continues at coordinate 1,643,341 of CM024616.1, read as the reverse complement.
GTATGAAGGCGGATATCGCCAAGCATGTGGCCAAGTGTTTGACTTGTCAGCAAGTAAAAGCCCAGCATTGCAAGCCGGGAGGATTTCTGCAACCTCTCGCGATCCCAGAGTGGAAATGGGAGCATATCACGATGGACTTCGTGACTGGACTACCAATGAGTCAAAGGGGAAATGATTCGATTTGGGTAGTAGTCGACAAGCTGACAAAGTCGGCTCACTTCATTGCAGTTCGAAAGGACTTGAGTCTGGATAGACATGCAGACCTGTATGTGCGTCAGGTGGTTCGTATGCATGGAGTGCCAATTACGATAACATCTGATAGAGACCCGAGATTTACTGCTGCTTTTTGGAAGAGCTTGCAGAGTGCTTTAGGTACAAAGCTTCAGTACAGTACGGCGTATCATCCTCAGACAGATGGTCAGTCTGAAAGGACAATTCAGACTCTTGAAGACATGCTGAGAGCGTGTGTAATAGACTTCAAAGGAAGTTGGGAAGATCAGCTTCATCTGGTGGAATTCGCCTACAACAACAGTTATCAGCAGAGCATCAAGATGGCTCCATTTGAAGCGTTGTATGGCAGAGCGTGCAGAACTCCAGTGTGTTGGGATGAAGTTGGAGAAAGGAAGATAACAGGCCCAGAGTTAGTTCAGCAATCAGTAGATGCCGTGGCAGTGATCAGAGACAGATTGAAGACAGCGCAGAGCAGGCAGAAAAGTTATGCAGATAAGCGCCGAAGGTCTTTGGAATTCCAAGTTGGTGATCACGTTTTTCTGAAAGTGTCACCAATGAGGGGAACTTCGCGCTTTGGTAAGAAAGGCAAGCTGAGTCCGAGGTACATAGGTCCGTTTGAGATTCTTGAAAGAATCGGAAACCTAGCGTATCGTCTAGCGTTGCCGCCAAGATTGGCGCAAATGCATGACGTCTTTCACGTGTCGAGGTTAAGGAAGTACGAGCCTGACCCGACCCACGTGCTCAATTTTGAGAAATTGGACGTGGATGACCGTGTGTCATACGTTGAAAGCTCGGTTCAGATTATCGATCGTAAAGAGCAAGTTCTGAGTACAAAGACCATTCCGTTGGTCAAAGTGGTCAGCAACACCACGATTGAAGGAGCGACTTGGGAGACGAAGAATCGATGAGACAGTTGTACCCCCGCCCTTTTGAACAAAGTGTAATGGTTTAAATTTCGAGGACGAAATTTTTATAAGAGGAAGAGTTGTGACATCCGAAATTCGACCCCGTTTCGATAAAGTGAAATGGGCATTTCGTCGCGTGCCTATGGCCCTTTTTCTCTCGAGCTGATCACTCACGAGTTAACTAACCTATTGGGTGAAGCCGTTAAGGGATGTATAACCGTAAAATCCCTAAAAGCTACCTAATTGGTTGGATTGACTAAAATCACGTTTGATCGATTTTTAACCATGAAATTTAATTTCGATTTCGGGAATCGAATATTAAGCGTGTCATAATTCTTATTTTTAGGATCCTGTCTCATCGTTCGTCAATTTATTGACGAGTCCGAAATTTCAATAAAGAAATTATCGGAAGAAAATTGAAGATCAAAAGAAAATAAAAGGGAAAGAGAAAAGAAAAAAAAATAAGAAAAAGGCATTTTTTTTTTCTTTTTTTTTCTCTCTCCCTCTCTTTTCTTTTCTTTTTTTTTTCTTTCTCTCTCTCTCTCTCTCTCCTCTCCCCTCCCCCTCGTGCGATTTCCCCACCGCCCACTTTCCCTCTCTTCCTCTTTGCTTTTCTCTTTGACCTCAATCTCTCTCTTTCTCTCTCTCTCTCTCTCTTCTTTCTTTTCCCTCACGACAGAACCCCTCTTTTCTTCTCCTTCTTTCTTCTTTGCGAAAAAGAAGCGGAAGAAGACCGCCCAGCGCGCCGCCGCTCGCCGCCGCCACGCCGCCCGCCGCGCCGCACCGCCGCCGCGCCCGTGCCGCCCGCCGCCGTCCGCCGTCCGTCGCCGTGCGCTCCTCCCTCCACGCGATCCCCAGCCGACCCGTTTCTTCTGTTCCGCACCTCCGCCCCGTCCGGCCACCTCCGCCACCGCCACCGCCTAGCCCCGCAGGACCTCCCCGCGACCCCCTCGCCCTCCGCCGGCTTCCCTCGCCGCCCTAGCCGCCGGAGCAGCCCCGATCGGCCCGCGTCCAGCAACCCACGGAGTGGGTTTCAGCATCTTCGGGCCCGCTTTTGGGCGTTTTCGGGCCCCGGATCCCGAGTCGCTTTGGGAACAATCGTTCCTCGCGTCGCCGCCGTCGGATTGATCCGATTTGCGCGCGATTTGGTGAGTAATCTCACTAATCCAGGATTAGTGGCTAATTATGTTTAAAGTTGGTTTAGATTTAATTAATTATGTTTAGGTTGTTAGATTAGAGTAAATTAGCAATTATTAGTCAATTGTTATGCAATTTAGATAAATTGATTGTGTAATTAGCAAGTAGACGTGGTCTACTAATTATTGGAAGTGCCTCGGGATTTTTCCCGACCCTTAGTGGGCTCCAATTAGGCTTTTCGGGCCTAAGTGGATTTTTTTTAGTATTTAAATATTAATTTTCGGAATTAAATTAAATAATTATTTATTTTCCGAAAATTCAACTGAGATGGTCTGGAACCGGAAAATTATGCTGATGACCGTGGTGAAGTCCCATTTATTTAATTGGGCTTTATTTTGAGCTAAATTGAATTTTTAATATTAATTATTTAATTTTCGAAATTAATAAATTAATTAATTATTTTTCGGAAATTAAGATTTTGATGGCCGATGACCGAAATCTCGTGCTGATCGTCGTGGCGCAGTCCGTTTATTTATTTGAGCTCCACGTTGTATGGAATTGAATAAATTGTGATATTTTAGGGATTTACCCTAAATTGATTGGAATTGATTGAGATTGAATTGTTGATTGGTAAATGGCCAAGTATGTTATTCAGCATTTATAATGCTTTGTTGAGTTGATTTAATTAATTTGATTGAGAAATCGTTGGGTGTTGGTTATCAAAGTAGTTTGGAAATCACTTGAAGTGGAATATCACCTGGAGAATGCACGTGAGTTGGAATGGTCGGATATATTGAATTGTTTATGTTGGCGACTTGATGAATATATCACCATGGCGAAAAAAGACGCCCGAGAGCATATTGAATGTTTATGTTGGCTCTGTGATCAGCGTATCACCACGGCGAAAAAGACGCCCGAGAGCATATTAAATGTTTATGTTGGCTCGTGATCAGCGTATCACCCATGGCGAAAAAGACGCCCGAGAGCATATTGAATGTTTATGTTGGCTCCGTGATCAGCGTATCACCACGGCGAAAAAAGACGTCCGAGAGCATATTGAATTGTTTATGTTGGCTCGTGATCGGTGTATCACCATGGCGAAAAAAGACGCCCGAGAGCATAGTAAAGTGTTCATGCACGTCACCTTGGCGAATCGACGCACCGAGAGCATTGATGGAGAATGTGACTAAGTGATGGCATCTAAAAGGGCACGTGGGCTCGCGACTTGATGCATCGCTTTGGTGAGATGCACCTAAGAGAATGCACGTGGGCCCGGGCATCTAAAAGGGCACGTGGGCTCGGTGACTTGATGCATCACTTTGGCGAAAAGGTCGCCTGAGAGAATGCACGTGGGCCCAAGGTTCGAGGCACGTGAACTCGGAGACTTGGAAGGTCATCCTGGAGAATGCACGTGGCCTAGCTTTTAAATATCCCATAGTGGGGATTGATTTGTATGACATGTAATCGACTGGTTCGATTTGTTTGGAAGTGAATGGGTGTTTATTTGAATTGTACTGACTTGCAGGTGGGATCTGAGGCCAAGGTAAGTCCTCTGCCCGTGCGTGTTTAGGCAGCCTTTAGTATAATGGTTTACTAATCGGGCTTAGTGGGGTAGAACTCGCGAGACGTAGTCTCATCCAGTTTGGGGAAAACCATTTCGGGACCCCGCTGAAGAGCTGAGGAGGAGAAGTCGAAGAAGGAGAACTCGGAGGTGAGATCTGAAGAAAGGATTTTGGAAGAAGAAGAAATGTCGAGAGGGGCCTTGAGTACGGCCTAGATGAAATCTAAGATCCTTCTGTCTTCTTTTGAGGTCTCCATTTTGATGTGAATAGTTTGTAAAAAGTTGTGAAGTGAGGTTTGTGTTTTGTATAAAAGTTTGGTTATAAATTTCAATATGAAAAATATGGCCAAGTTAGTTTTTTTCTATCCCATTGTTTTATGTCAGAACAAGGGATTTTAATTGCTTCCGCATGTGCTTAAAAATGAAAGGGTCGGCGATACATAGTCTGGGATATCGCATATAAAATCGACCAAGAGTTGAAGGATGTGTGCCCGTTTGCCACCGCCGCTGGTCGACACCAGTCGCCACCGGTCGTCGCCAATTGTGCCGCCGACATTTCGGGAGGCGGTGTCCCGATCTACCAACAAAAAATAAAAATATAAAAATATAAAAAAGAAACTATTTTTCATAAAACGCATTTTATTCTTTTTCATTTCTAGAGTAAAAATTTTGTGTAATTACTCAAAATGGATTTTTTTACATGTAAATTGTTCCCAAAATAGAAATGAAAGTTAACTATTTCGCAAAAAATAAAAAAGAAATTGTTTTAGGCCAAAAAATATTACCATGCGCAGCCTAAGAGTGATAGCTATGTCAACATTATTGATCTTGATGTGACATTTGGAGGACAGGTGTATTGCATTGGCTTGAAGAAGGCTTTGGTCCGGTCCAAGCCGCCCGAGCTGAGGGAAGACGTGCAAAACCAAAAGATTAAGATCGCGCGACTACGTGTTGAATTTGAGAGTTGAGAGTGGGGGACAAGGATGATGAAGAAAGAGGGAGTGACGTTTATGGAAGAGAAAAGATGAGTGAAAGAGATTTCAAAAAAGTTGAAAAATGTGGGCCCTTAACTAACACCTGTCGATCAACGGACCAACTACTTTATTGTTTTTTTTTTTTTTTGAGCAAACAACTACTTTATTGTTGATGATACGATTATTGTACCGAATATTTTTTCTATGAGAGTTGTGTGAGGAGCCCACCATTTTCTTGATTGAATGTCGTTGTCGACACCATCCGAATTTGTTGTCCAGTCAATATTCTATTCTATTCCATTTTATCACGTTACTAAACATTATATAGAAAAGTTTATAGACTTTAAAACCCTCTCTCTATTATTAATGTACTTCCTTCCAATCATGGTTGTCCCTATTTTTCTCTACTTTGAGTGGGCCCAAACGCCCTTGCCCATCTCCTCCGTTGCTAGAGATAGTATTAAGGGGAAAAGTACCATAAAGAAAAAAATTAAAAAAATCTGAAAAAAAAATATAAAATTTATAAAATTTATCTACATTGTGGCACATAAGACCGCCAATGGTCACGTCAGTAATTTCCAGCTTAAATTAGCCGGATGAATTGAATTGGTATCAATGTGAAAATATTTAAGACTAAATTAGTCCAATTAAAAAGTTTATGACTGAATTGGATACTAAAAATTTAAAACTATTTTGGTACTTTTCCCTAATATGAAGCCATCCGCATGAATTTCGTTGCGTACAAACAAATCAATATGGGTTTTTTTTTTTTTTGAGCGAATCAAGATGGGTTGAGTTCAAGAAAAAAATTGCTTATTAAAATGCATAGAAATGTGCCTTTTGAAATGGGTTAAGAGGCTGAGGGCCCATCAGCTCTCCCAAGTCAAATTCATTGATTGGGTGTGGTGTGCTGTCAACCCACATACTTTATTGTATGATTTCGGAGGTTGCATGTATTAAGCAAGTTTGGGCAATGATAACGATACGCATAAGCAACAAAGTTCAATTCCTTAAAACCCAATATAAAAAAAAAAGGTACTCCTGGGACAGGCGGCTGGGTGAAGTCTAGGCCTGCATTAAGTTGGCTCCAAAAAAATACTCCTGGAACACTTAGAAAAAACAAAATCATTGGACCAATCTGTCCGACATGTCTTGTTGAATGCCTAAGAACTCCTTGTCCTCTTCCTTGGTTACTGCTCTGATGTGTACAAATTTATGATTATGACTGAAATCACAGATTTTCATTTGCGATAGGATAATATTTAAGAAGTGATGGTAATTTGTTAAAGGTGTCAGTAAACTCCAAAAATATAGCGAGTTCCATATACATCAAATGGAACGTCCCTATTGCATTCAAACTTTCTGTTGCTTTTATAGTCTCTATGCGTGGGCTACTCCACACTTCTAAGCGGACTCAAGTTATACTGCAGTTCCTTCAACCGCTAGGATATGAATTGTTGAATAGATTTGGTTGGGAGTTTTGTTTTGTTGTAAAAGCTCCTGCTGTTCAACCACTTCTCAGAATAATTTTTACTTCTACCCATTCGATTAATATTTGCAATAGAGTGCATGTGAGCTGAAACTCGCTCCCTCCACCCCCAAAATCAAAAAAGAAAAAAGAAAGAAAGAAAAATAAGTCATATCCAAAATGTTACTTGACAAGTTGCACCCCATTAAAGCGTTGGTTTGGTTCAAGATTTTACGCTTTAAACCTGAAAGCCCCTTGGGAAAATGCTGGGCTGTTTAGTCAACTTTGAAGCCGAGCTTTCAACTTGCCTTCAAAATCTTTGAAAGCTCAAAGCTTCGTAGGGACTAGCTTTGGGCTTTTCAAAGATTCTACCAAATGCTGAAATTATTTACCAAACACAATTGCATTTTCAAAGTAACTTTGGGCTTTTAGCATTTGCATTGGACTCAAAGCCCATTGCAAATGCTGAACCAAACGCAGCCTTAATTTACTGGGTATGGACATTGCACATTTCTACCTCGACGGAAACACAAATGGTGTTGAATTTTGTCCCCACGATTCTTACATCCATGTTCTAGCAGCTTCCACTTACACGCTACAAGAAGGTGACGATCCTTCTCGATCTGGCAGGCCAACTTGATTTATTACACTGTCTGGAATCCACTGGTATTTTTGACATCAAATGGAGCCCTGTTGAAGCTAATATTGGATGTCCCTTGTTGGCACAAGCTGACTCGGATGGTTATGTCAAAGTTCATGGCTTGGAGAGTTCTTCGGATGGACCGGAAGATAAGGGTACCCGCTTTCTTCCTTTGTTTTGCATTATCCCTGGTATTGTAATGGAAGTGTTCTTCAGTGGTATAACAACAGGCACACAATTATTTGGCAGCATTCCTCAACTCATCATTTGGATGTGTCATTGTCCTGCCAAAATAAATAATCTTCCAGAGATTGATATCAACAATTGTTAAAATTTAGTACCGATGAACTTATCTTTTGCAAGTGATGGGTTGGTTGGCAGAAGCGGACGGTGTCTTTGACATTTGGATGTTCCCGCTGTATTAATTACTTGAGATGGACCTGACGCGGGTCTTGTGCTGAGAGAGGTCACTGGAGTCCTTCAGCTACATTGAAAGTAGTGGGGCTTTCTGATGGCTCTGTCTCACTATTATCTCGCTCTGAGACTGAAATTGAAATTGAGCAAGAATGGAAACACGTGATTTTGAGTTGTGGGCATCTTCCTTCGCCACCTACTGACCCCACCTGATATACACAGGCTCTGATGACTTTACATTCAGTTGTTGTAATGTCCGTGACTGTCCCTCAAATTCAGTGGTCCGAAAAGGAACATAAAATGGGTGTTTGCTGCATCACGAAGAGCATATCTGACCCTAATGTTGTCCTTACTGGTAGCTACGATGAACACATTAGAGTTTGGGATATAAGATCGTTCTCAAAACTTGTAAATCAGAGTTCAATCTGCTTTGGGGGAGGAGTTTGGAGAATCAAGCAACATCCTCATGTCCCCAGTGTAGTCTTGGCAGCTTGTATGCACAATGGATTTGCACTTGTTGATCTCAAGGGCGAGGTGATTAAAATTGTAGAGACATGCAGTAGGCATAGCTCACTTGCATATGGTGCGGATTGACAGAAAGGTACGCCAAAAGAGGGCAAAAGAGAGAACATGGTGATTGCAACTTGTTCCTTTTATGATAGACTTGTCCGGATGTGGACACCACAGTGTAACATGTTCGCACGACCCCATACATTCTCGAGAATTTGTAATGACTCGGATACATAATTTTAGGCTTTTTTTTGGCCTCCTAATCTATTGTGGGAATGCTTTGAGATTTAATTTTGCAAGTCATTGCTGGACAAACGTGAGAGTTGGCAATGATGCTTGTCTTCAGCTTTAATGTGTCTTTCCCTTGATGTTTCCACCTTTCTATCGTTCAACTTTATATGCTTAAGCCCTTAAAAGAAACGCTCCCTTGAGTAATTATATGGGGTGGATGCTTTTTCTGTCTTGATAGTAATTGTTTTTTTTTTCGATGACCCGGGAACCCCCGTACAGCCAGCAACCGGCGGGGTAAACCCGGGGCGAACTAAGCTGCCATCACAGACCCAACCGCAGGTGAGTCGCGCAATAAGGACGCGGGGTTTCGAATCCCTCCCTCCTCGATGGGGGAGAAAACACGAACCATCGCGGCCACCGCGGGCAGTGGTAATCTTGATCATAAGTGTTGACAATGTGTAAGTTTACTAATTCAATGGAGAGATTAATATTAGATAAACTAGATTTATCATAGTGGAACCATAATGGGAAACCAAAGATTACCTCAACTGTTAATGAAATCTATGCTATTTCTTTCTTAATCCTTCAATTGGAATAATCATTAGTTAGGTACTTATCTTAATTTCACGACATTTTAAAGCTTGTTTGGGTCATTTTAAAATTTTAAGGACTTCTTTTAGAAGTCTTACTACAAATTTACTTAAAAAGTTTTGTGTCGCATTGGACATAAAAATTAAAAACAATCTGCACTTTAAATCAAAATCTTAAGTGGGCCTAATTCGTTGATACATTCTAAAGACGGAGCGGAGCGAAGCTCAAAAGTAAAAAAGATCTAAATTTAGGGGTAAATTACCTTTGGAATCATCCAACGTTCCAATCTGCCACTCTAATTAAATGGCGTTTCATTCCATCTTACATGGCTTACTTCTTGCAATCAATCTATTAATCAATGGGACCGGGACGATGATTGCACAATTTTGATCTAATTGAACAGGCTTGAATCCTTCTAATTTGGGAAAATTAACGGTCGATTTTCAATTTGATAGTTAGAATTGGAAGCTGAACTAGCCCTCATAATGTTTTTTTATCTAAATTTTCATGATATGATAGGAAAGTAACATTATGTCATTAAAAAAAATAATTATTCATCGAGTGGTTATAATATTATTTATTCATGTTGAAGATCATAATTTAAACTCGGTTGATATAATAAGGGAATTTGACTAACTAAACCGATTTCTATATAAAATCAGTGGTTCTAGCTTCAGAGCCAAGCACTGAATTTGTCTTAGGCCGCTTCTAGATTCACAAAATTGGGAAATGATCGATTTTTTCAAGAAAATCCCTTAAACGGGTTAATCTCAATCGATTTGGTCCTGTTTCCGGGCGCAAACTGGCACGCAGCCCTAGTTGAGAGATTGGTTTAAGACTACCAATTGCTCGAGGGTTTGGATCGAGTCCAAGATTGCATAATGATACGTGGAGGTCCACGATTGGTGCTGACGGCTCACCGTATAAAATATGGCAAACGTGGGAGAATTAGGATAAGATTTTGTAATCACGAATCCTGCAATAATTAAGTCCAAGGGGGACACGTGGTG